>JAMLFY010000007.1:24861323-24974541 GCA_030441495.1 Dalbergia oliveri
CCATTTCAATGATATGCCTATGTTTTCTTTTGGGACAACTATTTTGCTCATGAGTATAGGGACAACTAAATCTATGAACATTCCATTGTCATGCAGAATTTTAGTGAATGACATGTATTTTTAGCATTATCAGTTTGCATACATTTAATTTTTGTTTCAGATTGTAATTCTGCCATTTTCTTAAATTGAAGAAAGGTGGTTAAGGCTTGAGGTTTGTGAGTAAGGAAATAAATCCAGGTGAACCTAGAATATGCATCAATAAAAACAATATAATATCTTGCACCTGAAGTGAAAAGTAATGGAGTAGAGCCCTGAATATCATAGAATATCAATTGCAAAGGAGCAATATAAGTAATATGGAAGATAGGGAAAGAGAGTTGATGTGATTTTCCTAAGCAGGAAGCATGACAAACATCAGGAATTTTATTTATATCTATAACAACATTATAAGATTGAAAAATTTGTTGTACAACTTCATTAGATGGATGTCCCAGTGAGCATGCCAATCAAGAAGTTTTTGTGCATTGTTAGAAATAGTAGATACAATGTAAGTATGCTTAGGATCATGTACAACATTAGTACGAATAGAAGACATAGGCTTGGCAGTAACAGGAGTCAAATCTGGAAAGATGTAAAGATGATTCTCAGGAAATTCGTCTAGAACTGTCTCTTTGTGTTCTGAGATTTAACCAAGCATTTGTTAGCATGAAATTCAAAAAATACATGGTTATCATGGGCAAATTTAAGAACATTAGTAGGTCTTTTGTAATTTCAAGAACATGTAAAGGATTATAAAGAATAAAGGTTCTATTGGAAAGAGAAGAACGAAGAAAAGATTGACCAAGATTGGCAATGGATATACCTGAGCCATTGCCAATTAGGATTGTATCTGAACCTGTATATGCAGTGCTACTAGTGAAGTTGGAAGGATCACGAGTAACATGGTTTAGTGCCTGAGTCTGGATACCACATAGGATCAAAGACGGTAGAAGGAGTAGCTATTAATCCATGAGAGGAGGAAGGGTGGAGGGAGTTAAAAAGGGTGCAATGGTCAATAATGTTTGTATAGATAGTGGAGGATTGTTTCGTGAAGGTTGAGGAGGATTGATTTGTTGCTGATGTATAGAGAAATTTGGGTTAAGGAGATGAAAACAATCCCTGACAGTATGTCCTAACCTGTGGCAAAGTTGACATTGGATATTGGATTGTGAATAACAAGCTCGTCTTATTCTAAAACGACCTCATTCTCTTCCAAATCAGCCATGGCCACTAGAATTATTGAATTGGTAAGAACCAGGAAACCTTCTTGAAGCTTCTACAAGACTAGCTTGCAATTGAAGTTAAGGAGGGTTGATTACAATAATCTTGAGAAAATTTTCAAGTCTTTCTTCAACAGCAAGTAGCAAAGCTTCAACTTCTTCAATGGTGTATGGATCAAGACGAGACATTAGGGAGGTGATGAAGGGACTATACTCTTTAGGAAGCCCATCAAAGATAGCTTCAAGATGATAGGCAGTGCTTACAGTTTCCCCAATGACAATGATTTGATCGGAGAGTTTCGTTGAAAGGCAAATATGGTTACAATTTTGGGTTGTTGTTATTGAAGAACAACTAAAGAAGAAGATATTGAAGGAACTCACGAATAGCATAACATTTACAGTGAACTTTTAGATTTTTCTTGAAACTAAAAAAATTGTGATTTCAACAAAATCTACCTAAATGAAACAAAAGGAACTATTGTCCAAATCAAGGTTCAGAGCTTTCAAACCAAAATCCAAGTCCAACATTCGGTGTAGATCTTGTGTAAGCTGCATCAAGGAATAACAGCTAGGTTAATAATAGATGAATGCCAGCACAAGGGCATAACACAATCTGGTAATAAATGGTGGGCGGTGGTTGATGCCGCTCCATCGTACTAGGGAGGATTTAGCCACATTAATTTTTTCGTTTAGCCACGTTTTCAAAATGTGGTTAAATGCTAACATCACCACTAACATTCACTATAATAGTCACTTGAGCAATCACCTTATTTTAATTTTTGATGACATAGAGTCCAGTTAGAATAAGTCACTATGATTATTCTAGTGGTGAAGGGTTCAATTAAAAAATATGAAACCCTAATTTCAAACTTTAGTATAAATAATATAATTTCTAAAATATCAAAAAGAGTCTAGTTAAAATGATATTTAAGAGTATATTAAGATTAATAGCTAGACTAATTTGATATCAAATTTTTAAATCTTAAAACTAAATTGACGTTAAAACTTTTTTTTTTTTTTAGTAGATTGATGTTAACTATAAAATTTTAAAACCAAAATGGTTGTTCACATGTCTCACTAAACTTGTTTTTCTTTTTAGCGTTAGAACGCTCCAAGCATAAGCCTTTAAAAATCGTAAAGGAGGAATGCAAGGAAGGTTATGTCCAGTGATCATCATACTGGACAATGTAGATAAATTAATTACACAATAGTATGCTGGAAATAAATAAATTAATTACAAAAAGTTGTGGCTTATGATTACAATTAGAGAATGTGCGACAACGGTTAGGTTATTGTTTTTTTAATTTGGGAAAAAAATGATACAAGTCAACAACCATTGATGTCCTCGACTATTTTGCTTTGTTAAATTTATTTAAATTGGGTATGCATACTAATTAACTTTATCATTAACATATGTGAATTATGAGTAAACACCCAAATTTACCCTAATAACTTCATTGATGAATAAATTAGTATTTGACAAAAAAATATTAGTGTTGAAATCCTTCACAATTGCAAAAACAGGATACTATAGATCTTTGACAATTTTGTTGGTGGACAAACTGATCATCTGCAATAAAAATTAGTATTAGATCCTTACAATTGTTAAAATATGACATATATATCCCCACCACCTAAGAAAAATGTAACGTAGATCAACTTTAATTATCGATCTATATAACACTTATTAATCCTAATCAATACTAACCAAAATACACCATTTTATTTGTTTTTTCATAAAGTCTTCGTTAATGTTCCAATATTTTACCGTACCCATTATCAAAGAAAGAAACCATTGACCCTAGCTACCATTCTAAGAAAGGAATGTGTATTTGGAATTGAATTTTTTATACTTTATCACTATCTTATTTTGAGGCACTATAGTACTAATATCATAAATTCATAATCATTTTTTCAAAAGAGCACAATGATTGCATGTTATAAAATAACACAATAGAGTCCTATTTTTATAATTGTGAAATACCTTAACATAATATTTTTTTATCAAGGACCCATTTGTCCATGAAACGAATATGTTAAGGATCTATAGTACCATATTTTATAATTATGCTTAATTCTCAACACTAATATTTTTTGTTAAGGACAAATTTATTCATCAATGAAATTGTCAGTGACCTATAATTTCCTATTTTTTATAATTTTGAGGGATTTTAACACTAATATTTTTTGTTATGGCCTAATGTGTCTATCAATAAATTTGTCATGACCAATTTTAGTGTTTACTCATAAATTATTCATCTAATAAAAAATAGTAAAACATCAATATTTTATTTAGTACTTTTAAATTATGATGTACCGTAAGTTTATTCAAGAAAATTCCCTTCTTTCGGAAACATAGTTATTCATAAAAATTCCTTTTGTCCCCTATTTGATAATCCGTTTGTTTCATAACAACTGTCAACTTTTACTCATTTCACGTTTTCCATTTATAATATAGATCTAGATAGTATTAAGTTTTTCTTTGATTTATATCCTTAATATTAATGTGTTGATTAAATAATAAACACATATACTAAGATGAATAATAACAACATATAAGAATAGTTTTGTCAACTCATATAATTTTATATATTTACAAAGATATTTTTCCTATTTACCTTAATATATATGTTGTTTGATTTTTAACAATTATTATGAAACGGATGGATTAATTGACTCCTATGAAAAAACCAAAAATTTATTATGACCTAAGCATATAGTATATAATCTTATACTCTCTTTGTTCTTAAATAATTACATTTTTCGTTAAATATAAAATTATATTACGAAAATATATAAACCAATATGTAAAAAGTTATAAATCAGTACTAAAAAGTTATAAACTAGTGTATAAAGTTGTAAACCAGGAGCAAACTATTGTAACCTAGTTTACACATTTTTGCAACCTGGTTTATAACTTTTTGCATACTAGTTTACACATTTTTATAATATAATTTTTACATTTAATGATAAACCTATTTAGTATGTGTCTTCAATTAGTTTACAATATTTTGCTATGGTTTACAACTTTTTATGCACTAGTTTAAATATTTTGCAAGTTGATTTGCAACTTTTTGCATACTGGTTTAACATATTTTCGTAATATAATTTTACATTTAATTCTGAACCTATTTAGTATGTGTCCTCAATTGGTTTACGACATTTTGCTATTGGTTTACAACATTTTGCTATGGGTTTACAACTTTTTATAACACGCATTTACAATTTTTCAATTCCAAGCTTTCAACAATAACAACAAATCGAGCTTAGAGGAGAGTTATTTCTCAATTCATTTTGTTGTTGAAAAAACTAAAAAAAAAAAAAATCACCCATGTCTTAGGTAGGACATAAACCATAAACATATGAAAAATCAAATGGAATGAGTTAAGCCTTCATGAGTGAGGATAAGTTTTGTGCTCTGCTAATACAATTCTGATTCTCCTTCTTCTTTTTCTTCCTCCTCCTGTGAATGACAAAAACTTAGAGAAGAAACGTGATAAAGAAAGAGAAAATGAAAACTTTTGTGGGTGAGAGAAAGAGAAATAAGAAAGAAAGAGTGAACAGATAAGGACATTTGCTGAAGAATGAAAGCTTTTGCTTTGGTTATATATTTTCATAATATAATTTTACATTAATTCTAAACATGTTTAGCATGTGTTCTCAATTGGTTAATACATTTTTAAATCTGTTTACAACTTTTTGTGCAATGGTTTATAAAATTTTGCTACTAATTTATAATTTTTCATAACATACATTTACAATTTTTTAACTAGCTTTCAACAATAATAGCAAATCTTGGCTTTTGCAGAGCGTTTTATTCATTTTGTTGCTGAAAAACTAAAGGAAAAAAATCCATACCTTAGGACATAAACCACAAACACATAAAAAATTAAATGGAATGAGCTAAGTCTTCATGCATGAGGATAAGTTTTGTTCTTTGCTAACAAATCTTGATTCTCTTACTCTCTTCTTCTTCCTCCTATAAATGATGAAGAATTAGAGAGGAAACATGATAAAGAGAGAGAAAATGAAAGCTTTGGTGGATGAGAAAGAAGAGAAACAAAAAAAGATAGTGAATGTTACTTTTTCTTTCTTTTTTTTTTCATTTTCTTTGCTTTGGCTTTTTTCCTTTGCTTGCCAAAATTGTCCTCCATATCCATATTATTTCCATACGAAATTTGTCCAGTGTGTAAGTATTTGATGTAGGTATTTTGATGGTTGTGCATAATTTCTCATGAAATTATTAGTGCAGAATATCTAATTAAAATACAAGATAATAGATCTATTTGATTTTATTTGAAAAGAAAAAGACTTTGTTAAAACTTTTAAAGTTTAAGGACTTATTTAAATTTTAGTGGAATTTTAAGAAACTATTGAATAATTTAGCCACTTTTTAAAAAATTTTGTCAACCTCAATCATTTTTGTCCAAATACACTACAAGATAAATGAATATTTTAACGATCATTGACAATTAATAATAAAAATATTTTCAAGAAAAGTAATTTTATATAATAATGGTTGAAACCACTTATAAACTTTTATTACAATTAGAACATATTGAAAATGCCTAAGAGGATTCCTTTTAGGTATTTTATCCTCTTAGATATTTTTGACATGTACTTATTGTCAATAAAAATTTATAAGTATTTTTAACGATCATTATATGTTAAAATTATTTTTCTTGATAATATTTTTATTAACTCTTTAATTGTCAAGAATCGTTAAAAATGTTCATTTTTTATAGTGAAAAGAGTGTGAAAAGAGTGATGGAAAGGAAATGTGGTGGTTAAAAAATTTGTAGTATTTTTACTGCATTTTGTCATATAATTTAGGTAGTTAATTTTTGATAAATAAAATTTTCTTGCTAGAAAGTATTTTCCTTTTATATTCTTTTAAAATGAAAAATCGCTTTTGCTCTAGTATTGAGCTTATACCTTTGACTGAATTATAATTAAAAATAATTTAACTTTCATATGCTATTAATGTAAAAATATTTTATACATATATCTAATTAGATATTGTCACATCAACAAAGTATTTCATTGAACGACCTATTATCTTAAAAGTCTTATAAATAGAGTTATTTGATTAAATGATAGTACAAAATTAATTTACATTGATAGTATATCAAAATTATTCTTATATAAAAATGTAGTTGAAAGTTAGAAATAATGATATTTCAAAAACAAGGTAATGCATATTCCTATGATATTTAATGGTATAATAATTTATATTTTTTTAACACATGTAGTTTCTATATATTATATGTTAACTATTCTCGTGGATCTTCTTAAGAAATCAACCAGAATTCCATTCCCAAATTTTTCCTCAACTACCATCATCCACAACAACGCAAGCAGTCCATTCCTCACGCCAAAACAAAAGAAATACAAGCTTCAACACAAAATGTCTGAAACTTTTTTGGGATAATTATTTGAAACACTGCTCTAAACTCTCCGTAGGAGTGGGGCATTGCAAACGTCATGCATACCACTGGAAACACCATAATAATAATAATAATAATAATAAAACACCATTAAACAAAAGACAACGCCAAACAATTCTAATAAAAAATGACACAACCCAAGACCCCTTTCCAAGGGTAGTGTCCAAACACCACGAACTAGAATTTCAAACCCCCAAACTTAAACACCAAAACATCAACCACTAGACAATACCAAATAGAATCGACTCTCATTCTTTAGCTCTCCTTACTTTTCTCCCAAAATTTTTGCCTTTCAATTTTCTATTTTTCTTATCTCTCCAATCTCTTCGGTTCTTTGCTATAGCCCATATGGCATCGACCTCATTAAAAGAAGAGGACTCCAACATTTTCCTTCGTTCACAGGATCTTTTTGTTTCCTTAAGAACATCATCTTCAGATTCAACACCTAGACCATCTTTGTGGTCTACTTGAATGACTGACATATCTTCCTCAACCTCAACACCTAGGCTCTCACTTCCTGAATTAACACCTTTAATATCCAAATCATTCTCCTGAGACAGCATAATTTGGGGCACTGCAACCAATGAATGGGCTGACCTATAACAAGATGGAGAAAGGGTCCAAGAGGCCCCCTTATGCGCCATTGATGCAGGTCTAATAACGTTCCTCTCTTAGCTCAAAATATTTGAAAATAAGCAACTCCTACATTGAAACACTGCCCATAGCTAACACCACCTCAGTTCTTCCCATAGCCCATGGTGCACTTCCACTAAGGTTATCCCATTCACTATAGCATTTCCCCTTATCTGGTCACCACAACCCAGCCCCCACCAAATCCACCTCAATTCCAAAACCACACCCTCCAAACTCACCTTGTCTACACTGCAAGATAATCCTGACCCTTTTACTTGTTTTGCTTTGCCATTCTTTTATTTCTTTGTTTGTTAAATTGAGATTAGTTTAGTTTAATTAGTTTAAGGGCATTAAATGTTTTGGCTGGGAGAAATCCTTAGACCTTAGGTTCTCTTGCTTTGTTAGGATGATTTTGGCTTTTTTTTTTATTTTGGGTACATGTTAATGTTAGGTCTTTAGTATTAGTTGGTTTTAATGTTTGGGAGCAGATTTTTAAGGGAAAAGATTAAAGGTGTTAGCAAGGCTTTTAATCTTCATATTCGTAAACTTATGAGAAAATAATGAGAAATGGCAGAAAGTTAGAACTCTCTCTTAGGTGGCCCTATCAGAGGACATAAGCATTGTCATCCTCAAAAGATGAATGGAGGATGATTGGAAGCATTTTCCTCTTTTCAAGTGTAAGGACGCCATTTTGGTTTCCTTTTCCCATGATGTTTCCTCTCTGGTTTTCTTTGGTTTTCCTAAGCAGTGGCATGTTCTGGTCTTATATATGAACAATGGAGAGCTCTCGATTCTTGGTTTATGGGTGTTGTGTTGAATCTTGGTGAATGTCTATATGGTTTTTTGGAAGGGAGAGTTTTGAGTATATGTATTGTAATGCCCTGTACGAGGAGAAGACACGGATAAGGAGCGCTCCTGTAAGGCCTCTAGCTGGGCTGCACAATTGCAGAAAGGTTTATTACACACTAAAATCAATGACTTTGAGTCTGGAGAAAGTATGAGACTATACAGTTGATAATGACTTTATATGAATTGATTTGTACTACCTATACCAACAAAGATGCATCTTTCTTTTGAAGTTGATCACGGAAAAACTCAATCGTTAAGCTTGTGCCGACTCTAGGAATTTGGGATGAATGGCTTACCTCTCTGAAATTTTTCAAGAAAGTGTGAGTGACGACAAGCACGCTTGTGGGACAAGTTGTTAATTCAGAAGGAACATGAAGATATTACATGTTTGGTCTCCTTATCCCCAAGGATGAGATCTTTTTTTTAAACTGTAGATGGGAAGGTTCCTTGCGCCACTTACTCCTCTATAATATGATCATTATTGATGTGACACAAAGTTACTCTCTCTCTTTTATCAGAAATGGGCTCTACAAGTGTAGCAATGAGAGCATTCGTTTGGTTTCTAGTTGCAAATATTATAATTTTTGGTATGTTCTATAGCAAGGAGCATGGGTTAAGGTCTGAAGCATACTGGAAATCGGTTGCTCTTGAAGGGTGACTCTCTCTCTCTCTCTCTCTCTCATGCTAACAAGGTAGCCTTGCTTTTTTAGGAGAGGGGAAGTTTCCCCACTAGCTCATGAGCCACCCGAGCTGGGCTATGCACCCTTCCTCTAGGAAAATGCAATGCTCAAAAACCTACTAACTCTCACAGAAAAAAAGTAGTTTCCAAAGGCTCTAAGGTCAAGCCGTTAGGCATTTCACATCATGGGGTGTCATCCTATACACTCATCACATTCCTTGAGAGCTCACGTTAGGTTTTCCTTCTGCCACTCATATTATTGTTATTTTGTCTTAATCATAGATCTTAATTCGAATTACGAATTGGGTTAGGAACAAGGGAGACAATTTGTTCCATTAATAACTTGGGTTTTTTTTTATTTTTTTGGGTCAAATATGCACACCCAAGAGGAGGGGGATGGCATAGGGTTCGAAACATTGACCCTCTTACTACCCAGATACAGCTGGGGGTGGCAAAAATCCCCACCAGTCTGGGATCCTTGCGGGTATTACCCCATTTGGGGCCACACTAACTGCAGAAGAGAATTTAGTGAGACCCACTGACCTCCAAAACTCACCGGCGATGCTTATCCTCCGCGTCACAAACGGCCTCAATGCCAAGCTTCTCCGTGAATGGCAGCGCCACCCATTTCTCTGCGGTGACCGTGAAGCTGCTACTCCTAGCGACAATTGTGAAGCCACTTTCCCAGCAGCATGTGAGTCGCCACCATCAGGTCCATCTCCACTGAGCATGACCACAAATCGCCACCATCTCCTTGGATCTATGCTTCTCCTCTCACGTGCAAGCTCTTCTTCTGTTCTAAACTTTTTTTTTTTTTGATACATCATCTATTGTGCTATTTTTGATGTTATTGTTTCTTCATGTTTTTTGGGGTACATGATACATTGTTGTTGCTACTATTTTCTTTTTTTCTTTTTGGTATTGATATACTTTGTTTTTGTGTTGTTGCTATCATTGATCTGTGTAGTTATTGTTGGTAGAACAAAAGCAATTTTTTTGATTGAGTTCAGGGACCCTGCGGGGATCAATATGGAAGCAGGAATGGGGATAAGGAGGATTGGGGGTTGGGAAGGCTCCCCTGCCTTTGCCTAGGGCAGGTGGCACCCCTAGATGCAGCTTTCAAGCCACCCCTAGATACAGCTTTCAAGAGGCTAAGTCTCTTTACCATTTAATGTGCATTTGCTAAAACCTTTGGGCTTGCTTTTGATGGTCACCCTTATATGGCTACATGTTGGGTTTGTTTCCCTGGATTAAAAAAAATCAGAGGGTATTTTTTTTGTCGTTATTTCAGAGGGGTTGGGCTCTGGGTTATTACGAGTTTGGGCAATTGGACCAGAGAATTATCTGTCGGGCTTTTGGTGATATTATTTTTGTGTTTTAATTAGCCATGTATGCCAACTGAGGTTGGCCCAAATAATTAGAGTTCAAGGGTTGAGTTTGTGGCTCTCCATGTTCATGGGTTCAATTCCTCCAAATAAGCGAGATCTCTACCATTACTTGCAATGTTAATGAGTCGATCCCCTTGTGTTTACCCAATTTGGTGAAGATGGAGTGATTGTAGTGGACTAAGTCCAGGAAATTGGCTCTGATCCAACACGACGTCTTCCATAATATTTGTCTGCCTTCCTTAATCTTGTAATTTTTAATACAAAAAAAATTCTTCTATGTATTTGATTGTCATTTTTTTTTCAAATTTAGTGTTATATTTTATTACTGATGAGATTCTTTAGTTATTAAGTTGAATAATATACACAAGTTGCATGGCATACACCGCTATGACGGGCATAATAATTTAGACTTGCAATATCTTGCATATATAATATTTTTTTTTCTGTCGAATGCATAATATTATTATTTGAATAAAGAAAGTTGACTTGACAGTGAATAGTGAATAGCTATAATAATAAGAAGATAGATGGCCCAATTTGAAAGTCCTTCATGTGAATATGAAATGGACCTGCGAACTACAATTCTGGAAATATAATAATAATAATAATAATAATAGTTGTAAATTTGTGCCTCTACCAATAGTTGTAATGCTACATAATCACAATAAAATAACGGGAATTTTATACAAAATATATGGTGATGATTTGATCAAATTTATCCTGAATATTAATATTTCAAGAAATCATATTTGAGAAAAGTTTTTCATGTATCATTTTTAGGATAATTTAGGGTCCACAATTTTTATAACTTTAATCTATAATTATTTTTAAAATCATAAATCATAATTATTATATATCATTAAAATATTATTAAGCATTATCAATATTTAATGAAATATCTTTTTATCATTTAAATAATAAATATGATGATCTATTTATTCCTGAATGCTATTAAACCTTCCTTTTTTATTATTTTTTATAATCCTTTTTTAATTATCAAAAATAGATATTTGAAAAAATATTATTATATTTTGTTTACATATTTCTAAACTGCATTTTATAAACTCAATGTACTATATCTTAAATTGATTTATTATGCATATAGGATTATTAAAATAAATAAATAAATAAGAAAGAGACAATAGCATGTGCCATAGGAGAATTCCCAAAATAAACAAAATATCAAGACACAAATATAAAAAAGAGAGAAAAACTAAGAACTAAAAAAAATAATCTTAATTATAAATCAATTTTTAAAAAAATTACCTTCATATTTCTCAATCATATTCAACCTAAATACTCTATATCAAATATTATGGCATTTATTGTAAATGACAATTGAAATAAGGCTGAACAAAATATTATAATTGAAATAATTTAACTTTAAAATGATAACAAAGAAGATAAAGGAAATGGCAATCAAATGTATTATTATAGTATTAAAATATTATAATTATAATATTAATAATTAATAATAATAAATAATTAGATAAAAGAAACATCTATTATAAAAAAGTTACTATAATATATTTTTTGAAATTATTTCACCATGTGCCCATTTTTCATAATTTATTGATTAAAAAATTATTTTTACTTATTAAATAAAGGGTACTCTTTTATGAAAAATAAAAGATATATCTAACATTTCATATAATATGAATACAATTAATTACAAAAATTTCAATTTCAAATTGAAAATCATATTCAATTCTTGCATATCTTTTCACATCTAATAATAAATATCAATTACAAAATTCAAAATCATTTAATAAGGAAATATTCTTAAATTTTCTAGAAAATAAATCTAAAATAAATAGCAAACTAGTTGAATATGAGAGAACTATTATGCTGTGATTTAGCTACATTTTTACATCCTCATTTTTCATAATTTTTTAACTTTATTTACTTCTGAAATAGAAATCATATTTCAAAAATCATATAATTAATCAATTAAAAAAATATAAAATTTCAAATTCAAATTCAAATTCAACTTTAAATCAATGTATAGTATTTTCATATTACAATAATAAATACTAAGTTTTAAATTTTCCAATACAAAATTTTATCATGATCATTTTTTCTTGTAAAAGTGTCTCTCAATATTGTTTCAATTTATTAGGTTTTCTACTTTTTGTCTTAATACATCATTTTAAATTTTCCATATGAATCACTCTATGGTTATTTGCTTTTTGTCACTTTCAATTATTGCCTTAATTTGTTTTTATCTTACTTTATTGTTGATGATTAATATTGTTATTTTGTTTGATGATTTACTTATCTTTATTCTACAACTCTTGCATTCCTTTTTGTAAGAACTCTTTCATTCTCTCTTTCTCACTTCTCTTCTCTTGCTAATGACCATTGTGTTTTTTCTCCCTCAAACCACCATCCAAGAACTTCCACCCGTTATGCCGAGTTGATGCCATCAAGCATTACCTCAATTCAAAGATGAGTTTATTCATTTTTTTAATGTTTTTCAGGTTTATGAGTTTCCTTCTTTTTCTCTATCCAATTTGTTCTTTGATTCTTTCATCTTATTAAAATCTATTCATTCTCCCATAATTTTCATTATAATTTATTCTTTCATTTTATTATATATTGTTATATCTATTGGCAAACAAATAAAATATTGTTTGAATTTTTAAGATTTTATATTTTTTTTAATATTTTGTATTTTTCAGCCCTATGCATAGAAATATGGTAATCGTCGAGCGTTATATTCCTTTTTATTTCACTCTTCAATTTTTCACTTTTAATTTGTTCTTCTGAATTTAAACGTTTTGTCCCATTTAACACATTTTCTCTCATATTTTCAAACAAGTTCATTAATGCTAGAGTTTTGACATAGGTGTCTTATGATACGTAATGTAGCAAAATAGTGTTTGTCTATCACCTTTTTTTAGATATAATATATATAGATTTTATCAATTTGCATTGGATTGGAAATGATGTATTTGATTATTGTGTTTGGATTTGTTGTTATGATGTGCTTTAGGGTATGTTATTGAAGTTGAATTTTATAATATGTCACTAATTTAAAATTTTAATTGATTATAATTTAAATTTAAATATTTGTCCAAGTAATGCATCATAAATTTCAGGTAAAGCAAATTGTCAGCCAAAGCACTTTTTCAAAAATGTTAAACCTAGCTACAATAATTCAATGCTAGGTATTATTTTTTGTAATTTTAATTTTTTTAGAAAACAATTTCTCTCACCAAAAGTAGAAATATAGATAACAACATATATTGAATATAAAATTTAAATCTTTTTTTAAATTAATGCATAGTCTTTTACAATATATTTATATTTCCCATAATTACTTAAAAATCACTCTAAAAATACTTATCTCTCTATGGTTCATCAATAGTACAAATCCAAATAATAATTTTTTTGTATTTTCAACTAATAGAACACTCTATTTATTATATGCAATAATATAATTAATATTAATCTATATAATATAATATTAATTAACTATCAATATATATAAACAAGTTCCTAAGTATTATGATTCAATGAAATTCATGCAATCACAATGATATTATGTATAAAGATATATAACATTTGTATTGCATTCAATTATAATAAATATCATTTGAAATTTGATTTGATTTGTAATTAATGTGATTCAGACCTTTTAAGAAGCATTTTGATTTGTTGTCTTATTGAATCATATCACAAGATTTTTGTCATATAGTTTATCAATCATAAAATGGATGGCCTTATTATTGTCACATAATTTGTCACATCACAATAATTTTATATTATTCTCAATTTCTTATCATAATATGTTAATTATATTTAACATATTATATTTTTATTATATATATTTAATATTATCATTATTTATAAAAATCAATGCACTCGCTATTATTCATTAGATATGTTTAAGTATATGTGTGTGTGCATGTGTGTTTTTTTTTCCCCTTTTTTGATAAAATATCTTAATTAATTATTTATATTAAATTATTTTTATTGTGTTCAATGCCCTCATTTAATATTTTTGTAAATCAATATGCAATTATTATAAATTTGAATTGAACTATCACCTTTGTCATTTCAACTCTCATTTTCTTAATCATTAGCCATAATTTCTATAAAATTAATATGTATCTATCTTTTCATCTCTTTATAAGCCTGGTTTTCAACTTTTATTTTGTTGTGCTAAGCATTCATCACTATTTTGGTTATGAATTTTGTTTGGAAGCTTTTTTATTATTGCAATTGATATGGTCTCCCATATCAGTTCTAACAATGAGTCCTACCAATTTCATGTTAGAATTCTTCACTTAAAGAACATCCTAAGTTATCAAAATTCAAAGTTCTATTTTCTAGATGAGAAACAAAAAGACAATTTTCAATATCATCAAAATTGATGCGGATGGTATTACACCTTATTTTAATTTACATCAATTTTTACTACCATTAGTTCTATATATTTTTCTTCATTATTACATTTATAATTTTTCATCTTTTGTTATATACTTACTACTTTTCTTTATTTTAGGTGTTTATTTTTTTATAGTTCATTATCACATTTGAATTGTCTTCACCTATTGTTTTAGAAGCTTCTAAAATAATTTGAGATTAGAGGAACAAGTTATGTGATCAAGAAACATTTTTCAATAAACACATTGGATTGTATCAATTGCTTTGAGAAGAATATTATGGTTAAGAAGGACATCAATTTGGCTTGTGATATGACTAATTCCATATGATAATTAAGTTTGGAAGCATAGGATTATAATTTTTTTTGGACTCATGCTAAATCAATATGAATGACATAGCTATTATCGTCATTGCATCTTCTCTCAAACAATATAACAGTGTTATTTATACCATTAAAATAGAGTGTCCAATTATGACACACATACCATCACCATTGGATATGATAGAAAAGTGGAATGAGTAGAGATCACCACCACATTTAATGATGATGGTGTATATATTCAATTGTGTAACATAGCATCCTATTTTCTCTAAGGTGGATGCGTGAGCTTTACTATTAATACTATATTTAATTCAATCATTCTCATCATTATCTATACACTAATATAAAGGGAATTCTTCCTTTGGTGTCCAATTTTATTTTCCAGATTTTACCCCTATATATAAAATTGTAATTCAATTATACAATTCATTTTTTTAACTTCCTCTTAAACTTCAAATTACTTTCATGACTCTAATTCTTCTTCCATCTTTTCCTTTCCTTACATTATGCCTCTTTTTGTTCCCTTCGTTTCTTTCTTTATTCATCTATTTTTATCACCATGAAACGGTTTGCTTCCAGAGACTTCTCATCAAACGGCGTTCAAAGTTGATATAACTTTTCTCATTTCTTGCTTCCAAACATTTCTCACATTCTGCTTCCAGGATTACAACTTCATTCTTTGAATCACAAACATCAGCCTGTCATATTTTACGTTTTCTTTGTGTTCACCATCATTTTTGATGTCCAATTTTGGATCATATATAACTATTATGTTTTTCTATCAATTAACCTTAGGAGGATAACTGTTAGATTTTCAGTTTTTCTATTAATTTTTTTAGTTGTTGTAAGTCATATACACCTCTTAATTATGTTTTTCTATTTAGTTTTGGATCACACAATGAGCAGTTAATTGTTACAATTGCTTTTTTGCTTAAGAACAAAACAAGAATGACAATTGCTCCATGACAAAGTTCTTAAGAAAAAAAGAAGGAAATGCTCAGACGGTATCACTTTCCAAATCTCTCTCTCTCTCTCTCTCTCCACCATAAATTGTTTTCCATGCATTCAGTTTTTTAATTTGCACTTAATTAAGTTCTCTGTTTTTTAATTTGTTTGTAATAGCACAATATAACACAACACGTTTTGGTTTGATTCATTCTTTGGAATTTTATTATATCGTGTATCTACATGAAGTGCATGAATACAAGATAAGCATAAAGATGGTCTTTTCATTCCATGAAGTCCATCCAACACCCCAATATGATGACACATTTGTCTCTTTCTATGGTTTCTCTTCCAAAGAGGGTAAGAGAGAAGAAATTAGAGTGATACAATATTGTGCAAAGTGTGAATATATTATTTGAGAAAATACAAATCTCCTTAAAGATGTCATTATACTATCTATTTTTGAAATATACATTGTTATTACATTTCAAAAAATTAAAATGCACTTTACTACTACAATGACCAGGAAAAGCCCCAGTTGTTAATAATTTTGATTGAAAATTTCTAATTAAATGACATTCCTTTTCTTTTTGGTGGAATTTAAATGACCTCTCAATTATACGATATCTTAAGATCAAAATGCATAATTAAAACGAAGGGAGGGGATTAGAAGGAGATTTTCACATCTACACAAGGAGAAAGGGATTCACGCTGTGTGTGTATTGTATATATAATATTTAAAATTTTGGAGCTCTGCCAAGCTCGTGCTTATCATCCCCATAAGTCCGTGGTAGTTGTGCGTGGACAACTACGGATAGCACTATTCTTCTAAATAGTGAAATACAACCCAAGTTGTCGAGTAGCAACAAAGTTATATTATATTCTCTACAAAGGTTGAGTGCGAAAGGGAGTGCACGTCTACCACTACTAGGTATTTCTCTTCTACTTTGTTCAACCGATCCTGCTTCCAAACAGAGATTTTCTGGATGGATATGGATGCATATGCATGCTTCTTCAAAATGTTTCATCTGCGCTCTTTAATTACCTTTTTGGACTTTTTAGTCTGTGTGCTTCAGATCTTATTCTTTTTACTAATCGAGATTCGTCGTGCTGTGCTTTTTTAATTTGCATTTCATCTCTTCTCTGTTTGCACTTGTTCTCCTAATAGATCTTTAATCGGAAATCCCATTTAGGTTCCCTCTAATTATATATATATATATATATATATATATATTATCAGGGCAGGGCAGGAATTGTTGGTTATATTATCAAACCAACTTATTTGATCAAACCATCTTATTTGATCAACCAACTTAACTATTTTATCAAACCATCTTATTTACCGTGTTATGCAAGAATGATATAAAAATAGTTTGTTGACAATTATTAAAAATAAATAATTTATTTAAATATATCTTATAGAAAATTGAGTATATAAATTTATTTTGAAAATAATTTAATAGTTAAATAATTACATAAATTGACAAAATATAAATGTGTCATTCTATTTTATATCTTAATTTGATCATATCATGTTTATAAAGTTAAAAAATCTTGATAGATGACCTATAACAATAAATAGCCTATTTTATAAAAATTTTGCTATTTTGAAGGTTGAAATTTTTGAATAATGAAGAGAATAAATAGAAAATTTTATTATATCATGAGCCATTTATAGGATGATAATGAATATCCATTACAGAGAACATGTCCTATACCCCCCATTTAGAATTTTACCTCTCATCCCCATCATTATCACTATCATAGTCCTCATTCCTCATTTCCCATGGGGATTTGAATCCTTGCACATATTTATAGATTTATTAAAAGAATTTAAAAAGAAAATATTTTAAAATATTTTAAAATTCAAAACATAAATATCTATAATAATAAATATTAATAATGCACATAATCCAAACTAAAAAATAAAAAATCCATACATAATGCAAATCCAATATAGATAATTGAAAAAATAAAGATATGTTATTCTCATTATTGTCCAGTTTAACAAATAAGGACTTCATCCCCATAAAAATAAAATATGTCCCTATTCTCATCTCTATTGTGGGCAATCCGTTCCACGTTTACTTATTTCAGGATTTTTTTTGTCAACCCTAGTTATTTACATCTTTTTAATAAGTTAAAATATTTTATTTATAAAAACATAAAAATATATTTCCTAATTAATAAAAAATAATTAATAAATTTAATTTATGTGATTTTAATTACCCCCTTTCATTGTACATACTTTTAATAAATTAAAATATCAATTTTAAAATATATGTTATAATTAGTAAAAAAAATCACATGTAATCCTAATTTATGTCATCTTAATTATTGGAGTAGTATATCAATTACACAATTATTTTCAATAAAAAGTGATGTAATTATTTAATTTTTTAAAATAATTAATAAATAATTAGTGTCATTATCAAAGAAGTGTAAATTATGGGATTGATTTTTTAAAGTCTTTTTTTCAAAAAAAATTAATATGAAACAATTGTTGAATTGATAAGTTAAAATGTTTAGGTTGTAAATAATTAAATATGGTATAGCGAGAGGTAGGTATATTTTTTTTTATAATTTTCAAAAGCTCTATATTTGAAGTTAAAAACTCCCTCATTCTTGACTCGTCCTCATTTAGAATTTCGTCTCTTATCCCCATTTTTATTTTCGTGAGTCTCCTTTCTCATTTCTCATTGAGAATTTGAATCCCTCCAATATTCACAGTGTTTATTTAAAAAATTTCAAAAAACAAAAAGTTTTGAAAATACTTTGAAATTTGAAACATAAATATCTATAATAACAAACACTACTAATGCAACATAATTCAAATTAAAAATAAAAATACATACATGATGCAAATTAAATCCAATAAAGATAATTAAAAAATAAAGGTGTGCTAAGATTTTCTTATTATCATTAATTATTATAATTATAATAGTTTTGTTATCATTAATACTATAATTATAATTTTTTTTTGGTAACGTAATTATAATAACTTTGTTATCTTTAATACTATAATTATATATTAAAAATTTTAATGGTATAATACATTCAATTATCATTTTATTTGTATTATTTGTTATTTGTTAAACAATTTTGATTAAACTATTTGTTAAATAATTTTAATGAAGAGATATATGAAGGTATGATTTAAAAAATTAATAATTAAAAGATAAATTAAATCCAAAAACTTACTTTAAATATTAAGATTATGAAAATGTGGGCCATAATTTTCACTATGAATGACACATTAAAAATTGTTCATATAATGAATCTTAATTATTAGTATTATAGATAAATTATAGATTATATTAAATCCTTCAAAAATACATTAATGATGATATTAAGTTTTACTAAAATATCAAAAGTAAAATAGTATAGCTTGTATTATTATATTTTTATTATCAATATTATTATAGTATAATGTGGCAAATTTTATATATTATAATAATTTTTAATAAATTATATATTATACTAATTAAATCTGACATGCAAAAATAAAATGATATGTAATTAATGTTATTCTTTAAAATTTTAATTTAAATTTGAAAGTGATTGATTAATTAGAGAATGACAATCGATCATATTTATACATTAATTTGTGGTATTAAATTACTAGTTATAATTTGTTGACCATAATAATATTTGTTGTGATTTTAATTAATAAAATAATTTTAAATTAATATAACTACTATGTCAATGATAGCACAAATTTAAAGTTACTTATAATATTCATTTACATCTCTTCTCTAATTCATGGACTTGTCCAAAGCTAACATATATTATGATTAAAATATATATATCTCATTAATTTTTACAATATATTATTCCAAGGACTTAATTTAATACATTGTTAATGTAAAAATATTTACATAGATATTCAATTATATAAAATTAAAGTATTCAACCGTTAATTATCATATTTAAATGTAATTTGAATATAATAAAATAAAAAGAATATCATATTTAAACCATATTAAAAACCTAAAATGCCTCATTAATTTCTTTTAAATTAAGTGAATAACTTATACTTGAAAATTTCATATTAAAATTAAATAATAATAGAGCACATGTGAGTTTATAAAAATACTCAAGCATTAAATAAAGAAAATTCTCTGAATTTAAGTTAAAATAAATATATCATAGTAAATATTTTATATTTTTAGAAGTAAAAATATATTTCAAAAGGTAAACTAAACTATTTAAATCGGTATTGAATTAATTCTAGAAGATTTTAATTTATTTATCTTGATAGGCATGTTTTCAAATAAAATATATAGTTTTAAAATATCCATATATTATTTATGATTGATACATTGTGACAAATTATATTATATTAATTACATATTGATTGAAAACTATCATATAATTTAATTTCAAACTATATATTCATTGATAATATATAAATTACGTGTTTCATATAGAACCATAATACATTTGAAAAAAACCATGACTATATATTAAGCCAAATATTTTTTTATAGATAAGCTAAATAATATAATCATAAAAAATAATTTGAAATATATTAGAACGAAAAAATACTATTTCATAAATTTAAAATATAGAATAAAAATTTGCAAAGTCAACCAACAAAAAAATTTGCAAAGTGATATTGTAGTATCTAATAATGGGTTTTGAAACTGGGTTGTAAAATGGGAGTGAGATTATGATTTGTAATTGATATCTCATAATTAATAATTAATTATGATTTATGTAATTGATATTTATCAATTAAGTGCAATGAATATAGATTAAGGATTCAAATTCTAAATTAAAATTGTGGGCTCTAAATCGCTCTAGAAGTGACACTTGTAAAAATTTCCCTCATAGGAGCTGAAATATTAGTATTATAGATATTTTATCAGTCAGTGTAGGAATTGGCTAGTCATTAATTTTTGCTATGGACTCATAATCAGAGTCACTTGGGTTCAAATGAGACACAGAGATCTTTCAATTGAGCTTTTTGTTTTTTTCCTATTTTTCTTCCCTCCTTAGATCATAATTATTTAATTCGATGCAACATTTAATCTAATCATGTATTGGGACGATAATAAATATGGCCAACAAAATAAGAGAATTATTGGGTGTTATTGTAAAATTATTTTATATTGAGTCTATCAAAACTAAATTCTCAAAGGATGTAAGTTGGATAAGAACTAGGTGTATATTTTTATGGATGAGCTCCATTATGTTGCAATATCATATGGAGTATACCTGTGGGGAGCATGAATGTGTTGCTGATCTTCCTCCTCCACGCTTCATTTTACGTACAACGATTCTTTGGTTCTTCCTCCTCACCCCTGGTTGAGCATCTCCTTGACCTAATTTAAATGCCCAAGTAAGTTTTCTGGGGTGAGATCAGAGATGTGTAATATCAAATGAATAGCATGCCTTAAGAGGATTTCTTTCCTTTATTTATATTCCCTAGGCTTTCCCTGGTTGTTAGTCAACACGTCCTTTTGGTACGTGCATTATTCTGAAGCGGAACATGTGATTTTGACCTTATCCTATATGTTTGTACTTTATCCCACGTTTGTTGGCATCCTCCCCACCTTGCCTAGGGTCGTTTCGTCTTTCTCCGAGAGGTTCTCTTCATCGGCTAAGCTCCATGCTACTTGCCTTACCCAACCTTGAGTAGTCCTCCGTTGGTAGTTCTTTGGATGATCTCAGAACGGATTCCTTGGTCTTTCTGTGCTTCAAGAGAGAGGTGACCCTATCCTCCATTTGAGATATGTAATTCTAGGTCCTAGATCATAAAAATATGTAAATTTATATGCAAAGCTCATCAATAAAAGTTTACACTCTATTTTTACTCTCAAACCAAACATACCCTTAGAATTATTTGTTAATCAAATATTGGTCTTCCTAGAAAAAGGAGGAGCACTGAACTTCACTAAAAATTTGGTTCAATTAATTTGGTATATCACTGCATGCTGCCGGTTTAATACAGTTGGGGAGGATTTCACCGCTCATATATTCGCATTTGCTGTATCACAATGGCAAAATTCAGCCAAAAATTTATAGCAGTCACATCTCTGTATTATATTTAACAACCGAAATTCAAAACCATGACTATAATTTGACGGGTGGAGGGGAAGGAAGGGAAGAGAAGTGATTCATAAAGAATTAAAATTTCAAAATTTTATATTACAAATCCTTTATTATTTCTTTCCTTCAGCTCAAGACTCAAATAATTAAACTTGCAAACACATGTTTAGTGTCCCAAGACGGGACTATGTAATTAACCTGAATCTATTGGACATTGAAACAGAGAACAACATGTATGATCCGAAATATGCAAAATTACATCAGGCCGTGCGCTCTGGTAATTTGGAAGCCACTAGAGAATTTCTCAAAAAGCATCCAGGAGATGTGACAGCAAGAATTTCGGCTGAGGCAAGCTACCATTTCACGTTGGGGCTTTATTCGGGCATTTGGAAATTGTGAAGGAGCTGTTGCAAAGAATGTCAGCAGAAGATGCTGCAGTTACAGATTTCAATAAAATAACAGCTCTAAGTGAAGCTACCTTCAGTAGAGTAGATTTAGCAGAATGCCTTGTAGAAAAGAACAGCAGCTTACTTACAATTGCTAAAGCGAATGGTCTGATTCCAGTCACACGTGCTTTTGACATCGGTCAAATAAGCTTGCTATCTTTATTCAGTCACCCCAAAGGAGTATTCAAACCAGAATATGGAAACCATGGCGCTACACTTCTCAACACGTGCTATTACAAAAGACCTGTTAGGTAAGAATAGCATATTTCAAGTTTGTAACCTTGAAACATATATTTAACTATTTAAGACATCTGATACCACTTTTTATTTCCCAATAATTACTTTGCCGTGGCCCGTGCGTGCATGATTTCTCTTTCTTTCTTTTTTTTTTTTTTTGGTTTTTTTGTCCCGCATGATTATATTGCTCTGAATTTACTGGACAATTGCGCAAGTTTAGCAGTAACACCAGACAATCAAGGGGTGACATTTATGCAAACTTTGGCAAGTATACCTTCTAAATTTCCAGTGGGTGCAGTTCGATTTTGGCAAAGATGGATTTACAATGGTGTACTGCACTATACTGTCTCTCAAATCTATGTTTAGCGTTATTTCTCAAAAGAAAAAATAAAATATCGTTCATTCATTCAATTACTTTATTTTCGGACTTATTTGTTAATTGCTATTTTATCAAGTTTTTTTTTTTTGTCTTCACAAACTTTTATCTAATAATAATCCAAAGCAATAACTTTTTTTTTTAATTAAGATATTAGGAGACAAGGGATGGTATAAAAGTCAAATTTGTGACCTCTCATAGTTTATTAAGATATATAAATCTACTACTAGATTGTGACTTAGTTACTCCAATGCAGATTAAAACCTTTACCATCGTAGACTTACATTTTATAAGTATTGGTGTCTCTTTTGCAAACAAGTTACACTTGGCAGAAAAACAAAAAAAAAAGGACTGCAAAGATTAAGCTTCACCAAAATTCTAACTGAGCCCAAATCTATTAGAGTTTTAAATTTTTTTCTTCAATTATATAATTTTTATTTAATTTCTCTTGGACTTTGAAAATGTGATGTTATTAATATAAATATTTAATTGAAATAAAATAATAAATTTACATAAAAACATAATTCATAGTAATAATTATTTAATATTAGATTGTTATTATGATTTCTAGATTAGACAGAGATTGTCATTATGATTAACATTTAAGAGAAGGGTATTTTAGTGAAAGTGAAGAAATGATAATTAAATGAGAGTGACAATAGTCATTTAGGATTAATAGTTGCTCCCAAAGTATGACTCACATCTGACTTTTTTGTCAACCTCTTCCTCAAGGTGCCATGATACTGCTCGGCCCAATCCAATGGCAAATGCCTCCTACTCATGTTAGATAATTTAATGTGGTCACGACAAAAAATGAACATAATAAATAATAATAATTTAATGTGGTTGTTTATGCTGCAGGAATTACATAAAAAAGGAGCAGTGAGAACCTTTGACCACAAGGTCCAGCATAAAACAATCCAGCCAAAATCTGAGAACAAAGACATCTCCAATGGACATGCCGGAAGATTTCCAACCAAGAGATAATACAAGCAGGGCCAAAAAGAAAAGCGATAATAATACGATGGTATCTTCTGGTGAGTTCATGGATTGAGACTTTCGAGCTTTATTTCTTTTATAGCATGTGTAAATCCTATTATGGCATAATTAAGTTATAAAAGCAAATCCCATCTACAAAATTTAGGTTTAATTATTTTAATAGGTCCTATAATTTTATTTAATTTTTAATTAGTTCTTTATATGTAAAAATTTAGGAATTCAAAATTATCCTCTTAACAATTTTCTTAAGACAAATTTGTCCTTACAAAAAAAAATTATCTTGTTTCCTCACAATTATAAAAATAGGACACCAGTATAAGTCCTTTCATTCAAAATCTAATGTGTTATCCAACCTTCATTACATGGAATTTATTAACCTACGTCTATCAACAATCCTAATCATCACCTATTTGTTAAAACACACTCTTTATTTTTTACAAATCCATCCCCCAAAACATTCTAAAATTTCACAAATACCTCATGAAATCAAACAAAACCCCAATTCCTTTTTCCTTTTATGGTTTATACATTTGTTTCTCTGCAAAAGCCACATTCCTTCTCGATTGAGCTCTCTTTTCAAAGTCCTGATTCTAGCTTCTGCCCTCCCCATACCATCACCACAAACATTTGCAGTTTTGTTTGATATCATTGTTGGCCATTATTTGTTATGATCCTTGGATATGTCTTTTTGTTCTTTTCTTCTTTCTCGCTCTCTCGCTTTTGCTCTAAAGGGAATGTGGCTTGACAAGAGAATAATGGAGAAACACAAAGATTAGAAGGAACTAGGGTTTTGTTTGGATTAATGGGATTTGTGAAATTTTAGAATGTTTTGGGGAGGGATTTGTAAAAAACAAAGGTGTGTTTTAACAAAAATAATGATGAATTAGGATATGTGGGTGCTACATATGGTTAATAAATTACATCACGTGTAATTCCTATGACACATCAGGTTTTAAGTGTAACCAGGGACTTATGGTGTCCTGATCTTTAATTGTGATGGTACCTCAATATTAATTTTTTTTGTCAAGTATCAATTTGTCCATTTCAAAATCTGTCAACGACTAATTCCCTGGGTTTACTCAAAAATTTATAATTAAGTTATTATACTATAGAAAATTTCAATCAAATTCCTATAATCTAATAATTTGTGAATCAAGTTTCTATACTTTATAAATTTTTTTAATTAAGTCATTATATTGTGTAAAAATTTCAATAAAATACCTAAAGTAACAGGACATTTAGAATAGTATAAAATTTATTATAATGCAGTAATACCATAAAAATTATATGGAAATAGATCGCTTAATTGCTTGGATGTTTTTTCTTGTACGGAATGACTTCACATTTCTCTATTTGGAAAAAGGATAGGAAGGAAGAGTATATACCAATAAAGTTGGCCCACTAGCGACTCCTGGAACTTCTACGCATTGCATGTCAAGAGCTATCTACATTAGAAAGGGCTAAGACTTAAAACTAGTCTTCAATACCCTGGTAGGAATCAAGCTGCCGAAAGGGGATCCCTAGAGTTTATCATCTAAGTACCAAAGGTCCACTTGACCTTTTCTGCAATGTGGAATACGAAATGGAAGAAACCTTATATATGTTGCTGTCAATTTCGCTTAGCTCGAAGTCTTTAATCTCATCCATGGTATGGTTGGAATAATAGTACACTGCGAACATGATAGAAATAGAGCCTAATACTCTATTGCATATGGAATGCCGTCAGCTCCCTCTAAAGAGCGCACGATACCCTGTGCAGCTTTATTAATGCAAAGAGAATTACTGGTTTAAGGTGATCCGCAATGAATACTTCATTTTCTTTATAGAAAATTATTGTTAAATTTCTAACAAAATACCCAATTCATTGAAAGTAAATATATTGGGCGATCGCTCATGATTTGAATAGCCCAAATTGTCTTACTCAGGATAGTTCCATATTGTGTTTTTTTTAATAGTATAGACTTGTATAGGTAGAACTAATTCATTATTTTCCTAAATGAAACCAATTTAGACTTTTAAATCTTGAAAAAATGAAATTGTCATGCATATATTTTTGAGGGACTAATTTAAGTATTTAGTCTAAATTTTTTAATGATAATTTTTGGCACAATGGAGTACGTTTGTTTGGATTTTAAAATTCTGTAACAAAACCTGGAATCTAATTGTTGCTTGTTTGTGCTTGTAAAAAAGCAAAGTAGAATTAAAACAACCATTTCTTGGCGTTTATTAGTAGCATATAGAGAACTGTTTTTTTTTTTAAAAATAACTAGAAAAATTTTCTAAAAAAGAGGAAAATGGGACACAATAAATTAGACAATTATATTTATTTATCATCTTTGACCCATTACTTAAATCTTTGAGACTCGGCATCAATTATGCAGGAGTGGAGAGTATCACACCACTTGGAGAAAGGAATCTTTAAGATGAAAGATACTCAAGATGACGCTCTAAATTGTTCACAGAGAACCATAAGGAATTGGTCAAGATGGTGAGAAATGATGAAGTGAAAAATAGCCAGTTCTTGTACCATTGTTGGGAACTCTTAGTAGCTACCATAGTTTTGTTGGTTTCACAATTCCAGGTGATAATGACCAAAACAGGGTTATTCCTTAAATTTCTCAAAAGAGCAAAAGGATCATGGTCATTATCCCAGGACCAAATCACTCATTCCTTCTTCACTTCATACTATATTTTTTGGGCATTCTCACTTCTCTATGGCCCAGGATGATCACAACATGTCATTACCCACCAAGCTAATCATTTGCCTTTTGACATTGTTTATCTCTATGGCAAGAATGTTGGCAGCATTTGTGCCTCTCCGTTTATGTTGCACGGAATTACTAATTGTCATACCTTAGCAATTCTTGTCTGCGCCTTCAGTTTTATCGTTTAGTTGGTACCAATTCCCACTTCTTCTTAGATGACAATGTCAACCTGATTGGCCGAGCATCTTTGATAATAATGTTGAGCCATGGCTCATTGCTAATTCCAGAACCCAGTTGGTCATACGTACTTCAATATGTCAATGTTAATTCTGTCCTGGTATCCTTGAGATTTGTCTGATTATAAATCTTTCAAACTTCTGGATATGTAGCATTTGTGTCAATGATATTTTTCATCTATTAATAGCAATAAAAATGTCTTGATTATTACTCAATTCTGTTAAAATAATTGGGTAATTACACATTTGACCTTCTCTAGATTTAATAAAATTCAGTTTATTTTTCTATTTGTTCAAGTGACATTGACTTCTCCTAGATGCATTGTTCATTATGGTAACGTTTGATTTGCGTCCTATATAAATACAGAGATACTAGAACATAACTATTTGATTTATATAGCATTAATACAAAAAAAATTCTGTCACGAATACAAAATAGAGAAAATTTCTATACCTACAAATAGAGGGAAACCAATAACACAGAATAGAGTAAATTTAAATATTTTTTCTTTTAATGATACCCCTATATGTATTTAATATTTTCCTTTTGTCCTCACTATCATGGATGGTTCACAATGGTCCTAACTGTTGGGATGACTTTTTGGTGACTGGTGGCGATGGCCCGCTGTAAATAATGTCTTTACAATGTATTTTTTTGGTCTTGTGCACCATTATCATCATGATATAACAGCCTTTTCCATGTCTTCGCGTTATTATCTCACCTCCATTATCCTTAGAACAGCTTCCAAACACAGCCCAATGATTGAAAAAGGAGAGGTCCCTATAAATTACAAACTCAGGGAGGTTAATTGTAATAATTTTATAAACTCATGGACTTTCTAAAGTAAATTTTACAAATAGAGAGGAAGTGAGGTGAATTTCACCAAAACGTAGAAAAGAGAAGGGTAATTTACCCAAAATAATATATATCAATATAATATATATTTGTACAAAAATAATCCCTTTGCTATCAACACCCTTTACTATAGGGTTGCTTAGGGCGCGTAGGAGGCTCGTCACTCACCTCAGGGAGTGCAAGCCTTACACCCCTTGCGACTACTCATTGCCTAAGCGATACTATGGGGGACAATGCCAAGAGAGGAAAAGCCATTAAGAGATAGGAAAGCACTTAGGAAAGGACGACGAGTTTTACCATTTGAGAAGGGAAGACGTTGTGATCTGAAGTGAATGTCTAGAAAGTTTCATTGTGAAGGTTATAGTTATTAGCTAGAAATTCAGAATTAATATTGTTTAGTTTTCTTAAATCAACAATTATATATGTAAAATTAAATTTTTAAGATTGGATAAGTATTTCTAGTCTGATGGAGTACATACATCTAAATTTTGTTGATATTGAAGCATTTTCAACTCGTTTCTTAATTTTTGCACTTTTAAAACTTAATAGTTATTTCCAACCAAAGAGAGTATAACACATATGTAATACAAATACGTGGTTGTTCCTATAGCCAACACCACATTAGTTCTTCCCATAGCCCTTGGCACACTTCCACCCATCAGCCCTTACCAAAGCCACCTCCGTTGAATTTTATAAGTATACGGAGAAATATTTTTACTTAGTTGTTAAATTGAGATTAGCTTAAGTGTAGTTTACGGGTGTTAAATATGTTTTGGCTTGGAGAAATCCTTAGACCCTAGTTTTTTTTTTTTTTTACAATTTCCAATTTAGTAAAATTTGTAAGGTTATAACTACTAGCCTATTTGGAGGCCTAAATCCACCAAAAGCACAAATAAACCCAAAATGTTGTATTTGGATTTCAACCTTATATTTTTAACTTGTTATTAACTTGGATTTGCATTTAAATTGTGAAATTTGTTATTAGCTTGAATTTGCATTTAAATTGTGAAATTTGTTATTGTGTGAACTTGGTTATTTGGATTACATTTGTTTGTCCATATGGATTTAGATTGTGAAATTAGTTGTGTGAAATTTATTTGGATTTATCCATATGGAAAGAATACAAACTATGGCATTATAATATAATTGCTAAATTGAGTGCTTATGGCATTATAATATAATTGGCTAAATTGAGTGCTTTGTCTAATTAGGCTAGAAAATTCCTTTGATTTATTTTATTGGGTTGTTTTTAGGTATATAAGGAATAAGTATGCTTAAATTATAAAAAATAAAAGATAAATGGGCATGCCGGGCTAGTTTGCAAACTAGAATTTTACTGCTTGGCTGGAAATTTTGTCTCGCGAGAAATAGGCTAGCCCTTTAGGTCTGTTTATTTCACGAGCCTGAAAAGCTGGCCCTACTCGTTTGACACCCCTAGTAAAGACCAATTTAGACTTTCAAATTCTAAGTGGTTAATTTATCCCAATGCATTTCTAAAGGGTTAATTTAGATATTTTTGTCAGTTTATGTAAATATACCGTTTGTTTAGATGTTTTGCTTCTACTCTCTATTCCTAATAATACGAAGGAAGAATATATACCAAATAAAGTTAGCCCACGAGTAAGCTCGTGAACGTCTCCGTATTGCATGTTGAAAGCTTTTAGGACTAAATGAAGAAGAACTTAAAACTAGTCGAGCACATGAGGCAGTTCAGGCTTTAAAGGGATCCTAAGAGTTTATCACTAAAGTGTTAAAGGTCCACCTGCACCTTTTGTGGACTAGCGAAAATCCAGAAACCCTGTATCGTTGCTCGTTGAATTTCACCACGCCAGAATCTTTAATCTTATCCATGGTATGATTTGGAAGAATGTGTAACACCCTAATATTTAACCCAATACGCCTAGGACGTACTTAGATTAATTATTAGTCATTACTTCCTTTAAATTCTTTTAGAAATTAACTTAGCGAAAAATACAGGTAAATTTTTTTTTTGAAATGATTTATAGAAAACAAAGTGCGAGCCTTTGCGCGTAACATAAACAACGTGAAGCGGAAGAATAAATAAAACATACAGAACATAAGCATTAAAGAACACATCCATCATAAACATCATTCCTCATCACATTAGATAATATAGTTTAGTACATCACAATAGAAATATAACAGAAACATAAAGTCTTACCCATACTAGTGGGCAGAGCTTGCATAAAATAAGAAACATAATAACAAATACATGAAACATCCCCAAAAGATAAACACCCAACTATCACTACCCTCCCACTCCAAGCCTACCTGGTGACGCCGATCCTCGGTGGGGAGATGTAGCCCGCGATGACCAAGCTCCTCGGATGTAGCCCAACGAAGCGGAGATCTAGGCATGGGAATCGAGGGAACAGCATGGCCTCGCGTCGTGGTCGCCTCTCGGTTGTCGAACGCGCCTCGCATGCCTCGGCGTGACCGTGTCCTCGCTACCTCCTCCGCGACCCATAGGAAACGAAGGGAAGAGTCCTCGAGGATTAGCCTCTGATCGAGAACGGGACATACTGATATCCGCGTGCCTCGACGAGGAAGGTTGGGCACGACGGGCTCGCTCATCTCGGGTCGTGTCCTCTCAAAGATCAGGTCGTCGCCAAAGGGTGAAGTCGGATCGAGCGATAGCTGGAGACGGGGAAAGCAAAAGGGCGTCCCACGTATGCAAAAATGCGCACCTCGCAATGACCCTTGAAGTGGTAGGACTGATGCTCGGGTCATAGTGCACCTCCCATGTAGGCGGGTCAATGAAATCACGAACGACGCCATCGATATCTGAAGACGTAACGGAAAGAAAGAGAGAGGGGTGAGAATTCTTACTAAAGAATCTCAGGAAGTCCTCTATCCTAGTGTCATCGTTTACGTCCCAGGAACCTTGGGTTTATTATGAAAAGGTTAAGCATGCATAGTTCATTATGAGGTTTTCACAAAGGTATTTATCCAAGGTCCATGTCTTTTATAATGATTCTTAATGCATGTATGCAACATAATATTTCATGGATGCATGGCAGCACTTTAGGTAAATCAAACAATAATTCAAACAACATTTGAGTGGCATGAAACTTTTCTTTGAACATCTTTCCTTTTCTCATACTTGTGACACCAATAATATAGTAACCGCACCCCTTAAACTAGGCTATGAGCTCATACCTTAACTAGTCGTCACTAGTTCTTACTTATCCTCTTGATAAGCGAATCATAAACATAATCATAATCATCATAATCCCGACTCCCAGAGTACGGGTAGGGGCCTAAGGATCACCCATCATGGGACTTTTTCCTTCTTCGAAACGCATCGACTGGTTAAGACCACGACTTTGTCCGCTTTGGCAGGCTAATGTCTATGCCCTCACGTTTTACCTTCTCCTCACCGGAGCAGGAGAAGTACGTCGGTGTGTCACCTTAAACATCATATACTTTCATTCTTCGAAACGCATCGACTGGTTAAGACCAGCGACTTTGTCCGCTTCTGGATGGCTCACGTCCATACCCCCCACTGTTTACTTTCTCATTCAGGAGGAGAAATGCGTCTTGGCATATAACTTTAAACTTCATATTTCTCAAAAACTTTCTTTTTGTCCCTCAAATTTGACGGAAATTCGGCGGCATAACAGCTACTCTCCGAATTTCCTCAAATTTGAGTCATGCCACATAATTTCAGTCACATGCATCATTTTCATGGAACTTTCTCATTGCAATAACTTTCTAGTTCACATGAGCATATTTCTCAATTTCATTCATATCTTTGAAACATTATGCATCTCAAACACAACATTTCATCATATCACCAAATCAAATTATGCACATAAAGTTTCATGCTCAAGGAACTTAACATAATCACATCATCATAAGTGTGCACGAGGTTCATCATCATAATCATACTCTCTCGTCCACCTATCTCATAGTATCTTATGCTTTGACCCTTACGGGCTTTAAACTTGCATTTCGGTCATTCTAATCCTCATTAAGGATTTTTATAACACCTAAGGGATCATTACTTAAAATTCTCACTAAGTTTTAGGCACACTTAAAATTCCAAACAGCATTATGTAGTTTGGGCGGAAAAATATCATATACTTAGGGTCTAGAATCTCGTTCTTGACCCTTTTTAAGATCCGTCTTCGCCTAAGGCTTCATAATCAATCCCTAAACCAATTATGAGGGATTCCTAGGCATGTTTACTAAGTTATAACTTACTTTTCCTCAATTTAGCTTTGCTGGACAGAATCACATTTTGCCATGTCTAAGTGTGCTAGAATTCCTATTTTAAGTCCTTATCATCACCTTAAGCTTAGTAATTAATACCTAATCATTTATGAAAGGTTTTTATGCATATCCTACTGATTATGAACCATTTACACTTGAATTAATTATGCTGGAACAGTTTTGCAAATTTGTGCATTAAGGTGTTCTAGAATTCTCATTCTTGATCCTTTTAAGTTACTTATTCTTTTCTAACTTCTCTAAATCGATCCTCCCTTCACTCAAACATAATTTTACACATTTTAACACCTTAGAACAACATTTGTACAGCAGCCAATCATGAAGGGCAGAACCGAAATCATAAGCCCATAAAATCACATAATCTTGTAAATTAAAATGCATACAAGTTACTAGTTTTCTCTTGGAATAATTCTAGGGATTCAAAACTCTTTTAGAACCCAAATCCTTTCATTAAAATCATGCCTTTACACATAAGGTCAGTAGCTAAATTAACTTGCTTGCAAGGTAGTTTTAAAGTATATAATTTTATGCATAATGTTGCTTAGGTGCTCCTAAGCTTGGAAAAATTACAAAACACAAACTATGGACACTTGTGATTGGAGGAACTCATCTTAAGTCCATCATCATCACCACAAGGCCGAAATGGCTTCTTTAAGAATGCCAATATTTTCTTGAAAACCTTACATAGGATACTTGGGCAAGCCTTTGAGCTCTAGGAGGCTTAGGTGATGACATAAACTTTAAACATGATATGCACTCATTTTATTCTTCATTAGAAAGTAAAGTGAGAGCATAAAATAAATATGGGATGCAACCTCTTTATTATCTTTAAGGTTAAGTGATGACTTGAAATGTAAACATGAAGATGCAAGCTTGAAATTTAAACATGATAGTGCAAGTCCAATTAATTAGTCTTGAGAACTTAGTGATGACATCAAAATAAACATGCTATGCAAGGCATAAAGTAAACATGAATGCATCTTGTTTTAGATCTTAGCTAGAGCTCTTGCAAGACTTTAAAGGAATAAAACCTCAACCCATTATGTATCATAAGGCAAGCTTTAGAGTTCTTAGCACCTAGACTTCAAGGAAGTCTTAAGGTTTGAACTTCATCATCAAGCTTAAGAAAATAAATACAAAGCTCAACACTTTGTCAAATAAAAACATAAGAACTAAGTCATATTCTTTATTTTATTGCTCATGGGCTTCAATCTAGAGTAAAACTCTTAGAACGACCAACTTTAAGGTTGGCAAGGGTAAGCTTAGAGCTCTTTGAAATCATGTGATTAATTTTCTTTAACAAAACTTTTGTGATCTACTTTACATTTTTAGCAACCTTTGTTCAAACCAAGGCAAAGGAAACCGAAATCATTTGAGAAAGAAAAGGAAAGGAACCGAAAATGAAACTAAAGAAAAGAAAGAAATACAAGCATGTATGGTCCAAGACCAAGTTGTTTCAAGCTTTAGAGGTTTCTCACAAGACATCATCAAGTCTTTATCTTGAAACCTCATCATCAAGCTTATGTTATTTTCATAAAATGGCCTCTTGGCCGAAAATGAAAAGAAAGAAAGAAAGGAGTTTGAACCAAGAGAAAACTAGAACTTTCTTTAAGGAAAACAAGTAAAACATGAAAACAAACCCCTACCTAAGGAAGTCTTTGAAATGGAAGAAAGAAAGCTTGATTCTTGAAGAGTTTGAGAAGACAAAATCTCCTCTTGGAAGTGATGATGGATTCGGCCAAAGAGGAAGCTCAAGGAAGATGATTTTTCCTTGAGTTTCTAAGCTTGGGAATGGAAAGTTTAAGTGTTTGAGGGATGGTTTAAGGTGAGGTAGTGGTGGTTTATGGTTGTTTGTGGTGGTTTATGGTGGTGGCAAGGTTCTTTGAGAGGTGGAAGAAAATGAAGAAGATGAAGAGAACTTAGAGAAATTGCAAGAAAAAGCAAGAGAACTCAACTTAGCAAAGCTTCTAAAGTGTAACCAAGTTCCTCCAAGCTTGGTATTTATAGAAAATTTGCAACAATGGAGGCTTCCTTGGTGCATGGCCGACGGCCAAAATGGAGGAAAAGGAAGGAAAATATCTCTTACAAAGTATGGGCAAAGGCATGGGCAAAACATGGTGAGATATGGGCAAAAGTATGGGCAAAAAGGTGAGGTATGGCCAAAGTATGGGCAAGGCATGGCTCTTTGAGTGATAAATCAAGCAACATGTGGCACTTTTCTTTTGGTCAAATGAGGTATGGCTCAATTCCTTAATTTAAGGAATTGGAGAGAGAAACACTATTCAAGATTCCATGACTAGGAATCTTGAATTAAAGAATGCAATTAGAGTTTAACTAAGCAATCTTAGGTTCTAATTAACCTTAATAAATTATTTTGACTCTAGATTAATTATCGAAATAAATTAATCTTCGATTAGAGCCTAATATTGCTTAGGTTTGCTTAATTGCATCATTAGGCTCACTTACACGTTCTAGGGGCAAAATGGTAATTTTGCACTAAAACTGCCCGGGATTTTCTGCTCTAAACATCAAATATTACTCTAAAACATCATTCTAAACTTCCTGGAAATTCTGTCAAACGGCACCTTTTACCCGTGTAGACACAGGAGGGTATTTTGGTCATTTTGAGCCGAAAGTTTAGATAATGAGATTTTCACCTCGAAAATCATTCATAACAAATAATCCCCTCAAACATTGAGTTGACCCATTCGAGGTTGCCTGGCAACTGCCCTTTAATTTCGGGTAAAAATGACCTCAGGGCATTTCCTCATTTGTACTTAACAACAGAAATTCTGGCTGTACAGAATGCAATTGTGAACATGACACAAGAAGGGTTACTTTACCATATGGCAGGATTGTTAGCTCCATAGAAGTTGCATGATATCTTGGTGCCGCTTTATAAATTCAAAGAGAGTTACAGTGGTTTAAGGTAGTTTAGCGAAAAAAAACCTTTCAATGAATAGTTAATTTTCTTTATAGAATGTAAGAACATTATTGTTACATTTTTTAATAATGTTTTTTTGATGGAATGAATTGGAGTGCTTTTGTTTGGAATCTAAAATGAAGGAAATTGTAATACCAATGTAACTTTAAGCAATTGTTACACTATTGAATAACTTTTTATTATAGTCTTTTACAAAACCCATATTAGAAGTTCATGTCATAGGTTAAGTCTATAACCCAAACTCTTAAACATACCTTGGATGAAATAGGATGAGTGGATTTTCAATTTGGGAATCATATATTAGTGACACAATTCAATCTAAAGCTAAAAACCTCATTCTCACTTCTTAAATAACAAAGTCATTCTCATTTGATATATTCCATATAGAATGTCTCAATTATTTTATTAAGTTTTACCATACTAAGATAACAAAATTATATAAAGCTGGATGTTATGATAATTTATATACTATTTTTGATCCACTATCTAAGTTTTCTTGACCTTCATTAATTATTATGAAAGTGGAAAGGATTATACTACGTGTAGAGGATGGAATCTTTAAATGATGAAGAGATTAAGATGGCTGCTCAGATTGTTCACAGTGAACCATAATGAATTGGTGAAACAAGGTGATAAATGGATGAAAGGAACATCCACTTCTTGTAATGTTGTAACGCTCTGTTGCTACCATAGTGTTTGCAGGCCTTCATAGTTCCAGGTGATAATGACCAAAACATAGGTTGCCCAATCTTCTCAAAGAAAAGGGATTTATGGTCTTTATGATATCTGATGCAGTATCACTAATTTCTTCTTCAACTTTCATACTAATGTGTTTGGTGTTCTGACTTCCCATTATGTGGAGCATGATTTTCTCATCATGAATTACCAACAAAACTAATCATAGGCCTTTTGACTTTGTTTATCTCTATGGTAGCCATGTTGGTAGCCTTTTGTGTAGCTTTATTCATTATGTTTCATAGGAAATTATGGATTGTCATACCTTTGAGTATTCTAGTTGTTGTTCCAGTTTGTTGTTTGGTTGGTACCAATTTCCACTTCTATATCTTCTTGAGATGAAAATGTCAACCGGTTGGCCAAGCATCTTTGTTAGGAATGTTGAGCCATGGCTCAATTGATAACCCAGTGTACTGTTAATTTGTCAATATTATTCATGCTGAAGTGATTCAAGTGTCTGCCCGTAACAAATTAAAAAGTTATAAAGTGCTAAGTTGTACAAAAATGTAGTAAAGGGCATAACTCTGGTCGTCTCACAAGGAAGTGTTACTAGACAATTAGAAATTTGGGGTTTTGAGATTATAGCATGCCAAAATAACTTGCGAAATTATAATGAGAAGAGTTACCTGCATAAGGATTCCTTCATATTAAGAGTTGTTCAATCATCGTTCAAAAGATAAATTCATGGTGGTGGTTACGTTCATTAGTTATGATATCATACAACAAGGATGCAATTCTACTTAGTGGTCACACAATCGCACTCCTACTAAGGGTTTGGCTAACATATGAACTAGTAATTCACGATCGTGATTCTATAAATCTATGCCAGTTTGACTACCAATTATAGAAACCTAATTCCTAAGAGTTAATTTCAATCCCTTACCAATTGGATGTAATTAAATCAACAAACCCAATACCCTAATGGTATCTAGATTCTATGCGAACGAATGCACAACCAAACAACTCTTAAAAACATAATGACAACAATCTTCGCAATCATATCAAAAGAGAAAGTAAACGGAAGAAAAACCAACCATGAATTGCAATTAAAATTGGGAACCTCAAGAGAAAACTTAATCTCAGTGATCCTTGCACACGGCAAAGACATTACTCTCCATAGGGGAGTATCACAATCGTTGATGAAAGAAAGCTGCAAATTACAATCCCAAACGAGAGCCAAATAAAGATTGGAACTCCCAACACCTAAAGACTGAGAGCTTAGAAAGAGTGTGTGTTAAGAGAAAATGGGGTTCAGAGAGAGTCTAATGTGTGTGTGAAGAGCCTTTGAAAACCTAAAAAGAATAAAACTGAAATTGGGCCCCATTTGCAAATTCGCATCCCGTTGACATTGGCTACTCATATGACCACTTGGGTGGTCCTTCAGGAATTCCAAAATTGCTTGAGTCCCTCCCTTCTGCCCGGGCTGTCTTTGACAGCGGGAAGTCTTTGACCACTGGGCCAGTGTTGCTAAGTCCCTCCGTTCACCGCTTGGGTGGTCTTTGACGGGGGCGATCTCCATGTTGCCAGTCCCTCCTTCTGCTCTAGTGACTAACTTGGAAGTCCCTATTAACAAACAACACTATTACAAAGAGGTTAAAAGCACAAAGCACTTCCAAGAAATGATTATGCACCAAAAACAATGTTTATAGCTAGGAAATTAACCAATGATGCATATTGAGGGCAAAGTATAAATTCAGGAATTTAACCATCAATTGAGTACAATTCAAATGCAAAATGTCCAAAGTTAGGATAGAATGAGTGCATAAATGCAACTCATCAAACTCTCCACACTTAAACAATTGCATGTCCTCATGCAAGAGACTTAGATGATGTGGCAAAGCGATTGGAACTGAACTCTAAAAATGCATGATGCATGGAAAATAACAATACACCAATCTAATGGACCTAGAGATATAAACAATAAGTTTCACACCAACAATCAAAGAAAATCTCAACAAGCAAGGCATGAATGAGAACATAGTACACAAGGTGGAATCCACATATATGATTGTCACAACGTACCTGAGGCGCCGCGACAATGAAATGACAACCGATTTTATAATGATAAAACCTAGCCTCACCAATTTTAATTCTGGAAAATTGAAAACCTTTGAATTTATATATTGGTCGTTAAAAGATTTGAGGTTTAAGAGTCTGATTATGATTAAAGGAAGGTGGAAACTTAACCCCACTTGCACCCTAATACATCCGTATAAATACGCTTACCTAGAACTCATTATTCAAATTTATTATAACTTTAATAATATTTAGTTTTCCCCAAAGTAATCACAATTATGTACAAAAATAAAATAAAATAAAATAAACTTAAAGAAAAGAATAAAAATTAAAAGAGAACAAGATCTAATGAAAAATTAATTTTGGCTTGATAGTTGTTTGCTACGCCATGTATCCTTGGTGCAATGAGGAACTCAAAGCTACGTCGTTCTGCATAGAAAATGATTTTGTGTTGATGGATTTTAATTATGAAATAGACATGTGTTGATTGATTTTAATTGTGGAAAAAAATTTTAATTGTCAGATTGTTCAAAATGGATTTTTGACTCATGCACAAGATTTAAAGGCAACACTAGGCTACTCAATAAATCCATATACTTCAATAGTACCTTAGGAGGTATCCACCTTCAATCATGACTTGTTGCAAAAAAAACATTTTCATTATTTTTATTATAAACTAAAAAATAAAAGACATTTATTTTATTTATTTTTTAGGGACGTTTATTTTATTCCAAAGAGAACACAATGACCCAAACTAAAAATTCTAGCCTAAAAGCATGTCAATCCAAAAGCAAACCATGATTTTAGCCCAAAATCCTAAAAAAAGGAAAAAAATTTTAAACCAAAATGCAAACAGAAACCCATGGAATGACAAAAACCAAAAGAAAAAAAAAATCACCAAGACACAAAACAAGCCCAACACAAAAAAAGAGACTCTTACTAGAAACAAATGAAAGAAAAAAAATCTGACCTAAATAACAAGAACCCAAATGCCTAATTCATTATTTTGTGTGTGTGTGTCAATGGAATGGAGCAGAGAGTGAGAGGACGGCGGTGTAGAGAGAGGGGCTTGCATGGGGGTTTCACGACGGCTACCAAGAGGAAGAGAGAGATCACCGCGAGGGGTGGTGTTTCACGCAGATGCGGAGGCTTTGCAGGAGTGAGCGCGTGGCTTCATCTGTTGGAGGGAGGTGGCACCGCGGAGGCTTGTGTCACGAAGGTTATGCAATGGGTGTCGGCGATTTCTGATGATGCTTGAACGAGGTGCTGAACGGTATGGCCGTGGACAGGATTGTGGCCGCTCTGCCATTGGCCTTGGTGGAAGGTAGAGGCTCAGGGAGAGCTTGCTGCCGAAGAGGCAGGCGGCTGAACGCGACACATTGGTTTCATAGAGGGCGGCCGCGAACGGTGGCGGAGGGTTAGGCAGCTTCTGCGTGGGCACTCACACCGAGGGCAGGGAACGCGGCCGTTGCGCGACAGGAGGAGAACTTCAGCCTGGTGGTTTTTGGTATTTTAGATGTTTTTGATTTTGAATTGTTTTGGTTTTGATGTGCTAATGATGATTTTTAGAGGCGCGTAGTTTGGTTTGTGGGTTGTAATGATAATGATGATGATAGGTCGAGGACTATGTTGTGATGATGATGAAAGAAGAAGACTATGTGTATTAAAGGTGGCTGAATAGTTTTGTGGCTATGGCTTGTAAAGGGTGGTCAAGGCTTAGGTTCACAATGACGATGGATGAAGGAGTGTGAGCTTAGCCTTTTTTGTTTTTTTTTTTTTTCAGCCTCCTTTGCTCTATGTTCCTATGCATTTAGACCGCTTCAGATTTATTGTTTGGTCCTCTATGATTCCTTTCCAGCCATGAAAGGGAAGGGTTCTAGGATCTTGTTAATTATTGTACTTATTGTAACTATGATCCTTCAATTCATGGGGGTAGTGGAAGTATGGTCTTTTATCTTTTGCAATTGTTTTTGTTATCATCAGTTCATTATTGTTTCATTGTGCTCTTTTGGTTGTCTTGCTTTTCCTTTTCTTTTCAAATTTTTTTTATTTTTTGCTTAAGGTTACAAATCAAAGAAATGTAGACTGAAATGAAAAATGGAGATTTGATTTTTTTTTAATTAATAGATTAATAAAATGGGCTAAAAAATGGGCTTAAAAATAAGCATGTTCTTTTTTTGTTTTTTGAATTAGACATTTTAAAAATAAAATAAAATAAAATAAAAAACGTGTCCAACAAAATATGGTGTTCACAATGATGAATAAATCAAGTACAAAAAATCCTTCCAAGGTTAGTGTTTGCCACTCATTCACTTAAGTGTTTTAGGATCAAATGTACACTTATAATCTCAAATGAAAATGCATTACCATAGGCTTGTCAAGGTCTCATTCTCCATTCGTCACACTCATATGTATATTGAATCAAGAAGACTTGCTTTTGGTTGTGATGGGGCTTAGGTGAAGGTGGGAAATATAAAGGCCAGTCTGAGCTAAACCTCTAATCAAAGGAGAGCAAATGCATACACCAAGAGCATAAGTACCTAAGAGTATACTTTGTCCATCTTAACACAATTACAGGCCTATCTTTTTCAACCTTTTTCCTTTCTGTGTGCCCTTATTGGTGTGCCACTTATTGAATTTATTTTTACACACATTGTTCCTCCCTCACACTTAATTTGGGACATATCCTCATGCCGTTCCCCACACTTATGCTCAAGCACATATAAGAGATGTACAAATGTTCTCCTAAGCCAAAAAGGTTGGGAACTTTCCTTGTTTTTCACTTTTGGCTAAGGATGTGTCAAAACAAAAGAATGAGCAATAAGGCTCAAAGAGGCTAAACGATGGGAACATGTAAAAGGTGGCTATATGGGCAAGTGGCTAAAATAAGAAGAAAAATACCTCAATCATATTCAAGCATGCACATGAAAAACATATTTTCAAACAAGACCCTAAGCAAGTTCTAGAATGCAAATCCAAAGAGGAGAACACACATGAACAAATAAGCATGGCACATGATGATCCAATCAAGAGGCTCAAAATCTCACAGGAAGTGCATTACCCAATCCAATCAAGATAGTGAATCCACCAAGCATGCAATACAAAATAAAGTCAATGCCAAGTATGTCAATATAGTGCATGTGGTGTGAGTCTATGTATGTAACCTCTAAAGGTGCCAAAAGGATAGTGTGAAAAGCAAATAAAATGAATATGATGCAAAGACGCAAAATTGAAATAAATAAAATGAGAAAATAAAAAAGGAAGGTAAGAAAAAACCTCACGATGGGTTGTCTCTCACCCAACACTTTGCTTTAATGTCCCTAAGTTGGACAGTTTAGGACACTCATGGAGGATGTGTAGCTTCAACCCAAAGATAGGCCAACTGAGCCCTTAGATCCGTTGGGCCTCATGGAGGTACACAGGAATGCTCATCAATGATGCATCGAACCACCCTGAGTTTTCTAATTCAATTGCACCATCAGGATGCATATGGTTGACCAAGAATGGTCCCTTCTATCAGACTTCGGCCTTCCAGCCTATCAGCTTCACCCCAGGGCTCATAACAAGATCCACTGCCCTCATAGGGCTTCGTACCCAACATGGGCTAGTCATGGAGCACTTGGCAAATTGATGACTTGCGCCTAGGTGGTGTACCTGCATCTAAAGCTTCGAAAACTCTATTCGCAATAAATTCATTATATCCTATAGGAGAAGAAAAAATAGGGAAAACGGGTTGTGCATCCTTACCAAGTAAAATATCACATGTATCTTCCACTAGGTAGTCAATGACATCAATGCCAAACACAAAGTATTCCTCAAGGGCGAATTTCATGGGATCAGACAAATAAAATTGGGCTTTCAAGTCCCCACACTCTATGGATAATGTACCACATAAACATCAATTTTGGTTCTGTAGTTTTCAAAAGGTCTACCCAAGATTAATGTATGTTGGTCGACATTAGTATCATTCTCCATCTCAAGCACAAAAAATCAAGGGGAATATTAAATCATTTACCTTTACCAGGACATCTTCTAATACCCTTCCTGCTTTGTGATGTTGTAGTTGACAAGTTGGATTGTCAACTTAGTAAGTTTGAGCTCCCCAAAGTGTAATGATTTGTAGAGTGATTTTGGCATAATATTAATGCCAACTCCAAGATCAGTCATGGCCGTCATTTGCAGGTTCCCAATGGTATAGGGAACATTGAATGTGCCTAGATCCTTACACTTAGGTGGCAGGTTACCTGCCATGATGGAGGAAGCATTCACCCCTACAGTCACCTTCTCTTTCTCACTGCCATGTAATCTCCTCTTGTTGGTGCACAAATGTTTCAAAAATTTGGCATACCTCGGAATTTGCCTAATTGCATCCAATAGAGGGATGTTGACTTCTACCTTCCGAAAGGTCTTTAAAAGGTCTTTCTCCAACTCTGACTTATTAGACCCCTTAGACCTTGCAACTCTCCGTAGGAAGGGCAATGGAATAGGTCTTTTGACCCGCTCTTTGCTGCTTTTGCTAGGGTGCAGGCTTATCTTGATGCACCTCTGGCTGAACTATCTCGTCCTCTTGACTCTCAACCACAACCTTCTGTGGGACAAGCAACCTCAGGTAAACTACCAGACCTTAGAGTACAGTAGAAACGTTCCCTTTGGGGTTGGGGTTGAAAAGGAATGGTGGATGCACTCTACCGGGATTGGGAACTTTCTAGCCTCACAATTGCATTTCTCATCTCTTGCATGGCTTGTTCTTGTTTCCTCTGTGTTTCTATCATCATTTTCATCATCTCCCATGGTGTATCTGAGAGGTATGAGGGCAGGTAGTACGAAGGCTAAGGCATGCAAGGAGTAGGTGGTTGTTGGTAGATATGTGGGTAGCTCTATTTTTGCTAGGGTGGAACATATTTTTACTGTTGCTATGATGAGTTGTTCCACCTCAGATTGGGCTTCTCCAACCTGGTTATAAGTGTTGCTTAGATTATACCCATGCTGTCCACCATTTTGAGGCCTACCAGAAAATATGTTACCAACTCCACTAAGGTCGAATCTTCCTGACTAAGGGCACATATCTAAGTGTGTGACTCGTAGGAGCAAATGCCACATACCTGGACCGCTTTAATCTGGAGGAGCTTAGTTTAGTACAATTTGTTTCAGAAATTCTATAAGCCATCTGTTTCTTCTTTACCTACTACTCTCAATGAAGAAACTTCACCCACCTAGAGGAACCTCCAGCTTTGGACCTAAACGTTGAGAGTTTTCTGCCATGTTTTCAATCAAAAGTCTAGCTACAATAGGAGTCTTGTCAACTAATGCACCCTCACTATCACATCAATCATGCTCCTCTCCATAACCATCCCTTATAAAAGAATCTGTAAGCGCTCTGAAATCTATATGGGGGCAGCTGGCAGCAACCTCTTGAACCTCTCAGGACTCATAGAGAGATTCACCTTGCAACTGTCGAATGTCACAAATGTTTTTTTTTATGGTAGCTACTCTGGAGGCTTGGAAGAATTTTCCAGGAAGATGTGCTTCATGCTAGCCCAGTTGTCACCGTCCCATGGGGGATGTAGAAGAACCAGTCCTTGGAGCTCCTTTAAGGGAAAATGGGAAGGCCCTTAGCTTGATTTGGTCCTCCGTTACCCCTTGAGGCTTCATCGTCACACAAATCACGTGAAACTACTTCAGGTGTCCATGGAACTTGGGTAGGTGGCGAGGAGTCCCAATTTGAGCTCAAAGTCACCTCCCTAGTTGGGGAGATGATCCCCAATGGTTGGTTATTTAAGTCATGGCCAGCGAGCTCCTTCAAGGTTCCTGATTTTCACCCTTGTTACCTGAAACACTAGTAGCAGGATCAGAAGTTCAGGAGAATAAAGAAAAATTATCAACTTCCCTAGTTGTATCAGAAGAAGAAGGGCTTGATAAGTTAATCTCTTGCAACCTTTCTAAGCCTTTTGGCAGTTCTCAATTTCCGATTAATTGGAGTATGGGAAAATTAGGAAGGGAGAGGGTCATAAAAATTAAATTACGACAGGAACCAAATACAACCTGGAACAAAGAAAAGAATTTAAATAAAATAGAACTGAATTTTTTTTTTAGAGATAACAGAAATTAATTAACAAAAGAATAAAATAAAATAAATAAAAATGAAAATAAATAAATAATAAAAAGGAACTAACTAGAACAAGAAAAAGAATCAATCAGCACCACTTCCTCGGAACAGTGCCAAAATTTGATGTAAGTGTCACTACCCAACAAATTAAAAAGTTATAAAGTGCCAAGTTGCACAAAAAATGTAGTAAAGGACACAACTCAGGTCGTCACAAGGAAGTGTTACTAGCCAATTAGAAATTTGGGGTTTTTGAGATTATAGCAAGCCAAAATAAATTGCAAAATTATAATGAGAAGAGTTACCTACATAAGGATTCCCTTAGATTAAGAGTTGTTCAATTATCGTTCAAAGATAAATTCATGACGTTGTTACTTTCATTAGTTATGATATCACACAATAATGATGCAATTTTACTTAGTGGTCATACAATCACACTCCCACTAAGGATTTGGCTAACATATGAACTAGTAATTCATGATCGTGATTCTATGAACCTATGCCAGTTTGACTACCAATTACAGCAACCTAATTCCTAACGGAGTTAATTTCAATCCCTTACTAATTGGATGTAATTAAATCAGTAGACCCAATACCCCAATAGTATCTAGATTCTACACGTGAATGAATGCACAACCAAATAACTCTTAAAAACACAATTACAATAATCTTCGCAATTGATATCAAAAGAGAAAGTAAACGGAAGAAAAACCAACAATGAATTGCAATTAAAATTGGGAACCTCAAGAACAAACTTAATCCTCAGTTATCCTTACACACGATAAAGAGATTAATCCTCCATAAGGGGAGTATCACAATCGTTGTTGAAAGAAAGCTGTAAATTACAATCCCAAATAAGAGCCAAAACAAAGATTGGGAACTCCCAAAACCTAGAAGAGAGTGTGAGAGAGAGAGAATAGGGTTCAGAGAGAGTTTGATGTGTGTGTGAAGAGTTTTTGAAAAAAAAAGAGAACTGAAATCGTGTTCGTTTGCAAAATTCGCATCCCGCGACGTCTACTACTCATATATGATTGGGCGGTCCTTCAGGAATTTCAAAAATTGCAGAGTCCTCTCGTTCACCGCCCGGGTGGTCTTTGACAAGGGCGGTCTCAGTATTGCAGAGTCCCTCGTTCACCGCTTGGGCCTTTGATTGCTGGGTGATCTCAGTGTTGCTGAGTCCCTCCGTTCCGCTCTAGTGCACTAACCAAGTCCCTGTTAACAAACTACACTCCTACAAAGAGGTTAAAAGCACAAAACACTTCCAAGAAATGATTATGCACTAAAAACAATGTTTATAGCTATGAAATTAACCAATGATGCATATTGAGGACAAAGTATAAATTCAGGAATTAAACATCAATTGAGTACAATTCAAATGCAAAATGTCCAGAGTGAGGATAGAGAATGAGTACATAAGTGCAACTCATCACTGAGCATTTATCATATATCATAGATTTTCAAATGTCTCAAATCTCAGGAAATCGCATTTGCATTGATGATACTTTCATAGTTTCTCCTACTAGTAGTATTTTTTTTAATTAAAGTAAACTAAAACACCCTAAAGGAGTGGAGTATACCTACTAGCAATATATATAAAAGGTTATTAGAGCATATTTCTTTGTGATTCTAGAACCATTTTTTCCAAGAAAATATTTATGAAGCTTTTAATATTATTTGTTTGTGCTTAGCCAAAAAAAAAAAAAAAAGTAGAAGTAGACAATTAATTAATGTGTTTTTTTATTATTTGAAACAGATAGGAAGCCATTATGTTTATTGATCTATCCTTAAAATTGATTTATTTGAATTAATATTGATTTTTACTTATGATTTTAGGCATACAAAATCTTTGGGAAGCTAAGAAGGGAAGTTTAGTAATTGTTGCACAATCACCATGGAAGAGAAAATCCGACTAAGCCAATTCAACCAAGTTAATTGAGAATCAGACACCTATCCGGTCCAATTGCTTGAGCAAAACTGAAAATTTTAAAAATCAATCAACAATCGCCCAAACTAGTGAACAGGCACCGGTTTTATGGGTCACTGGTCCATCATAGTCCCACATGACATTCATATAGCAATAAGCATCACCGATCAAAAAAACAACGTTCATTTTATAATAAAGGGATTTGACTCCCTTGTGAAGAAGTCTCGATGTGGGACTTACAATAAAGGGTGCACCACCAGCACTTGTTTATAGGCTTGTAGACAATTGTTCCTTTTAATTTTATAACAAGGTAGCAACCAAAACTAATCACACCTGTACTAAAGAAACAAAAGCCACCAGAACACACAAATTATGCAACAATTTAGTAACACCAAGGCTTGGAGAATACTGCTTGAAGATCTTTCCACCATTGCATTAGCACCACCAAAACATTAATCCAACACATCACCATATATCAAACATTAAAGAAGCAATAGCAGAACACAAGACAGTAGTAGTAGAATTACTTGCTTCTTAAAATCATCTGTTTTTCTCTCCCTTTAATAGGTTTAATTTTCACAATTTTGTTTAATATATTTTTTGACTTTTAAAACTATTATTATCCTCCTAAAATTTTATTTACTATTTATCTTAATATATATTTTATAGCCTATATTTAAACATATATATTACATTCCAATCAAATCCAGGTTGAACTATTGGTCCTCAAAACCTTTGAATTAGTTGCATGTTTTCAATTGGTTCTTTTTCCTTGGCAGTCAGCACTCACCTTAGATTGTGGTCGCTCAGGTGCTCTCTAGCTAAAACAACCTCACACCCTAGACAACAACTGCTCAAACATTGGGATTGCACCACTCAACCACTAGCACTGTTTTTTTTTTTTTTGAGTTTTAATTAAAAAATGGGTTAGATATGGTATTCTGAAAAGAGACCTGACAAAACACAAAGAAAGTCAATTTTGAGGTTTTTTTTTTTTGGTAGAGGAAGAATGATTAGATATTAAAGATTTTATCACTCAAAATCCAAATTTTGAAAATAAAAATATTTTTCATAATTTTTTATATAAACATTTAAATAAGCTATTTATCCAAATAAATTTTGAAAATTATATTAAATATGGTATTATTTTTCAAAATATATACATAAATGTGATGTTTTGAGATTATTTATTAGAATATGAGGTTTTTAAAGGAACCTGCTATCACCATTATTGACGGTTCCTTTTTTTCACTCTCTTCTCTGTTTAACAACCACATGTATGATCAGTGATGTTTAATCACATTTTTTCGGTGCATTAAGCCATATTCTCCAAATGTGTCTGAAGGCTTTTTCTTGCAAATAACCCAACACAGTTGCAAATTCTTTGCTTTGCATGTATACATTATTTTGAAGTATTCTATTATTTTTTAAAAGGTATCCGCCGGACAGATTCCCTTAAAAACATCATATTTTTTGTAAAAAATTTGAGAATTTCATATTTAAATAATATACACTGCAAAATCCCCTATATAAAAATTGAGCCAACGGAAGCTGAATCAGTAGAAAGGATTTACTATTGAAAAGGTTTTATAATATCTTTCTAAACTTTTTTTTTTTCATTTTAGCGCTAGAACTTTCGAGTGAAGGAGGTATGTGGAAGGTTACGTCCAGTGATCATTATACTGGACGATGTAGATGAATTAATTACACAATAGTATGCTGGAAATAAATTAAATAATTACAGAGAAAGCAAGTCGTGACTTATGATTACGATTCGAGAGTGTGCGAGAACGGTTAAGTTACAGTTTATTTAATCTGGAAAAATTGATACAAGTCAACCATTGGTGTCCTCGAATATTTTGCTTTGCTAAATTTATTTAAATTGGGTTTGCATACTAATTAACTTTTCCATTAAAATATGTGAATTATTCTGTTAATAAAAAGAGAGATACTTAGATGCATTAAGAACAAGAGAATTTTTATTTAATAAATGATATATTAATTTTATAGATTATTATTGTCTTTCATTTTTCTATATATTTAATATAATAGTTGATGTGTTATTGATTAAATGGAACAAAACAAATACTAATTTTACTCTTGAAGCATCCAAAAATTTCTCAGAAATTAGTAAAATATTAATATGTTATTAATTTAGTACTTTTAAATTAGGTGCAGTGTAAGTTCATTCATGAAATTTTCCCTTCTTTCCTTAAAGATAGTTATTCATCGAAATTCCTTTTGTGCCTATTTGATAATTGACTCCATGAAAAGCCAAAATTTATTATGATCTAAACATATAGTATATAATCTTATATACTTCAAAATACAAGTTACATCACTTTAATCCTTTAACTATAAACATCAAATTAATACTTTAATAATAAAGATTACATTAATTTACTCCCACCAACCATCATGTTATTTATATATAAAAAAATCGTGTTTTCACACTAATTCAGTATTATGATGCATTGTGTTCACACTAATACATAACCATAATATTTAATTATCTATGTAAGTCAAGTTTAACATTTTCATTCACAGGACTAAAACTAATACACTCACTTATATCTCTACTTTTTTTTAAATAGCATATCACAAGTTTTGATTTATTATTTTTATTATATATTTCAAAATACAAGTTGCATCACCTTAATCCTTCAACTATAAACATCAATTTAATACTTTAATTATAAAGATTACATTAATTCACTCCCATCAACCATCATGTTATTTATATTTGAAAAAATCGTGTTTTCACACTAATTCAGTATTATGATGCATTGTGTTCACATTAATACATACTCATAATATTTAATTATTTATGTAAAGTCAAGTTTAACATTTTCATTCACAGGACTAAAACTAATACACTCACTTATATATTTATGTTTTTTAAATAGCATATCACATGTTTTAATTTATTATTTTTATTATATATCTATTATATATTACTAAATATATAAACCATTGTTATAAAAAAATTACTAAATAAACTATCTCTAATTATCACATGATAACTTTTCATTACAATTAAAAGAAAATTATTCAATATCCGAATTTAATACTCTCAAATTTATTTCTTTTTCTTCAAATAGTATCTCACAACTTCTAATCTGTTTTCATTATATATTACTAGATGAATTACGTTTGATAATTGTCACATACGAATATTGGTCCCAATGGAGACAACATGCCCCTTCTGTCATTCAGAGGTGGAGACCATTTTTCACTTATTCTTGTCATGCATAAAATCATGGAGATTATGACACACTTTTCAGATATGGTCAAAATATAACATGGGGTTGGCACACAAGAATTCTGAGTCATGGTTGGTGCTCCTGGCTATGGTTAGGAGAGAAATTGTGGGTTTCCTATACTTTGCTGGCATTTGAGAAATTTGGAGGTTGAGAAACAAGATTTTATTTAATAATCACACTCCTGATTGGGAATATGAATTAAACGTGCTAAAGCTAACTAGTGGATATATATTATATATTAAGCAAAAGGTGGTGCCCAAAACTTCTGATGCCCCTTCAATCAGTGCAGGCGAACCTTGATTCTTTAAGCAAAAGGTGGTGCCAAAAGCTGTGTAACGTGTCACCCAGTCCCCTCCACATTAAGGGTAGATGTGGAAATGAATATTGAGCTTGATATCAAATTATACATAAAAATCATCCATGAAAACTCTTTTTTTATCTCTAATAACCAAACATATTCTCTTGCATTTTTACTAATTTGTTTGCGCCTGTTCCAACGTTTGACTGCGAAGGAGAGTGCTTTGTTCCTTTCTACATCTACATCTGCCAGCGTTGACGCCGAAAGAGAGTGCTTTCTTTCTTGCTACATCTGCTAAGTACTACCATACTACCAGGTACTAATTGCCATCTCACTCTGTTCTGCTTTAATTTGTTGAACCGTCCTTTGCTCGAACTGCAAATTTCTTCGTCTGGATGCTGTATGCTTCTTCAACACAATTTCATCTGCTCTTCTTACCATTTTGTCGGCTTCAGATCTAGTTTACAAATCTAGATTCGTTGTCTCACCAAGATTGTTTTGCGCTTGTCTTAATTTGCCATCCCTTTTAGCCTACCATTTTACTTTAACGTTCGGGAGTTTTCCTCATATGAATGTATATATGTAAACTATAACCTGCTTCATCTCATCTCTGTTTCGGACTTCTCTAGTCAGATCTATAATCAGAAATGCCGGATTTTACAATAAGTTTTCAGCTTCTTCTTTTTTCTCTCTTTTCTTTTGGGGATCTCGTACAAGAGATCACTGCGGTTATCTGTGTTGTTGGATTTTGGCTTAATCCAGAGTTTTGATGCCACTTTTGTTATCTATGATTTTCCACAATTGGTTATGAGTTTTGTTGCTGGTCTGCTTTGACTAAGTGCACCCTGTCAATGTGCTCTGGACAAGATAAATGCTATCTGTACATTTAGAGACATTTATAAGCATATTAACAGTGAAAAGACACCAACAAGAATTTGACATTTGAGATTGAGCGGGTGAAAAGAAAAATTACAATACTAATAGCTAACTGTAGGTGGAGGAAACACGGTCAGACTCTTGAAAATTTGGTTGAGTAGACTCAAATGCCGATATGCCCTGTTAAATATAAATATATATATATATGAAAAGAATAATTGGCATAAAACTTTTTTAATATAGGTCTTTAGTTAATGGTTGAAATCTTCAAGATGTTTACAGTCACCTAGAAGTGATTCTATGTCGCTGACTAATGAAATTATTAGTGCAGACATCTAATTAAACTGTAGGATAATAAATCTATTTGATTTTATTTGAAAAAAAATAAGACTTTGTTAAAACTTTTAAAGTCTAAGGACATATTTAAATTTTAGTGAAATTTTAAGAAACTATTGAATAATTTAACCAGTCTTTTAAAATTTTTGTCAACCTCAATCATTTTTGTCCAAAATGGTAGATTTTTATTTTTGAAAACTATTATTTTAACACCTGCATAGGTGTAAACACCCATGATGATGAGAGAAGTGACTAAAGAGAATGAGGGGAAAATAAGTGGTGACTCATATAGTTTGTGTGAGGTTGCTGTTGAGAAGTTGAGTGTTGAAAAGTATTATTGTTTATATTTTTCTTCTGTGCAATTAGACACTTTGTTTCCTTAAGCTTGATCAATGTGTCATGGTCTCACAGTGATGAAAACCTTTTCGGTTCCTATTAAGCTACAGTAAAACCTGGAATTGGCTCTAGCTACAGATTGGTTCAATATAATGAAAATCTAAACTCGTTCTCTTTGGTATTAATTTATGGATGCTGCCAATGAATGTGCAAACTTTAGGTCACAGCAAAGGAGTTTGTGTAGAACAAGGAGGCAATAACACTTTATAGCACTACTTTATTTGATTACAAAACTCAAGACTACTTATGCACCTTATTGTATTGTGCACACAATATTCACTCCACCAACACCAACACACTCCGCCTCGCGTTGCAGTCTAACTCATATGAAGCACTTGGACATACTTGTATGATGCACTTACATATATACATCACAACCTATTTATAGGCTGCAAATTGTCGTTGAATAACTGACTTATAAATGGCTAGAAAGATCTAGCACTTTATCAAGTCTAGATTGTTCCTTTATCTTTCTTTACAAAATTTTCTGCATAATTCCTATCGGACCAAGACTTAGAAAACTCTAGTAGGTTCAATCAAGGATTTACTTTAGTGCTAATATTTCATTACTCGCCCTCAGCACTAAATTTTCTTTACACTACAAGTTGTATGCAAAATTTAGAAAACTTGGTGCTGCTTAGCCCTTTGATAAAGATATCGGCTATTTGCTCCGTAGTGTTGATTTCCTCCATATGTATTTCTCCATTCAAAACCTTCTCTCGAGAAATGATAATGCAACCTCGACATGCTTGGTTCTAGCATGGAATACCAGATTCTCTGTTGTATTGCAATTTGTTATCACAAAATAGTGGAACTGCACCTTTGACTTGGTTTATGTAGATCCTTCATTAATTGCATTAATCATATGCATTCTTTTGCGTCATTGCTACCACTCTATATTCTCCTTCTTCATTGACAATGATATGGTTAGTTGTCTTCTCTAACATTGTCCGCATCACAGGACCCAATAATTTGACCTATCGTCATTTTTGTAAAATATTCCATAGTCGATTGTGTCTTTAGCATACCCTAGAATTTTTCAAACAACTTCAAGATGTGGTTTCTTTGGATTTTGCATATATCCGCTTACTACCAATAGCACATGGAATGTCTAGCCTTGTCAATGTTAAACAGATAAGACTCCACTAACTACGAATACATAGTTGGATCTTCTAGATCTTTTCCTTCATGAGCACAGAGTTTTGCATTCGTCTCCATGGGCAATGAAATTGGCTTGCAATTAAGCATACCAAATCTCATACAGATCCTTTGCATATTTTACTGGCACAAGAATAATCCTTCTCTGGTGAGATCCAATTCGAGCCCAATAAAGTGTCTGAGTTCTAAAGCTCCTTATTTGAAAGCGAATTGATAGATTTTCTTGTTTGGTGAATTTCCTCAATGTTGTCTCCTATCATATGATTAGAGCAACCTGAATCAAAGTTCAATCCTTACTATAGTCAATAGTTGACTGGTAAGTTACTGTGAGTGCTTCTGCCTTTAGTGACTCCTCAAACTACACAGCAATCTTGTGAAGATTTATTTCTTCCTCCTAGCAAATGTCATCCTCGACCCAGTGAAGCGGAGGCATCCCATGCTTTTTTACTATCATTTTATTTTTCTGCCGACAACTTGAAGTTGCCGCATTGCTCTCTATCGTCTTCTTCTTGAACCAACACCCTCATGCAAAGTGTCCCAACTTCCCAGTTAAAGCAGGCCGTCATGTTTCTTTGCATTTCCAAGTTTAGAATCTTCTCCTTGATCCTTCCTTGACTTCTCAACTTTTGTTATTTAAATTTTTACTAAATGGTGGCTTCCCTCTTCCTTTTCTTCTACCAGTGAAGATTGCTTTTTCTTCACTCCTCATTGATATGCTAGCCATTTGTTTGGCTAATGCCTATTGGTCAACCAACAAATTTTCTAATTGTAAAAGGGAAGGTTGGGTAAGCTAACCTTGAATTACAACAATAAAACCCCTATATTTGGATCTCAACCCATGAATAATAGTTATTTTCATGCGTTGATTGGATATTTTATTATTGGGATCTAACTCAACAATTTCTTAGTAGAGAGATTTTACTTTGGTAAAATATTGGTTGATCGTCATGTCACTGAAGTTGTCGATAGGAGCTCATTCTCTAGGAGTTGTAGCCTCATGTCATTCTTCTTTGAAAATAACATTGCAAATGTGTCCCATGCTTTATTCGAGATGACATCTTTCTTATGTGCTCTAGCATATAGTCCTCTACCATTGTCTTCCCTAATTTTCCATTTTCTTAATGCTTCGGCTTTAGCCTAGGAGGTGGTGTGGTCTCATTACCTCCAAAACTTTCCATAGGTCTTGACCTTGAAGATATGACTTCATACATGTTTGCCATGTATTATAATTCTAGGCATTGACCTTCCTAATCCCACCAGTCACTTGAATATCTGCCATAGTGGCGAGATGGAATTTTCTCACTACTACTTTGGTCCTAGACCAACAGCGTCATCCCAGGTTCATTTTGCAAGATCCCCCAGAACAATCCCCCACTTGAAGCAGTCTAGACGTGAAGCTCTAATACCAAATTGTAGGATAAGAAGGTAATGACTCTTTATAAGAATACTTTATTTAATTACAAAACTTAAGACTACTTATGCATGTTATTGTGTTGTGTACACAATATTCACTCCACTAACACTATCACACTCCACCTCACCTTTCACTCTAACTCATATGAAGCACTTAGGACACACTTCTATGATGCACTTACATATATACATCCTAAGGCTATGTATAGGCTACAAATTGTCCTGAATAACCGACTTATAAATGGCTAGAAAAATCTAGCACCTTATCAAGTCTAGATTGTTCCTTTATCTTTCTTTACAAAATTTTCTGGATAATTCCTATCGAACCAAGACTCAAAAAACTTTAGGACATGTTTGGTTTCAGTTTTCAGATTTTAGTTTTCATTTTTAGTTTTGCTTTAGTCACTACTAAAAATCTACGATACTGATGGATATTACCGATGGGTACGAACCTATTGGAGTTACCGATGATATTTCCAATAGGTATAATATTTTATTTTTTAATTATATTTTTATCAACTGTTACCGATGGGTATATCAATAGGTAGATTATTTAATTTAGATTTTTTTATTTTGTCATTATATTATCGATGAGTTTACCGACTTGTTGTTATTTAACATTTTTTTATTTAATTACCGACTACCTAACCAACAGGTATTTAATTTGATTTTGTAATTAATTTTTATTAAATATAACCGACGGTATACCAATAGGTTCTAGGAAATTAATTTTTTTATTAAATTACCGACTACCTAATCGATGGGTATTTAATTTTATTTTGTAATTAATTTTTATTAAATATAATTGACAGGTATACTGACAGGTACTAATTAAATTAATTTTTTTTATCAAATTACCAACTACCTAACCGACGGTATTTTATTTGATTTCACAATTAATTTTTATTAAATATTACCAATGGTAGACGAATATATTTAACAATATGTTTTATTTTTAATTTTTATTAAATTTACCGATTGGTGTACCAACGGGTGTTTAATAATTTATTTTCATTTATTTTTGTTAAATACTACCGACAGGTATTTATTATAATTTTAATTATTTTTATTAATTACTTATTATCGACGGGTTTATTTTTTAAAATTATTAATTAAAATTATTATTTATTATTTATTACCGACAGGTTACTGACGGTTAACCGATGGGTTTTTGAAATTTCACAAGTTGCCGCGCAACCTTTGGGATTTCTAAATTTCCTTCTGGAAACCTATTAGGAATTACCGGTTAGCGAAATGCACCGTTTTGTAAAATGAGTACTCATCGGGAACCCGCATTTATCCCCATCCTGAACCCTCTTCTTCCCTACTTCGTGAAACTCTCTCTCTCTCTCTCTCTCTCTCTCTTTAAACCTCACCACCAGCCCATTTTGCCATCGTGCGCGCTCCACCTAGCTCCATTCGAGAAATGGAGACCACCATTGCGATCTAAGGGCTTTGGTGAACATTTTAATCGGTTTAGTATTTTGATTTGATTTAGTTTTTCCGTTTGTTTATGGGTGCCCATTTTGTTGTGTTTTATTGCATTGTTAAGTAATTATGGTTGTTACTTTGTTAATATAGGAGTGTTGTTTCAGGGTAACAATGATTATTGATTTAGAGATTGGTTTGCCATTCTTCTTCCTTGTGTTATTTTATGTTTTTTATGTATATAAGTGTATTGATTTAAAGTTATCATATTAGATTGTCAGGATTGGATTTGGTTGGACGTCGAGAGCATTCCCACATTCTGGATTTTTTTACTGCTATAGAGGTTAGTAACTAAATCCTTGTTGTTTATATGGTTGAATGGTTTAATATGTATGTAGGATATATAGAGATTTATGTTTTCTAGGATAGAGTTGTAGGAAATGAGGATTGCATGACTTGGGAGAAAGGCATAGAGGTCCTTCCCTACTTGTTTGCATTGTTTGCTGGAATTCTTTATGTTTATTTGGATTGCAGGATGCATGTTATGGAGTTATAAGAGGATGTGCAATAGAACGATTTTTAGGAGTATGTAAATTATATGTAATGATTAAAATGTAATTGTTGAATTATTGACTGAAATATCTAACGATGGAATCTCCTAATTTAACGAAGATGCTGTCGAAATTTTGTTAACTTTTTTTTTAAGGAATAATAGATTAAATAAGAGTAACTATATTAAACAAAAAACTTAAAAGCCAATTGAATTTGCTTAAAAATAATAATTTAAATAAAACTTAAAGACCAATTGAGTGTGTTTTAAAGACCAAGTAAAATAAATATCTTACGATAGAAGCTCCTAATTTAGAGGAATAGATGCGAAAATTCCTTAACTTTTTTTTAAGGAATAATAGATTAAATAAGAATAACTTTTTTTTAAAGAATAATAGATGATCCACCCCCTTTATGGACAGGAATCGATGAACAATTCTGAAAACCCTATTCCGTTGACTATGGGGAAGTTTAGGGTTTAACCACCCAATCAGAAATCACAAAGATGAAATAAGTGATAGTAGTGCTAATGATTCACCTAGTGATCAACAACAGAGTGATGATAAAAATAGTTCTGCACTTTTAGATTAATTAAGGTGTTCAATATTTTATGTGATATTATTATGAAATTATTTGAAATTTCCTGATTCAATTAATTTTTTTTGTGGATTACTTTTTAATTGTTTTAATATGGTTCATAGAGGCAGATGATTAGGTTATTATATAAATAAATAAATAAATAATAAATTACCAATCACTTCATAATTAAACAAGGAATTTTTTTTAAAAAAAATTAAATCATTATTGATGCGTATGTCCATTGGTAAAGCGTAATATATATAAAATAAAATTATTTTTCAAAAATCAAAATATCATTGGTAAAGTCGTCGGAAATGAGTAAAAGAATTATTTTATTTATTTCAAATTTCGTCGGAAAAAAAATAAATCCATCGATATTTATATGTCTCTAACTGCAATCGGTGACACCTTTTTATCTAATTTTACTGACGACTAAGTATTTTAATATCCATCGGTACACATGCCAATAACTACCGATGGGTTTTATTATACCATTGGTAATATTCATCGACGGCCTTAAACGATGGCCTCATGTCCGTTGGTATACCCATCGTATAAATACTACCCGTCAAAAAATCCATTGGTAATGGCGTCGATATCCCACATTTTTCTTGTAATGAGTATTTTGTGAAGGAAATACTAAAAACTAGAGATGAAAATTGAAAACTGAAAATTGTTGTTTTCAGAATTTTAGTATTTCCTTCACAACATATGGATAACTGGAAACTGAAAGCTAGAAACTCAAAACAAACAAGCCCTTAGGAGCTTCCATTAAGGATTTATTTTAGTGCTGAAATTTTAGTTTGAGGTTGAATGAATTTGATTGTTGAAATATAAATTGATGTTTGGTGCTTACTTTCTAGTATACAACCATGTGCTATGCACAAAAACAAAGTAATTATTATTTTTTTATTTATACAATAAAATCAAGTTAGGTCATCCAATTGGTATAAACATTTTTTAAAAAAATATAAAATATTTTTTTTATGAAAGACAATAAAATATAAACATGGGATAATTAATTAATTGTTCATTTTATAGGTGTTTGATAAGATAATATTTATCTAGCATTAGAAAATAAAATGTTATGGAAGCTAAGTGAGCTTATTTGAACGTAAATAACATTAAAAAAATTATAGAAGAGCATAATTGTTTGAATAAAAAAAGGAAGAAAGGAACAGCATCTAAGGTCCCCCGAACCTTGAGAATCGTGGCTTGAAGTGGTGGTAAGACTCTTGACATATTTCACAGCATTTCTTACCCTCCACAGCCTAGAGCAACATGATGGTGGGTTTCTTGTCCTTCCTTTGGGACGTCATCAACATAAAAAGGCAAAAGAACAAATGCTAAGAAAGGGAGATCCTTAGGAACTTGTAGATAATTTGAAAGCCCTGAGAAGAGCCCAACTATTGGGGTGAAGTTGAGATAGAGTCATGTTCACTTTATTGAAGATGACCACCTCGAACTCCGGAAAAGGGAGAGAGACCTTCAAGCAGGATGTCACGGTAACATACGTTCACAAGAAGTCCCCATCTCCCTCTCTGGACTCCCATAGATCCTCTCTTTGGACCTCAGAATCTCAAGAACATGCCTCGTAGCCATCTCGACATCCTCTCATTTATCACGCTTCAAACTCCAACTACCTTGACTTAATGTTCTACTGCCTGGTCTAGGGAGTCCGAGACACTAATTTGCCCTTCATTTTTCCTACAAAGGGAACCACCATGGAAATACCTAAGTCAAGGGACAAGAATTCAAAAATTAAGTGGGAAAATTAAAACTAGCCTAAGGTGGTTCCCCCACCCCCCTAGGACCGCCATGTTAAGTGCCAATGGCTCCCTAAAAAAACCCTTCGGCCTATGAAGATAGAAAAGGAGAAGAAGATAGGCCCACAAACCCCGTATAAAACAAAAAATATGTAAAAGGGAAAAAACACAACACTCACCGGAATAGTAAATACGCAAAAATCAATAAGGCCGAGACAGAACATGACGGATAATGGCAATGCAAGGCAAAGAAAGCAATGGAAGCAATAGAGGAAGAAGATCGTGTATGCAGAGTGGGAGAAACGAAAAATGGGACATGGAAAGGAGCGGTTTTATATAGAAGGTTGCGGGGCAAAAATCATCCAAAGAGAAATGCTACGGTCACCCCACAACGCTTCAGAAGATGCGCTCTAAGACATTGTCCTACCACCATTAGAGAAGGAAATGTCATGTTAGGCGAATAGTCATGGAACCCCAAAGGGCGAGGAAAGCCAAGCGTCCCTAGAACGAGCGCTATTCATCCCCAAGTAGAGTGTGACTCATCCTAGGAAGAGTGTGATTCATCCTCGAAGTAAGCACGATTCACCCCCAAAATGAACACAATTTGATTCTATAAAAGGCGTGACCCTAGGCGAAGCACTACTTGCCCTTGGATGAATTGTGAGTTGTGCTCAAGAAAGCATGATTTCGTCTCAGGATGAGCGCGACACTGATTCAAAAAGAGTGGGATGCTAGCTAGGAAACGCGACATCATTGAGACTAGTTCAACGTCTGCCCGATCAAAAGGACATGGAAAACTCAACAACTTGGGCAACTGCCCAGGAGTCAATTGGGGGCAACCTCTATGATCCTAGACTTTGGATCTCAAAACTCAAGCCCCCAGCCTGACCATTCCGACACAAGGACCCTAAAACGACTGGTGATTGGGTCTGCCAGAAGTCAGATCCTTGGAACCCCTAGGAGCACCCAAATAAAGGGGTATGAAGAACAGGAGCCTCGGGATCAGACTAGGACTTTACCTCTGAGAAGATGAAAAGTCGTAACCTCATGTTGGGCAAAGCGCATGATGGGCACATCATTAGCATGGAACATGGTATAGGTTCTAGAAGGACACCCCAATGGTATTTTGTAAAATCGTAGATTATAGCTCTGCCCTAGGATCCCTTATTTTAGACATATTCAAGGGGTATAAATAGGAAAGAGAAAGTCCTCTATGGGTAAGCTATTTATTCTGATTATTCATTCACTTTTTATCACACATACACTGACTTGGGCATTTGAGTCCCTATGTAGGTCTTCACTCGTGGCTCACCGATCACCGCGAGAAGAGGAACAACCTAGGAGACCCACTGTCCATACATTGGAGGATCCTCCAGCGTAACTTTACGTTACAAATGGGGTCCACACCCTTGTCTAATAGTGGATGAGGTGTGAGTCAGGATAGTATTGCATGCACAATAAGTATAAATAAATTTCTAGCATACAAAAATTGTTAAAGCTAGTGTTAATGTGAAGGGAGCATTTGCTATTGATTTCTAACATAATAGTAAAGCCAACTAGTGATTTTTTTGGTTTCAGTGAATCCAATTCAACATGGTTTTTTGTTGAGGTTGTTGTTGATCTTCTCATTTGGGGGGTTTTTGGAGAGAATAAAGGGATTGCATTGCAATTGCAAATGAGTGAATGTGAAATGCAGGGCTATAAGGGTTATGTAGCGTAGAATTTTTATGAAGAGAATCTTTTGGAAAACTAAGAAGAGAAGAAAATAAAACAATGAAGCATTGGGCATTGGGTATAATAAAGAAAGACGCGACTTTGGAGTTGAAAAATGTTAGTTTAACACCCACTTTATAACAATTTTATGAATAGTAGCTTCCATCATCTCCACTTATTCATTACATTCAATGATAATCTTGCGTGTCTTAATTGGATACTTACATTTTAGTATTAGAATAACATTGCTCTTTACAATTTTGTGGCTAGCTAAGAAAAAGTAATGGAAAATGAGAGGAGGATTGTGTGGTTGGGTGTGGCAGGTCATGAAAAGAGAGCTGAAGATAAAGATGAATATTCATGAAATATTTTGTGTTTTTTCAACTATTGTGTCAATTCTAGAGATTTAATTGAAAATTTTTATATAATTTCAGGGTTGGTTACAATTTTTTAACTATAAAAATCTAATTAAAAATTGAATATAGAGTAATTAAACCTTAATTAAAAGATGAAATAACACAACTTAATTAAATAATTAAGAGATATAATTTTTTTTTAAAATAAGAAATAAAGAGATAGATGCTTGGATGAACAGTAGCCTGCAGTAAACCTAAAAGAAAGAACTGGGAAGCATCATTAGCCGACAGTAAAAATAAAAGAAATTAAAAAAAATGGAGAATGCGTTGCACGGTTCATGAACAATGAACAGTAAATAAAACATAAATTTATTATAGATATAGAACTATACACTACAACATAATTGAGATTTATTAAGACTTAAAAAATATTACTAAATCAATCGTATAATAATGTTAGTAAAAGTCTTTGATAACATAGACTATGTTTTACCCTTAAAAAAATGTTATTAAAGAATTTTAACAGTATTTCTTAATAATAAATGCTACTAAAAGTTGAATATGATCTGTTTTGAAATGTAATTCAACAATTTAATTTAAAGTTTCTCTGTAGCAAATTAAATACTTTAAATATATACAATTTTTATATAATTTTAAAATAATATAATACTTTAGTATTTCATTTTATTTTGAATGCATAGTAGATTTTTGAAAATATAAATAAATGTTTATTATTATATTTATATAGTGTCTAGATTGTGAAATTTTGAATGATTGATCAATAAGATATGATATCATGTGATTTAATAATATAGGTATAATTGATAATTTTTGACAAAATATTCATTTATTATCTAACAGCATATACTAAATTTTATATTAATTTGAAATGCACTTTTAATAGTGATCCCAAGGAACAACTTGCATTTTTTTTTTTGGATAAAACAACTTGCATGCTTATATACTAGAAAAGCCCCTGGCATTTTCAAAAAATGTATAAAAAACATTTTGAAAAATTCTGTTTCTTTTTAAGGAAAATTGCACGTAATCCCCTAAATTATATGTTATGTATACTATTTCCCAAAACTTTAAAAAAGTGTGCAAATCGACTTCTCATTATAAATGTGCAAATCAACCTTTCGTGAACTTTTTCATCTATTGTTATAAATATAGGACACATTGAAACAAGTTTTGGATGAAAAATTGCACATTATTTATTAGTTTAGGATGTTGGATTATAATCTAAAGTTTGAGGGGTATAATCTACACATTTTTTGTTAATAATAAGTAAAAATTTAACGGAAGTTCTAAATTGCTAATTTAAAAAATTAGGGATCCATTTGCACATTTTTCAAGTTTTGGTGATAATAAAGTGCACAAGTCTGTCGGACGATTTAAGTGAAATTTTCCCTTCTCTTTATCGGGGAGGGCAGGCATTGGCTAGTCATTTTTGCTATAGAAGAGCAACAATCAGAGTCATTGGGTCCAGAGGGAGAACAAGGAGACACTTCCAGTCCAGGTTTTTTTGTTATTTTTTTATCCTCTTTTGATTAGAATTATCTGTTAATCTAATGTTGGTCTTCGTAAAGAGAGGAGTTACTAAACTTTAAACTTCACTGAAACAATGGGTTCAATTAAGTTTTGAACATCACTACATGCCGGTGAAAGAAATAGAGGGATTGTACTTGCATTTGTTGTCAGCAATGGCAAAATTCGACCGAAATATTCTAGGCAATCATATCTCTGTAACAATATAAGTACAGCTGAAATTTAAAATCATGACTCATGAGTATCTTTTTCAGAAGGCAAAGTAATAGCGTGGTCGAATTTGAGAAGAGTATGCATTAGATGTAAAAATATTTATGTGCCGCAACATAATAGCTTAAACTTTCTATGATCAAATGGATTCTTATGTGAGGGGGCATATTAGATGCAAATCTGCCAGGAGTAAAGGCCATGGCCAAGGCTCAGCTGTTAAGTGAGGTAGAAGTCTGTTAGCTGATGTTAGTTCAGTCTGTTATGATAAACTTGTAATTAGTTGTTAGTTATGCCAGCATGGCATTATCACTAACTGGGCTTATCATTCTATATATATATATATATACCCAACTCTCTTGTAACTAGCAGTGAAATCCATTCTTTCAGTCAATTACTTTCAGTTTCTCTGTTCCTGTCTAAGCTTCAGCTCCTTTCTCGATCTCTTTCAATCTCGAGTTTGATAGCTGCTAAAACCATTTATGTGCCTCTCTATCTAGTAGCTTAAGTTTTTTCAGAGAGATGGTTAATGACAGACAAAGAGAAAACATTTTACCTACATTGACTGAATTTCCCATGATGGGAAAATGTAATTGACCTGAGTTTATGAGCTATGTAATTTGTTCTCAATTGACATAAGATACTATGCTGACTCACTTTTCATCCACCATCGAATAAAGAGAAGTGAGTTGGCATCAATGATATATCTAGAAAATTTAGCTACTAAGAGCAAAACATATAGTGGGGAAAAAATATATTTATTAATATCCTCTAAAACAAATTCAAAATTTCACTGGGGCATGTGCCCCTATTGCCCCCAACATAAATCTGTCCTTGGTTGGCATGTTGTCATGTGACAATTGAGTACAAATAACATGACACTAAGGTTATTGGACGTTGAAACAGGAAACATGGAGCATGATCCACAATATGTACCATTGTACCAATTCTTGTGCGTCAATGACTAGGCATTTTCGACTAGTACTAATTGTCAATAAAAGGTTATAAGTTATTTCAACGGTCACTATATGTCAAAATTACTTTCTTGACAACACTTTTATTGATACTTTAATTGTCGAGAACTATCGAAAATATTTATTTTTCTTATAATGTAAAAAGGGTAATGGTGCTCATAGCATACCAAAGCAAAAACTAAAAAAAAACAAAAAAGATAGTTTGTTTGTTTTTTTTCTTTTTTAAAGAAAAGTGTTAAAGGTGTTTCAATCGAGTTGACGCTGACACAGGGAAATTCAGTCACCATGTTTATACATCAACAAGGTGATAAAATGCAGAGGTATGAGAATAACTGGCCAAGCTATGGAGGTGACAAGGAATCGTTCTTTTAAATATTGATTTTGAAGCAAGATTCCTAGGCAGTTGACAAGGAAGGTTTCTTTCTCGAAAATATTGATTTGGAAGCAACCTGCTGCAAGATTCCTATGGTTCAGGTGACAAGGACAATTATTTTCAGAAGGTATATTGATTTGGAAGGAACCTTGTGCAAGATTTACTTTGTCGCAATTTAGACATTTCCTTCTACAAATACCTTCTTGGAAAGTAAAGAGATAGTGGGGAGCTAGAACAAAGAAACGAAAAAAGAAGCATATATATATTCAGAAAGGAGGAAACAGGAAGAAGAAGAGTAAGCAAGAACTAAGGCGTAGAAGCTTTTAACAGGATTACAGAATAAAAGAAAGAGGAACCATAGCAGAGGTAAGGCTTCATATGCCCATGCATTTTTACCAGAGCTATATGTTATTTGGATATAATAATATTATGGGAATAATAAAATTGTACAACAAATTCATATGTAAATAAATGAGAATTCACGTATATGAGTGGAAAATCAAGACGTCGGCATTTTCACTTTTACATTCATTGTCCTATATGAATAATTAATTAAAAAGAAAGCTATATGGAAATATCATTTTTTTTGTACAACATGCTCCTTAATCTCGTATTAACTCTTTGCTAGTATTTTTTTGAATGCAATGTATAATCTACGCAGCTAAAGAGATTTATTAACATTTTGTTATTATTTAGTAATATTTTTCAAATGTTACTAAATCTAAATTATATTGCATTGTATAAAAGGGAAATCATTTTTTTTTTGGTCATGAATCATATCTTTCCATAAGCTAGAATTGAAGGGTAAAGATACATGAGTAGTTTTACATCCAAAATAACCCTTCAGGTGAATGCTTCTTTTTGGATTTGAAGTGCTAATGATTTATCACAATAGAGTATATCAAGAATCAAATCTGTGACTATTTGATTATAATGATTTTGATACTATGACATGAATCATCTCTCCCATAAAAATTTAAATAGATACATACACATAAATTATTTTATATTTAATACTTCCTTCAGTGCATCTCAACTCTCCACTCGTTTTGAATTTTTCATTTCGCTTCATCTGTTCATTTATCAAATCAAGAAAACATTAATTTTTATTTACTAATTATACCCTCATTGTAATTAAGTGTACCTTATCTATTTTTGTTTTTTCAAAAATATAATCATATTAAATAGGGATAATCTTGTCAAATAACACACTTTTTTATACTATTATCAATGTCCATTTATTGCTTTCTTAAATATGTTCCTTTTTTTGAACAGATGAGATGCAACGAGGGAGTAATTTTCCCTAGACTGACGGAGTTTTTCCAAGTCAGGAAAGGGTAGCTAACTGGAATCTATTGGATATTGAAACAGAAAACGAACATGAAGTATGATCCGCAATACGCAGAACTGTACCAGGCCATGCGCACTGGTAACTGGGAAGTTACTAGTAAATTTCTTAATGATCATCCAGAAGCAGTGACCGCAAGAATTTCGACCGAGGGCAAACTACCTCTTCACGTTGCATCTTTATTCGGACATTTGCACATTGTGAAGGAGCTGTTGAAATCAATGTCAGAAGAAGATGTTGCTTTGCTAGATTTCAAGCATTTCACAGCTCTTCATGAAATTTGTTATACTAGTTATATAGATATAGCAGAATGCCTTGTCCAAAAGAACAACAACTTGCTTACAATTCCCACAGACGATGAGTTGCTTCCAGTCGCACGTGCTCTTAGCGTTGGTCAGATGGAAATGGTTCGCTATCTTTATTCAGTCACCCCAAAGGAAGTATTAACACCTGAATATGGAAAACACGGTCCTACACTTCTCAACTTGTGCTATTGCTCTCAAATGTTCGGTAAGAATAAGAACGATATTTTAAGTTTCTACTCTCTAGCATAATACCCTCTCCCTTTCATTTCAATTGTAATTTTTTTTTCAAAGCATCTATCCATTTATGACATCAAGAATGCATTAATATAACTTTTAGGGTGTGTTTGGTTGAAGGGTAAAAGTAAGGGTAAAATTTACATGAATGAGCTCTATGTGTAAATTTACATATGAAATTTATCTATATAATACCCCTAATTTTACTCTTCAACCAATTGGGGAGTAAAAGTAGAGGTAAAATTTTCTTAGATGAGTTTCATGTGTAAAATTACATATGATGTTCATTTGATCGAAAGATAAAAATAGGGATAAAAATTACGTAGATGAACTCCATATGTAAATGTAATTTTTACTCATGGAGTTCATTCATGTAATTTTTATTTCTATTTTACCCTTCAACAAACATGTCCTCAATGCAATTAATCGTACCGTTACTTTCTTTTTTTTATAAGAGTATTATAATTATGGTTCATTTATTACTCCCTTGGTCCCATATAAGTGTCCAATTTTAATTAATATCGTGAATTAAGAAAATGATTAAAAACATTTTGATTTTAGATAAATTTAAGTGATTGTACAAAATTATCCTTCTTCTCATTTAGAATATATTTAGATTGATAGAGTTGGACGGAACAAGAGTTTAAGTTGCTCATTGTTTGGATTTTAAAAATTTGGATAGAATGAGACAGTGATGGATGACTTCATTCTATCCAATTTTATCAACTTTTCACAAATTTCTTCCCCCAAATTGAAAGAAATAGGATAGAACGCAAGTTATTTAAACAATGGAGCAAGACAATTATTTCATTCCGCTCCACTCCATTCTACTCCATTTCATTATGCTCTACCACGCTCTATCAATCCAAACACCCTTATTTGCTCTCCTCTATTTGATGGGGTAGTAGTAGGAATTGACAGAAAAATTTAATATTGTATAAATTTTTTAAATGGACATTTATTTTGAACCAAGTTAAATTAAAGAAATGGAAATTTATTTGGGACGGGAAAAGTATTTAATTGGGGGCATAATAACATCCATTTTATACAATTTTTTACCTTCATTGAGATTCATTTATTATTTTCTTAATACTTGTATTTTTTTTGTACAAATAAAATGAAATGAATGAAATAGAGTATTTAATTAAGATAGTATTATGTAAAACCACTTTAATTTCCCATTAAATTACTTTGCCGTGCGCGCGTGATTTCATCTTTTTCGTGTCGGGCATGATAGATATGGCACTGGATTTGCTGGATAATTGCCCAAGTTTAGCAGTTACACCAGACCGTCATGGGGAAACATTTTTGGAAGCTTTGGCAAGTATACCTTCTGCATTTCCAAGTGGGTGCCAATTCTCATTTTGGCAAAGATGGATCTACAACTGTGAGTACCGCATTAAACTATCACTTGAATCTATTGTCAGCATTATTTGCTATTCTATCATGGTGTTGGTAACCTTTCGATTGGAAATAATTGTTAACTTTAAAGTGTATATAGTAATTAAAAGAATGATTGAAAATGTCTCATATTAACGAAATTTAGATATATTTTATGATACTATTTATCTCTTTTCTTTCATTATTTCTTTTTTAATTCAATAAACTTGTGTCCATTAATAATCAAATGCAACAGCTCATTTATAAAAGAGACGTGGATATAACAAATTTTACTTTTTCCTATTTTTATAAAATTTAAGGTTCAAAATAAACAAATAAAATAAGCTCATAAACTTCAAAGCTTTTATATGCTGAAAATATGACGTGGAAAATTGATACTTCTATTTCAAAATGGACGTTGCATTTGAAATAATTCAAAATGTGGCTGCAGCGATCGACATCCAAAAAGAGCAGGTGAGGACCTTTTACCGCGAGGTTCAGCATAAAACGATCCAGCCAAAATCTGCGAACGAAGACATCTCTGTGAACATGCCAAAAACTACTACAAGCCAAAGCGATAAAACGATCACGACCAGAAAGGAAAACTATAATAACACGATGGTACTTTCTGGTGAGTTCATGGATTGATACATTCTAGCTTCATTTCTATTAATATAGTTTGTTTTATCCTGGTCACCAAAAATAGCGTTTTTTAGCCTATTATTACATAATCTCGTGGAAAAAAATCTATAAAATTTATTTACTGAGCGAGCTAGTCTGCAATGACTTATAAGCCGTCGGAATGCAAATGCTGAACCTCATCTTCGGGCCAGAAGCGCCGCAAACTGTGGATAAAATTTAAGAAGGTTAAAAACATTATCCATAGGCCAGAACCCAGAAGCGCCGTAAACTGGTGGCATTTAGTAATATCATCGTAGAATAGGAGTGTTAGTGGAAGTGGCAAATATATGGCAAACATATATATATATATACAATAAAATTGTACAATAAATACACACTACTCATCACATCTAATAGTGAAGGTATGTGGTAGGGATTTGTTGTGCAATTTTATTATACACATAACATTATTCCATATATATATACACACATTATAATTATAAACTTAGTAATTTGCTCTAGTTTATAATTATAGAGCCACAATATGATCGGTAAATTCAGTCTAATTTGATAGAATTTATTAGTTCAATTTCAATGTGTTATTATGTAAATTTTTTTTTTATATATGCAACAATCATGTAACTGTAAGATAATTTAAAATATTCAACTCTGACAATATAAACCTCAAAATTCATATATATATATATATATATATATATATATATATATATATATATAAATAATTGGTTGGTTGTGTAATAATTTTTATAATTTTAATTTAGAAAATTAATCTGCTTAACTTCTTAAAAAAATTAAAATTAAATTTGAAAAAATTTTCTTCTAAATTATTTGATAGTCAATTTTAAAGGAATAAACAACCTTAACGGAATCAAGAATAGTTAGATTCATGTAACATTTTATTTAGATTCACAAAACAATTTTAATATTCTATCTATTAATTTTATAAAGTTAATGTTTGAATAAGTACTTTAATTTATTAGCTCATGATATTATAGATTATCTTATTTAAATTTTGATAATTAATCTCCTCAAAATTTTAATTTGAAATATAAAACTGAATTTATTTTTTAATTATTAGGAAAATATTATTATAAACTTATTAAGTAGGCGAAGATTATGATGCATATGCATTTTGTCAAGAAATAATAAGAAATATTAAGGTGGCTATACATTTTACTAGAGCTTATGTGTCTAGAAAAAGTTTTCAATATACTTTAAATTTGGATATTACTCAACTCCTAAACTATTGTCTATCTGCAACTAAAACAAGGAATATCAAGTATACTGCTTAGGAACATAAATTTTGCATTTCAAATGTACAAAGAAACAGGATTACTTATTATATTGTACACCTAATAAGTTGAATATAGAAGCAAAGATGATTACACTAATGGCTATATATATATATATATATATATATATATATATATATATATATATATATATATATATATATATATATATATATATACCTTGAATAGGTTTGTCTAAATGTGTGCTATCCAAATGATAATAAACAAAAGTCAGGATAAGTCATTAAACTATATAGTATTATACTTGTCAAAGTATGTATTTATCTTAATTGAATAATTATATGTTTGCATTGTCTACAGTAACTTTACAAAAAGGCTCATAATTTGTTTAGTTGAAAAAGACGATAAATGCACGCAAAACAATTGAAGTATTGCGTAGAATAATTAAAAAAATATATATTATTATCATATTTAATTTTTAATTAAAATTTTATTTTTCTTTGAAAAACATCCTTATGAAAAGCAATCTTTTAAAAAATATTAATGAACTAGTGCATGGTGCTGGAATCGTCTCTAGTTATAATCGATGAGAGTCTTCTATCATCAAAAGGTGTTTTATTCTATGTCCCTCAATTATTTATTTATTGACATGTGAAAAAATAAAAATAAAAATAGATTTAAAAATTTATAAGTTACCAAATATACAATACCTATTTGTCACGTATCAATATATAATTGAGGGGATAGGAAATGAGACACCATTTGAGGACACCATCACTATTAGATGCCATGTTTTAAATTTTAATTGCGGTCGTACATGCAACCGTGGTTGCAATTGCAAATAATGCAACTATTGTTATGCACATGGCGATTAATGCGGCATAATTTTTTTTGTGTCTGCAAATTAAAAAGAAACCCATTGTGCTTTATTATGACCTTGATATAGTCCATTGCACCCTATTGCAGTTCTTATGGTTGCTTTGATTACATTATTATCAATTTATATGAAAATATATCATGTCGCAATTGCGGTCTGATGCGCAATTAGTGCTATGGACTGCAACTGCAATATTACTACTGGATCATGTGATGCGGTCCAGAGTCTGAAACAATTCGCTTGCATTCAACATTTGGCTGTTTTTCTTGTACCGGGAATGACTCCTCTCTATTTGTAATAACAATAGGAACAAAGAATATATACCAAATAAAGTTGGCCCACATGCAAGCTCGTGAACTTCTACGTATTGCATGTCAAGAGCTAATAGCATTGAATGAAGAACAACTTAAAGCTAGTCGAGCATTTGAGGCAGTAGTTCAAGCTACCAAAAAGGGGGTCCCAGAGTTTTTCACTGAAGTGTCAAAGGTCCACCTGGACCTTTTCTGGACTAACGAAAATTCAATAAGCCCATTTTTTGCTGCTGTTAAATATCGCCAAGCCAGAGTCTTTAATCTCATCCATGGTGTGAATTGGAAGAATGCAGTTGCGAGCCAGACAGAAGACAATGAGGGCAATACTGCCCTGCATATGGCCGGACTATTAGCTCCCTCCACAGAGCTGCATGATATCTCTGGTGCAGCTTTACAAATGCAAAGAGAGTTGCAGTGGTTTAAGGTCAGTCAATTTAAATAATAATTAGTTTCTTTATATAAAATGATAGTTAGATTTTTTTTCAATTATAATTTTTGACAGAATGACTTGGTATATATGTTTATCGCGACTATCGCATGGGTGGCGTCCATATCATTTTATCTTGATTCAAGCATGAAATTATATTAAAAGTTTTTTCAATATAAAACTATTTACATGACTCTTCTGAACATATTATGCTTCTAAAAGAAATGGTTCATGATATAATATTAGAGTTTATGTCAATATCCATTCTTCAAACCCAATAGTGATGATGGTATGGTTGAAGCTTTAGGTACACATGCGATTTGGGCTAGTGCTTAGGGTTATCCGCATTTGATTGATGAGGAAGGCGTTGGCATTTGCTAAGACGGAATTTTATATTATGATGCCTAGGAGATACTTTTTTTATCTTGGTTGTTTTTTTGTTGGGATTTAATCTAAAATCCCACATTGAAAAAGAGTTGAAATCTTGTGTGAAATTTAGGTTATAAATAGAGAGCCTTTGGTTGTATGGTTTAGATATTCTTCAAGAGTTGAGTCATCTATATGGACATTTTTAGGAGCTTTCTATATGATGAAATATTTAAGAATAGTTTGGAGTTTCAACCATTCAAAAGTTGCATAGTGAAAGATTTTAGAACTTCTCATTAGAGTCGTGGATACAAATAGTTAAGGCCGAATCTTTTTATTATTTTTCTTTTTGTGTTATTTCTTCTAGTGAGAGAGAGTTTGTTTTTGTATTTCTTTACTTCCACTACCCAACATTTTTTGTTAGCATGGTTTCATAGCTCCTTCTATGTTATGTCTTTTAGCGAATTGTGCACTTTCTTTTTGTCTAGTTTTTCTTTGTTTTTTAAACAAAAAATGCTTCAAGCCCAATGAGAATTTATGTGAGCGATGTACTTGATATTAAATTATTCATATATTTTTATCCCACAACTTAAACTTTAGAAAAACAATAATTCAAGATAAAATTCAAATTCAGCTTAGCCCTTTCTTTTAACTTGTGTATTACCACTTTTTACAAATTTACATGATACTAATTAATTAATAACACACACTTATGTACAAATTCCTATACAGAGAGTTCTCACATGAAGCTCCAAAAAGAGTTTGCAGTTAGGTGGGCCCATATATATATATATATCAATCTTTTTTAAACAAGATCATTTTGGGTTAAAATGGTTAATAACACGTTAGTTAACTTTAACTGCAATTCTAATTTGAATCGCTAAACACGGAGTCCTCTGCCCTCTACCACCCCAACAACTACCGCCGCCGTCTCTTAACCCTGCCCTCCTCTCTCATGGACTAACCTCATCCGCTACCAGACCCACCCCTCCACCACCTTCCCCGTCGCCATCTTCACCTAATCCGCCTTGCTCTCCGTCAACGCGTACGGAAAATGCGGTGATGTCAATGCAGCCCATAAATTGTTCGATAGAATCATATCGCCGGCAGTGATGACATCTCCTGGAACTCCATGATCGCCGCCGCATGCCGCTTCAAGCTCTGGGACATGTCCCTCCACCTCTTCCGAACGATCTTGGAGCGCGTGACCCCACGTCCTTCAAGCTCGTGAGCGTCGTTCATGTGTGCTGTACAATCCACAACGGTTTGTGGTTTGGGAAGCAAGTGCATGCTTATGCCTTGAGGAATCATTGTTTGAAAACGTTCACAAACAATGCTTTGATTACCGTGATGTGAAATTAAGGCTTGTTGATGACACTAGGATTTTGTCCCCAAAAGATCCCAGTTTCGGCACCCTCAAAGCCATTATTTTTTATTTTATGTTTTCTTTTCTTCTTTTTTTTTTATCAGTTTTGGAAACACAATCGAGTGTGAGTCTGTGAGTGGTGGTAGCGGACTGGTTATGGAGGGAGATCAAGGAAAGGGGTGGCAGTGGAGAAGAGGGGAAAAGCAGAGGCTTAGGGAAGAAAGAAAATTTTTTACTGTAATTCACATGTAGTTGATATATCACTGCACCATCACTTTTTGTTCATATGACAGATATGGTCTATGAGACACCAAACTTTACAGGGTATACCATAAAATATGTCTTGTGTTATTAGACAATAATGAAGTTGCAGTGCCTTTTCTAACGGCAAAGTACAGTCACACACGTGTTGTTTTCTGAAAGCACCAACATAAAGCTTCATCAATGAAGCTATTTTTGAAGCTTCACCAGAGTATGCATCTTCATATATATGGCAACATACTTATGTCGTTATTAGGGAAACCAGTCTACTAATTTGATTTGAATAAAAGAAATGTTTTCTGAAAATCCATTATTTTGGGTACAATTAGACGTCGAAGAGAGAAAAGAGAAGAGTTGGAGGGGAAAAAAATGAAATGGTGGGTCTTATGTATTCCTGATTGTTTGGTGTCCTGGATTTTATGAGGTGTAAATAATATTGTTGTTTGAATAAATTTATCCCCACTATCTCTATATTTTTATTTGATAATTAACATGCTATCATAAAATAAAGATCAAATACTTAAACAAGTCTTTCATGTATGTATGTACAAGTTAGTCCTTACCTTTAAAATTTAAATTTGCCCTCACATTTTAAAAATGGGACAAATTGATCCTTTTTAATATGTATAAAGATCAATTTGTCCCCTTTTTAATTATATGAAACTGTATGGGGAGACCAATTTGTTCCTTTTTTGAGATGTGAGGACTAATTTGATATTTTTAAAACTTGAGGACTAACTTATTCCCTAATGCAAACTTGAGACCTGTTTGAATATTTAGTTTAAAATAAATTTCAAAGTTAAACTAATTATTGTGCTTCTATTCTCATTTGGGCAAGCATTTATTGTGCAGGAAGTGGAGAGTATCACGCCATTTAATAGGAAGGAAACTCAAAACAAAGCTAAGTTGACACCTCGACAATTGTTCACAGAGAACCATAAGGAATTGGTGAAACAAGGTGAGAAATGGATGAAGGGAACAGCTAGTTCTTGTAGCGTTGTTGCAGCTCTTATAGCTACCATAGTGTTTGCGCAGCCTTCACAGTTCCAGGTGGTAATGACCAAAACTCAGGCTACCCGATCTTCTCAAAGAAAAAGGGATTTATGGTCTTCATAATATCAGATGCAGGATTACTCTTTCTTCAACAACTTCCATACTAATGTTTTTGGGCATTCTCACTTCCCGTTATGCAGAGGATGATTTTCTCAAGTCATTACCTACAAAGCTAATCATTGGCCTCTTCACTTTGTTTATCTCCATGGCAAGCATGTTGATAGCATTTTGTGCAGCTCTTTTGTTATGCTTCACGGGAAATTATGGATTGTAATGCCCGTGAGTATTCTTGCTAGTGTTCCAGTTATTTTGTTGGCTGGTTACAATATCCACTTCTTCGTGAGATCATAATGTCAACCTATGGGCCGAGCATCTTTGATAGGGATGTTAAGCCATGGCTCATGACTGATTTGATAACCCGGTTGTCGTAATGTGTTAATTTGTCAACATTAATTAGGCGGCTTTCTCGTATGAAGCTTAAAAAATTAAAAAAAAAAACTTCATTGTGAAGTTATGATGTGGAACAAATGGGACGAAGACATTTGGAGAATATGGGTGCTCATCGACGCATAATCACCATCTCGCTTCTGGTCTTTCAGGACTTGTCTAATGGTGCTGGAACAATTATTCATCGTTTGTTATGAATCATAAATTTCATCTAAAAGATATAATATTTCAAGAGTGCCCCCTTAGTTCTATAGACATTTTCTCTATCCATAATAAGGTTGTTAGCGCTCATAATAGTAATGAAATGAGTTTCCAAAAGTATTATTTTCCCGCACTTGTTCTACAATCATTGATTGGTAGACTCAGTTGATATGGAGTTGATTTGGCTTCAAATTTCAATCTTTCGCTCTTTAGTTGTATGGGGGTCATATATAGCAAGAAAGTGTAATATAATAGCAGCTGGAAGATTCAATGGCAACTGATAGGCACTACATGGGTACGAGGCAGGTTACATGTTGGTGTTTATGTAAAGAGTTAAGGTGCTGGTGTATTTATCAAATTTTGCTGCTCTATTGGGAGAATTTGGTTTGGAGGAATTTTAGGAAAATTTTTGGCAGAGTTGGGTGTGCAGAACCGTGAGAAGAGTGGAGTAATAGTATGGGATTGATGACTAATTGGGTGGCATATTAGGAGAAGTATTGGCAGTTTTATTCCTGGTGTATTACGATTGATTGATACATTTTGGATGTGTTCATTGTCTGTTTGGCTTTAATAAGTGAAGGAGATAGAAAGTTCTGGAGGAGGCCGGCTACTTCAAGGAAAATTTTATTTTAAAACAAGGATAAATTAGTCTTTTACAATTATCAAGAAATTGAAAACAAAAATGAAAACTTCTTGCAATAGCTATTTTGAGATTAACATTGAAAGTATCCATTGGACAACAATGATGATATAAGAGAGAGACAAGTATTTTAATGTTTTTAATTTTTAAATCAAATAAAATTAACACTGTAATAGTGTCATTAGACACAACCAAATTTGCAGCTCAGTATATAATCTTTTACTAAAGGAGGCATGTGTCAAGTGAAAAGCACAGAGTGCTTCTAGAGTAAGAGAAATAATTTATTATATTCTATTTATTAATTGACATATTAATTATTACATTAAAAAATATGAAAATAAGAGATAATAATAGTTCACAAAATTAATATATTAATTAATATATAGGACAAACTAAATCATCTTTCTTGCTCTCAGAACACTTAACAAATTTTTCCCAATCACTATTGAATAAGATGGTACTCCCCTCACTTCCACTATTCATCAATCTCATCCAAGTGTGATAAATGTTCAAATACATTTTTGTATAGTCAAAATAGTTGCTCTTCTCACCACTCTTCTCCCTTAATCATACATATATATATTGAAGAATTCAAATTTGCCTGCTTTCATATAGAGCTGCATGAATACATTTATTTTCACACAAACTTTTATACTTAAGCGTCGATCGCAATGATAAAAAAAAAATGAAAACACATAATAATTAATATTGACAGGAAATGTAAATGGACCTCCTAAAACATTACAAAGCACATGATGCATACCACCTCAGTTGCTTATACTGACAGGAACAATTCGAAGGGGTTGAGCCTTTTGCAAGGTAATTCCAAACTTTTCCTCTATGTCCATGCCCTCTGGCTTCATGCCATCTTCCAGCTTCCAATCAAAGGTGTTGATCAGTGAACCCAACATCAAGTGCAACATCCTAATAGCTAGCATCATGCCAGGGCATATTCTCCTTCCAGCACCAAATGGTGCAAGCTCGAAATGATGACCTTTGATATCAATATCTGACCCTATGAACCTCTCTGGTGAGAACAAATTTGGATTGTCCCAAAGGGTTGGATCCCTACCAATAGTGTACACATTAACTAACACTTGTGCATCCTTCGGGATGGTGAAGCCACTTATGTCCACATCCCTTTGAGCTTTCCGAGGGAGTAAAAGAGGAACCGGTGGATGCAACCGAAAGGTCTCTTTCAAGATTGCTTGCAAGAAAGGGAGCCTAGGAATATCTGACTCCTCAATAGGTTTACCTTTGCCTATGATTTCTTGGAGCTCTTTCTTCGCTTTTGACATGATCTCTGGGTTGAGTACTAGCTCAGTCAATGCCCATTCTAATGTCGATGATGTTGTATCTGTTCCCGCAACAAAAAGATCCTACAAAATCATAAATTGAAAGTGAGCAATATAGAAGAATTATAACTGCAAAACCATAACACATATATGAAAAGAATTTATAATTTTTAGGTATTTTCAGAGGAAGAAAAACTTAGATTTTAATATATTTTTAAATTTTTATAAATATAGGTTAAGGTTATTTTAATTTTAGTTAAATGTTTTTTAGTTGTTTAATTTTTTTCCAATATTTTACTTTTGGTCGTTATCATGTTCTGAATTTTTTCCGTACAGTGTTTTAGGATAAACGTTTAGTCTTTATAAATATTATTGCTTTTAGCCCTTACAAGTATTTTTGAGAATTTTTTATTTTACTCTTGTAAATATCACCATTTCACAACTTTAGTCTGTCTACAGGGATAAAACAAAATAGTGAACCAAAGAAGGACAAAAAATAAATAAAAGAAATAGAGAAATAAAAATAACTTTTATGGATAAACATTAAAAAAATTATTTTAGCCAAAATTATGTTACTTATTTATCAATTACATAAAAAATATAACAAAATTGATAAACAACCATCATATGCAAAATTGAGCCGTTTGATTTATGATGGATACAAGATAACATCTTTTTCCTCATCATATATATGAGAGTAACTTAAAAGGTTATATTATTTGAACTCATTTTATTTAGGATATTGTGTCAATTTATTATTAATTACATTAGAAAATAATTACAAAATATTTAAAACAAAATCATTTTAATTGTAGATAATATATGAGTTCATATGATATTTCAGTGAAACAAATACACAAATAATATTTCTTAAAATAATAATATGAGATTGTTCTAATATCCTTGTAAAATTAAAAAGTATTAATAATATCTTTTAGTAATCTATGATTAATAATAAGATATTGAAAAAAAGTCTAATAATAATAATAATAATAAATAAATAAATAAGAAGAGAGGAAAGTTAATTAAGTAATAAGTATTTTTTTAATTAAAATAAACTGAAACACCCTAAGGTTGTTGTTTCTTGTCTCTGATAAAAAAAGAGAACACAAACCTATTTATTGGTAGAGAGGAACATATGACAGAAAATTTCCTGTTCCCATAACAGAAAAACATAAAATTTTTGTACCTCCAAAATCTGGAACAGTGTGGGACAGATTTAGAAGAAATTTAATATTTTTTTCTTCCAATAATAACCCTATACATATTTAATATTTATGCATCTGTCTTCACTGTCTTCATTGTTCCTATATTTTTGTCCATGTTCCCCTACTAAACACTACCTAAAGGAGTGGAGTATATATACCTACTAGCAATATATATAAAAGGTTATTAGAGCATATTTGTTTGTGATTCTAGAACCATTGTTTTCAAGAAAATATTTCTAAAGTTTTTAATATTATTTGTCTTGTGCTTAGCAAAAAAAAGGTAGAAGTAAACAATTAATTAATTTTTTTTAATTTAAAACAGACAGGAAGCCATTATGTTTGTTGATCCATCCTTAAAATTGATTTATTTGACTTAATATTGATTTTTACTTATGATTTTAGGCATACAAAAACTGTGGAAAGCTAAAGAAGGGAAGTTTAGTAATTGTTGCCACTCACCATAGAAGAGAAAATCCAACCAGGCCAATTTAACTAGGTTAACTGAGAATTGGACACCTATTTGGTTCCAATTGCTTAAGCAAAACTGAACATTTTAAAAATTGATCAACAATTTGAGGTTCTTCTAGCGTTTCAATTAAAAAAAAAATGGGTTATATATGATATTCTGAAGAGACCTGAAAAGATAGATAGAAAGTCAATTTTGAAGTTTTTTTTGACCGTGGGGGAGGAAGAATGATTAGAGGAGAAGATATTGAAGATTTTATCACTCAAAGTCCAAATTTTGAAAATAAAAATATTTTTCATAATTTTTTTATATAAACATGTAGATAAATTATTTATCCAAATAAACTTTAAAAATTATATTAAATATGATGTAATTTTTCAAAATATATACACAAATATGAAGTTTTGAGATTATTTATTAGAATATGAGGTTTTTAAAGGGAACCTGCTATCACCATTATTGGCGGATCCCTTTTTTTTTACTCTTTCTCTTTGTTTACAACCATATGTATGATCAGTGATGTTTAATCACATTTTTTTAGGTGCATTTAGCCATATTCATCCAAATGTGTCTGAACGCTTTTTCTGGCAAATAACCCAACAGAGTTGCAAATTCTTTGCTTTGTATGTATACATTATTTTGATGTATTCTATTTTTATTTTTTGTTAAAAGGGTATCTGCCAGACAGATTCCCTTAAAAACATCATATTTTGTAAAAAATTTGAGAATTTCATATTTAAATAATACTGCAAAATCCCCTATATAAAAAATTGAGCCAACGGAAGCTGAATCAGTAGAATGGATTTACTATTGAAAAGGTTTTATATAATATCTTTCTAAACCTTTTTTTTTTTTTTCATTTTAGCGTTAGAACGCTGGAGTGAAGGAGGCATGTGAGGAAGGTTACGTCCAGTGATCATTATACCGGACAATGTAGATGAATTAATTACACAATAGTATGCTGGAAATAAATTAAATAATTACAAAGAAAGTCGTGACTTATGATTACGATTAGAGAGTGTGCGAGAACGGTTAAGTTACTGTTTATTTAATCTGGGAAAAATTGATACAAGTCAACCATTGGTTCCCCGAATATTTTGCTTTGTTAAATTTATTTAAATTGGGTATGCATACTAATTAACCTTTTCATTAACATCTGTGAATTATTCAGTTAATAAAAAGAGAGATACTTAGGTGTATTAAGAATAAAAGAATTTTCATTTAATAAATAATACATTAGTTTTATAGATTATTATTGTCTTTCATTTTTCTATATATTTAATACAATAGTTGATGTGTCATTTATTGAATGGAACAAAATAAATACTAATTTTGCTCTTGAAGCATCCAAAATTTCTCCTAAATTAGTAAAATATTAATATTTTATTAATTTAGTACTTTTAAATTAGGTGCAGTGTAAGTTCATTCAAGAAATTTTCCCTTCTTTCCTTAAAGATAGTTATTCATCGAAATTCCTTTTGTGCTCATTTGATAATTGACTCCACGAAAAGACAAAATTTATTATGACCTAAACATATAGTGTATAATCTTATATACTTCAAAATACAAGTTAATTACATCACTTTAATCCTTCAAGTATGAAAATCAATTTAATACTTTAATTATAAAGATTACATGAATTTACTCTCACCAACCATCATGTTATTTATATATAAAAAAATCGTGTTTTCACACTAATTCAGTATTATGATGCATTGTGTTCACACTAATACATATTCATAATATTTAATTATTTATGTAAAGTCTAGTTTAACATTTTCATTCACATGACTAAAACTAATACACTCACTCATATCTCTACTTTTTTTAAATAGCATATCACAAGTTTTAATTTATTATTTTTATTATATTTCTATTATATATTACTAAATAAACCATTGTTATAAAAAAATTACTAAATAAACTATCTCTAATATATTATCACATGATAACTTTTCATTAGAATTAAAAGAAAATTATTCAATATCCGAATTTAACACTTCCAAATTTATTTCTCTTTCTTCAAATAGTATCTCTCAACTTCTAATCTGTTTTCATTATATATTACTAGATGAATTACTTTTGATAATTGTCACATAAGAATATTGGTCCCAATGGAGACAACATGCCCCTTCTCTCTTACGGGGTGGAGACCATTTTTCACCTATTCTTGTCATGCATAAAATCATGGAGATTATGACACACTTTTCAGATATGGTCAAAATATTGTTGGAAATAAACACACAATTCCCTACTTGCAAGAAAAGAAGGAGCAACTATAATAATGGTAGCAATCAACACACAATAAAAACCAGAACAATAGGGACAATGCACCAAGATTTTTAACGTGAAAAAATTCCCTCAATGTGAGAGAAAAATCACGGGTTATCCAGACTAAAGAAATAGCTCCACTATGATCAAATCAGGACAAGAGAGTCTCAAATAAGTGCACAAATTGTGCTAACAACAAGCCAAAACAACCAAGCACCAATGCTTAAAATTGAGAACCAAGAAGATGAAAAATACCCCAAAAATAGAGCTACCTTGAGACCACCTCACACTCCTGACTACTTCTCAATGATCCAACCATTCAAATGAAGAAACAGACATTAAACTTGCTGTCAAAGTTTCAACCCGATCCAATGGTGAACTTCACAAATGCTGATTTACAATGACAGGTTGCATAAGAAAAATGATTCTCCAAACAAGAATAAAACTACTGTGCGAGATCGATATCTCACACTTCAGACATAGTTTCGATGATCCAAAGTTCAGAATGAAAAACCACCCTCAAGAACCTACTATTAAAATTTCAGCCCGATCCAACGGTGGATGACTTTGCAAACGCCAATATACGGCGGCTATTCACACTAGAAAAAATAAAAATGGGAGGCCGAGTTTCTCTCTTCCTTCTTTCTCAATGTGGTTGCTTTTTGTTAAAAATGAGCTCACTCTCTACACCTTATCAGACTCACTCAATTAGGTAAGTGGAGTATAAGTGGGTTTTCTCAATTTTGGGCTTTCTTCACATAGGAAGGGAGCCCAATACCTAACAAATCTCCCCCTCACGACTATGTGGAGGTAACCGCCAAACCGGCAATCAAACAATAAGTTTCAAACTTCCATCTTGGCAAAGATTTTGTCATCATGTCTGAACCATTCTCATCAATGTGAACCTTTTCAAGTTCCAACAACTTAGCATTCAAAACATCACGCATCCAATGATATCTCACATCAATATGTTTGGATCTTGAATGAAAAGTTGAGTTTTTACCAAGATGTAGCACTTTGACTATCACAAAATAGCACATATCTTTCTTGAGTCAAACCAAGTTCTTGTAAGAACTTCTTCATCCAAAGCATCTCCTTGCACGCTTTGGTAATGGCAATGAACTCAACCTCTGGAGTGGATAAAGTAATACACTTTTGCAACTTAGATTGCCAAGCTATAGCTCCACCTCCAAATGTAATCAAATAACCTAAAGTAGACCTTCTAGAGTCAATATTTCCTACCATGTTTGAGTTAGTGTAACCAACTAGAAAAGTCTTCTCATTTCTAAAACATAACTTCAAGATAGAAGTACCACGGAGATATTTCATAATCTACTTCACTGGATTCCAATGCTCTCTTCCTTGGTTTGCAAGAAAACGGCTAACACTACCAACAACATGAGCTAAGTCTGCTCAGTGCATATTATGGCGTATATCAAACTACCCACGATTGAAGCATATGGAACTCTCTCCATGTCTTTCTTCTCTTCTTCATTTGATGGACTTTGCTTGCAACTCAATTTGAAGTATGTAGCAAGAGGAGTGCTAACAGCCTTAGCTTTCTCCATTTGAAACCTTTGCAGCACGGCTTCAATGTATTTTTCTTATGACAACCAAAGTTTCTTCTCCTTTCTATCTCTAATTATTCTTTTATTAAGAATCTGCTTTGCTGGTTCCAGATCCTTCATTGCAAATGACATCCCAAGTTGCTTCTTCAACCTATCAATTCTAGAAGTATTTTGACCAATAATAAGCATGTCATCAACATATAACAGAAGGATAATAAAATCATCATTAACAAACGTTTAATAAAAATGTAATAATCTGAAGTGGTCTTCTTGTAGCCTTGCTCTCCCATTAGAGACTCAAACTTCTTATACCATTGCCTCTGAGCTTGCTTTAAGCCATATAAGCTCTTCTTAAGTTTGCATACATAATCTTCTTTCCTTTTCGCCTTAAAACCTTCAGCTGCTCCATGTAGATTTCCTCCTTAAGATCACCATGGAGAAAAGCAATTTTTACATCCATTTTCTCTATCTCTAAATCAAGACCCATAGCCAAATTCAAAATGATCCTGATAGAAGACATATTCACAATCGAAGAAAAAATCTCATCGTAATCAATCCCTCTTTTTTGCCTAAAGCCTTTAACCACCAATCTAGCTTTATACCTTGGGGAAGAAGAATTTCCTTTATCCACCTTTTGCAAAGCTCTCTTACCGTTAGGTAATTTCACAAGCTCAAATGCTTGATTATCATAAAAGGCTTGCATTTCATCTTTCATAGCATCAACCAATTTTTGCTTATGGTCACTATCCATAGCCTCCTCATAACATTCAGGCTCTCCTCCATTAGTCAAGGTCACATACTCATCAAAAGGACACTTTGTTGAAGGTTGTATCTTTCTAGTAAACTTCCTAAGAGCAATAGGTGGATCTGGAGGTATTGCATGTTGATCATCAACAACATCATCAGTTGGAGCATCTAAATGATCTCCCATCTGCTGGTCATCAGGAACCTTATGGTCATCTTCTTGCATATGATCCTGGACCCGATTCTCTACTAGTTCTTGTGCATGTGATGGCTTAACTGGATCTGCATCGATCAAGTCACTACTATGTTGGGATTTAGCTTCTCCACTTTCTCAATATCTTCAATGGTTTGGTCTTCTACAAACAATACATCACGACTTCTCACAAGCTTTTTATCAATTGGGTCATAGAGCCTATAGCCAAGCTCATCCTGACTATACCCAATAAAGATGTATTGCTTTGTCTTTACATCCAACTTAGATCTCTCATCCTTTGGAACATGAACAAATGCCTTGCACCCAAAAACTCTCAAGTGATCATAAGAAGTATTCTTGCCAAACCACACATTATCTAGAACATTACTATCCAAAACAATTGCAGGATTTAGATTAATCACATGCACCACTGGAAGCGATGCTTTTCCCAAAAACACTTAGGTAGATTTGCTACAATAAGCATACACCTAACTATTTCAATTAATGTCTTGTTCATCCTCTCCGCCAAACCATTCAGCCAAGGTGTTTTAGGAGGTGTCTTTTCATGCCTAATGCCTTGCGTTTATAATACTTATCAAATGGTCCACAATATTCACCACCATTATCAGGATTAATGCATTTAAGCTTCTCACCGTCTCTCAACCAAAACTTGGAATTCTCTAACTTCTCCAAGACTTGGTTTTTAGTTTTCAAAGCATAAGCCCAAAGCTTTCTTGAGTGGTCATCAATGAATGACACAAAGTAAAGAGCACCGCCAAATGACTTTTCCTTCAATGGACCACAAACATCAGAGTGCACAAACTCCAGAAATCTGATTTCGTTGAAGGATGATGCTTCTTGAAGGATAATTTTCTCTGTTTTCCAGCCATGCAATGAGAACATTTCTCCAACTCTGCATTCTTCAAACAGAAAGTACATCCTTTTTAGCCAAACAATTTAGTCCTTTTTCACTCTAATGTGACCAAGCCTTCTATGCCATAACTCTAAAGCTTCTTTGCTTTCAATTGCATTCACATTGCCTTTTGAAATTGTAGATTTCATCACATACAAACTTGAATTTTTCTTACCCCGAGCCACAACCAAGTTGCCTTTAGTAAGCTTCCATTGACCACTACCAAAGGTACTAACATAACCTTTATCATCAAGCTTTCTAATCGAAATCAAGTTCAAGTGTACATCTAGAGCATGTTTAACATCCTTCACAGCAACTTCATTCCAACATTAGTTTGTAAACAAATATCTCCTATGCCAATCACCTTAGCCAAGCCATCATTGCCCATCTTTAGCACTTCATAGTCACATGAAGTGTAAGATATGAAGAACTCCTTCCTTGGTGTGACATGTATTGAGGCACCATTGTCAATTACCCAGTCAGACTCATCAGATACTATATTAATCATATTCTCATACCCTACAATGAGAAAATCATCTGATGTAGTAGTAAACACACGATCATGATTGTTTTCTTTCTTCTCTTACTTACCTTTATTTTCCTTTTTCCAAAGAAAGCAATTCTTTTGGATGTGCCTTGTTTTATGAAAGTAATGACATTTAATATTTTTGTACCTTAATCTGGACTTGCTTCTGCTTTTACCTTTACCCTTTGTGCCTTTGTTCTGACTCCTCCCCTATTTTTTGTAACCAACATCTCTGAGTGAGATGAAGAACCTTGAGTCTTCCTTCTCACTTCTTTGTTCAAGATGCCACCTTTGACAAGTTGCATGGTTACCACACCATTAGGAGCAAAATTAGTAAGAGAGATGCGAAATGTCTCCCAAGAATTTGCTAGAGTATTTAGCAACCAAAGTCCTTGAACTTCATCTTCAAACTTGATTCCCATGCCTGACAACTAATCTAAAACTCCTTGAGACCTATTCAAGTGATCAGATATGGAAGACCCTTCCTTGTATCTCAATTCATCAACATATTCAACAAATACAACTTGTTGTTCCCAGACTTGGAAGCATACAAGGATTCAGTCTTTTCCCACATAGTTCTAGCATGAGTTTCATTAGCAATGTGATTATAAACATTATCTTTAACTCATTGCCAAATAAAAACACAAACTTGTTGATGCTCAAACTCCCATTCTTCTTCAGTTTTTGAATTTGGTTTTGTGTAGCAAACACAAGCATATGCAGATTTTTAACAAACAACAAATCTTTCATCTTGCCTTTCCATATATGATAATTAGTACCATTCAAGCACACCATTCGACTAATATTTGCCTCCATCATTCAAGCAAGCTATAATTAATAATGCCTAAGAACAAGCTCTAACACCAAATGTTGGGAAATAAACACACAATTCCCTACTTGCAAGAACAAAGGAGCAACTATACCGCAAAATAATAGTAGCAATCAACACACAATAAAAAGAACAATAGGGACAATGTACCAAGATTTTTAACATCAAAAAATTCCATCAATGTGAGAGATAAAAATCACGGTTATTCAGACCAAAGAAATAGTTCCACTATGATCAAATCAAGTATAAGAGAGTCTCAAATAAGTGCACAAATCGTGCTAATAACAAGCCAAAACAACCAAGCACCAATGCTTAAAATTGAGAACCAAGAAGATGAAAAATACCCCAAAAATAGAGCTGTTGTGCAAGACCAGGACCTCATACTCCTGACCTCTCAACGATCTAACCGTTTAGAATAAAGAACCAGACATCCAAAACCTATTATCAATGTTTTAGCCCGATCCAATGGTGAACGACTTCACAAATATTGATTTATAGTGACATGTTGCACAAGAAAATGATTCTCCAAACAAGAACAGAACTACTATGCGAGATCGATATCACACTCCAGACCTCGTTTCAACAATTTAACCGTTCAAAATGAAGAACCCTGTCAAGAACTTGTTAAAATTTTAGCCTTATGAACGTGGACGACTTTGCAAACACCGATATACGACACTATTCACACCAGAAAAATAAAAATGGAGGCCGAGTTTCTCTCTTCCTTCTCTCAATGTGGTTGCTTTTTGTTAAAAATGAACTCACTCTCTACACCTATCAGACCCTTCTCAATTAGGTAAGTAGAGTATAAGTGAGTTTCTCAATTTTGGACTTTCTCCACATAGGGAGCCCAATACCAACAAATATAACATGGGCTTGCCCAAATAGCGCACAAGAATTCTAAGGCATGGTTGGGTGCTCCTGGCTATGGTTAGGCGAGAAATTGTGGGTTTCCTATACTTTGCTGGCATTTGGGAAATTTGGAGGTTGAGAAACAAGATTGTATTTAATAATCGCTCTCCTGATTGGAAATATGAATTAAACATGCTAAAGCTAACTAGTGGATATATATTATATATTAAGCAAAAGGTGGTGCCCAAAACTTCTGATGCCCCTTCAATCAGTGCAGGCGAACCTTGATTCTTTTAGGCACAATGGATGAGATCACAGAAGAAAGAGTGGAAAGCTGTGTATCGCGTCACCCAGTCCCCTCCACACTAAGGGTAGATGGAGAAATGAATAATAACCTTTATACATAAAATTATACATAAAAATCATCAACGAAAATCTTTTTTTATCTCTAATAACCAAACATATTTTAAATGGGCATTTAGTATGTCATAAAAATGAGGATGACATTTTTATAAATGAGTTCATATATAATTTCATATCTGAAGCTTGGAAATTTTATTGCAGAAATAAATACTAGTATATTATTTATATAAATATTTTAAAAAATTGGAGGGAGTGGCAACTGGCCATGCCTATCCCCATAAATCCATCGCTGTCGAGTGTTGACAGCTATGGTATGGATCATATAGCACACTTGTTCTGTATAAATACCAGTTGAAATACTATCCAATTAGTTGTCGAATACCACCAAACATATTCTCTTGCAGTTTTACTAATTTGTTTGCGCCTGTTCTAACGTCTGACAGCGAAGGAGAGTGCTTTGTTTCTTTCTACATCTACATCTGCCAGCGTTGACCGCGGACAGAGAGTGCTATCTTTCTTTCTACATCTACTAAGTACTGCCACAGTACCAGGTACTAATTGCCCTCTCACTCTGTTCTGCTTTAATTTGTTGAACTAGTCCTTTGCTCGAACTGCAAATTTCTTCTTCTGGATGCTGCATGCTTCTTCAAGACAATTTCATCTGCCCTTTTTACCTTTTTGTTGGCTTCAGATCTAGTTTACGGATCGAGATTCGTTGTGAATGTTTTCTCACCAAGATTGTTTTGCACTTGTCTTAATTTGCCAACCCTTCTAGCTTACCATTTTGCTTTAACCTTCGGGAGTTTTCCTCATATGAATGTATATATGTAAACTATAACCTGCTTCATCTCATCTCTGTTTCGGACTTCTCTAGTCAGATCTATAATCAGCAATGCCCGATTTTACAATTAGTTTTCAGCTTCTTTTTTTTCTTTTTGGGGATCTCGTACAAGAGATCACTGCGGTTATCTGTGTTGTTGGATTCTACCTTAATCCAGAGTTTTGATGCCACTTTTGTTATCTATGATGTTCCGCACTTGGTTATGAGTTTTGTTGCTGGTCTGCTTTGACTAAATGCACCCTGTCAATGTGCTCTGGACAAGATAAATGCTATCTGTATATTTAGAGACATTTATAAGCATATTAAACAGTGAAAAACCCAACAATAAATTGACATTTGAGATTGAGCGGGTGAAAGAAAAATTACAAGACTAATAGCTAACTGTAGGTGCAGGAAACACGGTCAAACTCTTGAAAATTTGGTTGAATAGACTCAAATGCCAATATGCCATGTTAAAAAAAAAAAGAACAATTAACATGAGGCTTTTTTAATATAGGTCTTTAGTTAATGGTTGAAATCTTCAAGATGTTTACAGTCACCTGGATGTGATTCTATGTCGCTGACTAATGAAATTATTAGCACAGACATCTAATTAAACTAAAGGATAATAAATCTATTTGATTTTATTTTTTTAAAAAATAAGACTTTGTTAAAACTTTTAAAGTCTAAGGACATATTTAAATTTTAGTGAAATTTTAAGAAACTATTGAATAATTTAACCAGTTTTTAAAAATTTTTGTCAACCTCAATCATTTTTGTCCAAAATAGTAGACTTTAAAATTTTTTTCTTGGATAAATTACACTCACCTCTCTTTAGATTTTGGAAATACAACTCAATATCCCTTTAGTGTCTAACCTACACTCACACTCCATTTGCTTGTCAAAATTTTAAGTATTTATGTTACTCACCCCTCACTAATAGAGCACTGTTATAAACTTAACAGAATAATATTTTTGTTATATTAACTATTTCAATTAATAAAATTACAAAAATACCCTTACTTGCTTGACGACAACAAGAGAGTGGGTAAGGACATTTTATAATTTTATTAATTAGGAAATTATATCACAAAAAATGTCATTTTAAGTTATTAACAATTCTCTTAGTGAGGGTGTGAGTGTGATATAAATACTTACAATTTGATAAGAGAGGTATAAGTGTAGGTTGGACAATGAGGGGTGTGTTGCATTTTCACAAACCTCAGGGAGGTAAATGTAATTTACCCTTTTTCTTCTATGCAAGTAGAATTGTTTTGTTAAGCTTGATCGATGAGCCATGGTCTAACAGTGATGAAAACCGTTTTGGTTCCTATTAAGCTATAGTAAAACCTGGAATTGGCTCTAGCGACAGATTGGTTCAATTGTATGAAATTTAAACTTGTGCTCTTTGGTATTAATTTATGGATGCTGCCAAAGAATGTGCAAACTTTAGGTCACAGCAAAGGAGTTTGTGTAGAACAAGGAGGCAACAACTGTTTATAACAATACTTTATTTAAGTACAAAACCCAAGACTACTATGCACCTTATTGTGTTGTGCACACAATATTCATTCCACTAACACTAACACACTGCACCTCGCATTGCACTCTAGCTCATATGAAGCACTTGGACATACTTCTATGATGCACTTACATATATACATCATAAGCCTATTTATAGGCTGCAAATTGTCGGTGAATAACTGACTTATAAATGGCTAGAAAGATCTAGCACTTTATCAAGTCTAGATTGTTCCTTTATCTTTCTTTACAAAATTTTCTGGATAATTCCTATGGGACCAAGACTTAGAAAACTCTAGTCGGTTCAATTAAGGATTTATTTTAGTGCTGATATTTCATTACTCCCCCTCGGCACTAAATTTTCTTTGCATTCCAAGTTATATGGGAAATTTTGAAAATTTGGTGCTACTTAGCCCTTTGATAAAGATATTTGCTATTTGCTCCTTAGCGTTGATTTGCTCCATGCGTATTTCTCCATTCAAAACCTTTTCTCTTCGAAATGATAATGCACCTCGACATGCTTGGTTCTAGCATGGAAGACCGGATTCCTGCTAGTTGTATTGCATATTTGTTATCACAAAATAGTGGAACTACACGTTTACTGGTTTATATAGATCCTTCATTAATTGCATTAACCATGTGCATTCTTGCGCCGCCATTGATACCACTCTATATTCTACTTCTGTCATTGACAATGATATGGTTGGTTGTCTTTTACTGCACCATGATACTACTAAATGCATATCCTCCAATTGTTTATCTACAAGTATCATGATCACTAGCATAGTCTACATCACAATACCCTATAAATTGACATGCATCGTCATTTTTGTAAAATATTCCATAGTCAATTGTGCCTTTAACCTACCCTAGAATTCTTTACAATTTCAAGATGTGGTTTCTTTGGATTTTGCATGTATCTACTGACTACTCCAATAGCGTACAAAATGCTCAGCCTTGTCAATGTTAAACAGATGAGACTCCCACCAACTACAAATACATAGTTGGATCTTCTAGATCATTTCCTTCATGAGAATAGAGTTATGCATTCGTCTCCATGGGTATTGAAATTGGCATGCAATTAAGCATACGAAATCTCTAATAGATCCTTTACATATTTTTTGTTGGCACAAGAATAACCCTTCTCTATACGATCCAATTTGAGCCTAAGAAATGTCTAGTTCTTAGCTCCTTCATTTGAACTTGAACTGATAGATTTTCTTTTGTTTGGTGAATTTCCTCAATCTTGTCGCCTATGATATGATTGGAGCAACCTGAATTAATAATCCAATCCTTGCTATAGTCAATAGCTGACTGGTAAGTTACTACAAGTGTCCGCTTTTACCTTTAGTGACTCCTCAAACTCCATGACAATCTTGTCAAATTTATTTCTTCCCCTTAGCAAATGTCTTCGTTCCCTAGGAAGTAGAGGCATCATATTCTTCTTCACTATCATTTTCTTTTTCTACCTGACACTTGAAGTTGTTGCATTGCTCTCTATCATCTTCTTCTTGAACCAACACTTCTGTGAAATGTCCTAACTTCCCATAGTTGAAGCAGGTGTCATCATGTTTCTTTGCATTTCCAAGTCTAGAATCTTCTCCTTGCTCCTTCCTCGACTTCTCAACTTTTGTTATTTAATTTTTTACTAAATGGTAGCTTCCCCCTTCCTTTTCTTCTACGAGTGAAGAGTGCTTCTTCTTCACTCTTCACTAATACGCTAGCCATTTGTTTGGCTAATGCCTATTGGTCAACCAACAAATTTTCTAATTATAAAGGGAAGGTTGGGTAGGCCAACTTTGAATTGCAACAATAAAACTTCTATATTCAGGTCTCAACCTATGAATAATAATTCTTTTCATGCTTTGATCGGATATTTTACTATCAAGATCTAACTCAAATTTTTTAGCAGAGATTTTACCGTGTTAAAATATTGGTTGATCGTCATGTCATCTTGAGTTGTCAATAGGAGCTCATTTTCTAGGAGTTGCAGCCTCGTGTCATTCTTTTCTAAAAACAATGTTGCAAATGTGTCCCATGCTTTCTTTGATGATGATGTGTCCTTATGTGGTCTAGCATATCATCCTCCACCACTGTCTTGATCACAAACATAGCCTTCCTTGCTTTAATTTTTCATTTTTTTTAATGCTTTGGCTTTAGCTGGAGGAGGTGGTGTGGTCTCATTGCCTCCAATAACTTCCCATAGGTCTTAACCTTGAAAATATGACTCCATACACATTTCCCATGTATTATAATTCTAGGCATGAGCTTCCTAATCCCACCAGTCACTTGAATATCTTCCATAGTGACAAGATAGATTTTTCTCACTATTGTTTTGGTCTTAGACCAATAGTGTCACAATCCTATATTGCTACTTTGCAAGAGCTGCCCCAAAACTAATGATCCCCCACTGAAGCGGTACCAGACCGTGAAGCTCTAATACCAAATTGTAGAAGAAAGAGGCAATAACTCTTTATAACAATACTTTATTTGATTACAAAACTCAAGACTATGTATGCATGTTATTGTTGTGCACATAATATTCTCTCCACTAACAATACTATCACTGTCCATCTCACCTTGCACTCTAACTCATAGGAAGCACTTAGGACACACTTCTATGATGCACTTACATATATACATCCCAAGCTTAGTTATAGGCTACAAATTGTCGGTGAATAATCGACTTATAAATGATTAGAAAGATCTAAGGTAGCGTTGGAAAGAGGAGAGGGATAGAAATATATGGACAATAAAGACAGTGGAGACGGAGATGAAGACATAAAAAAAAACTATCTTTGTATCATGTTTGGTTGTGGAGTATAAGATATGATAATTGTCTCCGTATTTCATTTGGAAACAAGGAAACAATATAACAAATACACGGAAAAGGCATAAGTACCACCAGGGGCGTTGACAGATCTATCGCTAGCCGAAGTTGACTGCCATTGACCACTGTCACTGACCACCGCTGGTTAGCAGGACCATTGGACCACCATTAACCACTGTCGATCGAAGTCGACAGCCGATCGCCCCTGCACCACCACCTTTTGTGAGGTTACATTAAAAAATAATAAATATGAATAGGAATATTATTGGAAGAAAAATATTAAATTTGTCTCCATATCCTGCTCCACTTCCCGCTTTTTGGAGGTATAGAAATTTTGTATTTTGTGTCTCGGAGAAATTTTCCGTCCCGTTCCTATCTCTACCACCAAGAGGTTTGTGCTTCTAGTGTCTTTGTATTTTTGTCCCTGGATCATTAACCAAATGCTACCTGACACTTTATCAAGTCTAGATTGTTCCTTTATCTTTCTTTACAAAATTTTATGGATAATTCCTATGGATCCTAGAACTTAGAAAACTTTAGTAGATTCCATTAAGGATTTATTTTAGTGCTAGTATTTTAGTTTGAGGTTGAATGAATTTGATTGTTGAAATATATATTGATGTTTGTTACTTACTTTCTAGTATACAACCACGTGCTATGCACAAAACAAAGTAATTGTTATTTTTTAATTTATACAATAAAATCAAGTTAGGTCATCCAATTGGTATAAACTTTTTTTAAAAAATATAATTTTTTTTATGAAAGACAATAAAATATTAAAGTAACATAAATCTATCATATTGTAAGAGCTTTATGGACAATCTATTAACATCAAATAATTAATTAATTGTTCATTTTATAGTTGGTTGACAAGATAATATTTATCTAGCATTAGAAAATAAAATATTATGGAGGCTAAGTGAACTTATTTGAACATAAATAACATTAAAAAAATAGAAGAGCATAATTGTTTAAATAATAAAGAAAGAAAAGGGATAACATCCAAGGTCCCTTGGACCTTGAAGAACAACTACTAGAAAAGGGGATCCTCAAGAACTCACAGATCATCTGAAGCCCAGAGAGACCCAACTATTAGGGTGAAGTTGAGATAAAGTCAAGTTCATTTTATTGTAGACGGGCCACCTTAAGGGAGAAAGACCTTCAAGCAGGATGTCATAGTATCATACATTCACAAGAAGTCCCCATCTCCCTGGCTTGGACTCCTATAGATCTTCTCTTCGGACCTCAGAACCTTAAGACGATGCCTCAAGCCATCTCGGCATCCAGAATAAGGGAAACAACCTATATCTCTTGAGCATCCTCTCATTTATCACGCTTCAAACTTCAACTACCTCAATGCTGGTCTAGGGAGTCCAGGACCACAAATTTACCCTCCATTTTTCCTATATAGGGCACCACCACGGAAATACCTAAGTTAGGGGGCAAGAATTCAAAAATTAAGTAGGAAAATTAAAACTACCCTAAGGTAGTTCCCTACCTACAAAGGGCGACAATGCCCCTACGACCACCACGTTAAGAGTGATAGCTCCCTAAAAAAAAACCTCTTGGCCATTGAAGATAGAAGAGGAGAAGAAGAATAAACCTACAAACCCCGTATAAAACAAAAAGCATGTGAAAGGGAAAAAACATAACACTCACCAAAATAGTAAATACGACGAGAAGCGACGAGGCCAAGAACGACGACAGAACATGATGGAGAATGGTGGTGCAAGGCAAAAAAGGCAATGGAAGCAATAGAGGAAGAAGATTTTGTATGTAGAGTGGGAGAAATGAAAAATGGGAAATGGGAAAGAGATGGGGTTTATACAAAAGGTCACCCAAGGGGTGGGGAAGCCTTTGAAGGGAAACGCTACAGTCCCCACAACGCTTCAGAAGATGCACCCTAAAACATGTGTTCCACCACCATTAGAGAAGGAATCATCATGTCAGGCAAAGAGTCGTGGAACCCCAAATGGAGGGAAAGTAAAGCATCCCCAAAACGAGCATGATTAATTCCTAGAGTGAGCATGATTTGCCCCAGAATGAACATAATTTGATTCTATAAAAGGCGGGATCCTAAATGAAGCACTACTTGCTTTTCGATGAATCATGAGTTGCCCCAAGAAAGCACAATTTCATCTCAGGATAAGCGTGATATTGATTCAGAAAAGCACGGGACATTGCTTAGGAAAATGCGACATCACAAAGAAACTTGAGATGGAAAATGTGACCTTTGGAACCGACTCTTGTTCAAAGTCTACTCGATCAAAAGGACATGGAAAACTCAACAACTGGGAAACCACCCGGAGTCAAGTTGGGGACAACTATTATGATCCGAGACTTTGGATCTTGAAACTCAAGCCCCCAGCGTGACCATTCCAAAACAAGGACGCCAAAACAACTGGTGATTGGGTTTGCCAGAGTTGGATCCTAGAGCCTAGGAGCACCCGAATAAAAGGGGCATACAGGGTAGTAGCCCTAGGCTTAGACCGAGAACTTCGCCCTAGAGAAGATGAAAAGACATAACATCAGGTTGGGCTAAGCACATGATGTGCGCATTATTAGCATGGAACATGGTAGAGGTTCTAAAAGGACACCCCAATAGAATTTCGTACAATCGTACATTCCAGCTTAGCCTTAGGGTCTCTTATTTTGGACATATTCAAGAGGTATAAATAGGAGAGGGAGTCCTTTCTAGGTAATTAAGCTATTCATTCCTTTTTATCACACATACATTGACTTGGGCATTGGAGTCCTTTACAAGCTCCACCCAGGCTTATTGATCACCGCAAGGAAAGGGGGAGCCGCCTAGGAGACTTACCGTCCAGGAGGACCCTTTGACATAACTTTACATTACAAATGGGGTCTACACCCTGATCCAATAGTGGATGAGATGTGAGTCATAGGATCTATACACAATGAATACAAATAACATAACTCATTCCTATTATTGTTGAATATGTAAAGCCAAAAAAGATAATAAATTTTTAGCACACAAAAATAGTTTAAGTTAGTTTTAATGTGAAAGGAGCATTTACTATTGATTTCTAGCATAATAGTAGTACCAACCAGTGATTTTTTTTTTTAATTCAATGAATCCAATGCAACATGGTTTTTTGTTGAGGTTGTTTTGGATATTCGCATTTGGGGGTTTTTGGAGAGAATACAGGGATTGCATTGCAATTGCAAATGAGTGAATGTGAAGTGTAGGGCTATAAGGGTTATGTAGCGCAAAAAAAATTTTGAAGAGAATATCTTGGTAGATAAAAAATAGAAGAAAGGAAAACAATAAAGCAGTTGGGTATTGGGTTTGTTGTAGAATAAAGAAAGATGCTATGTTGCAATTAAAAAATGTTACTTTAATGCTCACTTTATCAACATTATATGTAATAGTAGCTTCCATTATCCCCACTTATTAATTACATTCAATGATGATAAAATAAATGTTTCAATTGAAAACTTATTTTTTAGTATTGGAATAACATTGCTTTTTACAATTTTGTGGCGAGCAAAGAAAAAGTAATGGAAAATATGAGAGGAGGATTGTGTAGTTGGGTGTGGCAGATGATGAAAAGAGAGCTGAAGATAAAGATGGAATATTCATAAAGTATTTTGTGTTTTTTCATCTATTATTAATTCTAGATATTTAATTCAAAATTTTTATTTAATTTAAGGGTTGATTACAAATTTTTAACTATAAAAACTTAATTGAAAATTGAATATAAAGAGCTATAGAGTAATTAAACCTTAATTAAAAGATGAAATAACAAAACTTAATTAAATAATAAAGAGATAGAATTGTTTTAAAAAAATAAGAAATAAAGAGATAGATGCGTGGATGAACAGTAGCCTGCAGTAAAAGTAAAAGAAAGAAATGGGAAGCATCATTAGCCAACAGTAAAAGTAAAAGAAATTAAAAAAAATGGAGAATTCTTGTAAGGTTCATGAACAATGAACAGTAAATAAAACATAAATTTATTATCGATATAGAACTATACACTACGACATAATTGACATTTATTAAGAATTGAAAAATATTACTAAATAAATCATATGATAATGTTAGTAAAATACCTTGATAACATAGATTATATACTACACTTGAACAAATGTTATTAAAGAATTTTAACAATACTTCTTAATAATAAATGCTACTAAAAGTTGAATATGATGTAGTGAAATATAATTCAACAATTTAGTTTAAAGTTTCTCTTTAGCAAATTAAATAATTTAAATATATACAATTTTATATAATTTTAAAAATAATATAATACTTTATTTGAATGTATAATATATTTTTGAAAATATAAATAAATGTTGATTATTATATTTATATAGTGTCCAAATTGTGAAATTTTGAATGATTGATCAATAAGATATGATATCATGTGATTTAATAATATAGGTATAAGATATAATTTTTTACAAAATATTCATTTATTATCTAGCAGTATATACTAAATTTTATATTCATTTGAAATGCACTTTTAACTTTTAATAGTGATCCCAAGAAACAACTTGCATTTTTTTTTTTTGGATAAAACAACTTGCATGCTTATATACAAAAAAAGCCCTCGGCATTTTAAAAAGTGTATTAAAAACATTTTGAAAAATTCTGTTTCTTTTTAAGGAAAACTGCACGTAATCCCCTGTACTATATCCGAAAACTTTAAAAATGTGTGCAAGTCGACCTGTGGTTTTATAAATGTGCAAATCAATCTTCCGTGAACTTTTCATCTATTGTTGCAAAAATAGTACACATTCAAATAAGTTTTTGGTATAAAATTGCACATTATTTGTTAGTTTAGAGTGTTAGATTGCACATGATTTAAAGATTGAGAGAGTATAATGCACATATTTTTTGTTAGTAATAAGTAAAATTTGACAGGATGTCTAAAATGTACATTTAGAAAATTAGGGATCTATTTGCACATTTTTCAAGTAAGAAATTTTTAGATGCTTTTAGAGTAAGAGAAAACATTTACTCTCTTTCATTTATTGATTGACAAATCATCTATTATATTAAAAATGTAAGAAAAGTAGGAGACAATAATAACCCATAAAACTTATATGTCAATTAATAAATGAAGAAAAATAAGTATTCTTTATTCTTGCAACTAAGGATTTCTAGTTTTGGTGGTAATAAAGTGCAGAAGTATACAGTTCAGACGGCTTAAGTGAAATTTTCCCTTCTTATCAGGGGAGGGGAGGTATTGGCTAGTCATTTTTGCTATGGAAGAGCAACAATCAGAGTCATTGGGTCCAGAGGGAGAACAAGGAGACACTTCCAGTCCAGGTTTTTTTGTTATTTTTTTATCCTCTTTTGATTAGAATTATCTGTTAATCTAATGTTGGTCTTCGTAAAAGAGGAGTTACTAAACTTTAAACTTCACTGAGACAATGGGTTCAATTAAGTTTTGAACATCGCTACATGCCGGTGAAATAGAGGCATGTACTCGCATTTGTTGTCAGCAACGGCAAAATTCGACCAAAAAATTCTAGGCAATCATATCTCTGTAACAATATAAGTACAGCTGAAATTTAAAATCATGACTCATCAGTATCTTTTTTAGAAGGCAAAGTAATAGCGTGGTCGAATGATAAGAAGTGAGTCAGTGTGCTATCCTGTGACAATTGAGTATAAACAACATGACACTGAGGTTATTGGACGTTGAAACAGGAAACACGGAGTATGATCCACAATATGTACCATTGTTCCAGTTCTTGCGCATTGGTGACTGGGTAGCTACCAATAAATTTCTCACTGACCATCCAGACGCAATTACTGCAAGCATTTCAGGTGAGAAGAAGAAGCCTCTTCACATTGCAGCTTTATTCGGGCATTTGCACATTGTGGAGGAGCTTTTGAAGAAACTGTCAAAAGAACAAGTTCTATTGCCAGATCGTTGGCAATTAACAGCCCTTCATGAAGCTTCTTACGGAACTAATATAGAGGTAGCAAAATGCCTTGTCGGAAAGAACACGAACTTACTTACAATTCCTACAGATTATGGTTGGCTTCCAGTCACACGTGCTCTTAGCGTTGGTCTTATAGAAATGGCTCGCTATCTTTATTCAGTCACCCCAAAGGAAGTATTCGAACCTGAAACTGACAATGGAGAACAGGCAAAACATGGCGCTATAGTTCTCAACATGTGCTATCAGTCTCAATTGTTCGGTAAGATCTTTTTGAGTTATTAACCTACATAGTATGCATGATGCCTCCATAAGCGAGACATAACTTACATTTACACTCGTTCACTATAAAAAGTGAGTTCCACAATAATTTTAATTGAGATGAGAAATTTTTAAGTTCACTTGTATCGTAACATGCTCTATGTCCACTAATAGAGTGACACTTCAAACTGAAAGTATATGTTATAGGTGGGTCTTAACTGAAATATGGTTTTATTGGTGGACATGAAGCATAGGTGCATCTAGAAATTTCTCAAATTAAAATACACAGTTATTTATAAATTCCACCATCTTTATTTTCAGTTTGTAACAATAAAGTATTACATTAGTGCTCGCCGAAGAATTTGTTCAGACAATGTTTGGTTGATGAATATACAAACAAAATAAACTTTTTATAAAAGAATTTCATATGCATGATTTTACATGTTCAACTCATCCATAAAAGTTTTACTCTCTGTTTTACTCCAAAATTAAACATACCTTTAAATGACCCCGCTATTTACCATTGCATTACTTTCCCGTTCGTTAATTTTACGATAGATATGGCTCTGGACTTGCTGGCCTATTGCCCAAGGTTAGCAGTAACACCAGACGATCGTGGGGAAACATTTTTGGAAGCTTTGGCAAGTATACCTTGTGCATTTAAAAGTGGGTGCCAGCTCTCACTTTGGCAAAGATGGATCTACAACGGTGAGTATCGCATTAAAAAACTGTCACTCCGTTCTGTTGTGTCTGCGTTATTTGCAATATTCTACCATGGCGGTGATATTTATTTAATCTTTTGTCAACAAATTTTGATTGATTAACAATCAAATGCAACCATTTATTCACGAAAGAGAAAAGGATATAACAGAATTTGATAAAACATAAATCGAATATAACAGAATTTAATAAAGCATAAATCAAATATAAGATTATAACTATTTAGCTCTATAGTACAGTATAGCATAAGATGGAAACTATAAGTGTGACGCCTGGAGCCACCTCATCCCTTAACCATATGGTTTAAGGTTTGATTTTCAATCATGGGAATATGAAAATAGAGCACATTTTGTGGTCAGTTTTTGACTCTCTAGGCTTCTTACGGGGGATTTGTCATTGTACCAATTGAATATCTGTTTGATAAAAAAAAAAAAAGGATATCCCAATTTCGATAAAAAAAAAAAGTATAGTGTAAGATGGCAAGCATGGAAAACAAACATAAAATCGGGGATGATTCACACTAAATATTCATTCTTTTAAATACCTAAATCAACTTATATTTTCTTCATTAAATTTATCATTAATTCTATTTTTTAAGGTACAATTAATTCTTTCATTTGTTTTAAAAGTTATATGTAAAGTTTGTAATATTTTAACAACTAATACTATATGTATATGACCCAAAAAACTAGTATATGTATACTCGTGCATATCTCAAGACGTGAATACACATAGAGATGAATTGGGTGTACATATTTAAATATAGAGCAACATTAACAACTTTTGAGTGTGTTAAATAAAAGCGAACTTAAAATTAAATTACGCGATAAAATAGTGAACTCAAAATTAAAGGATTGAAAGACTAAAGTAAAGCTAAATAAAATAAATGTATTGACTTTTATACAGGTCTATATTAAATTGAAAAAGTCTACATTATTTTCCTTTATATATTAATTAAAACCTGTCTTTTTACATTTTTATTTGTATAAAAACACAAGCAGAGAAAATTATTTTTAAAAAAATAGATATGAGTTAATACGCTTTTAAATTTCAAAGCGAACTTTTAAATGGTTAAATGTGAGCAGAAGATATTTAAAATGGAAATTATATTTTAAATAACTTTCATTTTGAGCATAATGTTATTTAAATAAGATTTAATTATATAGCAAGTCCCTATAATTTCACTCAATTTTCAATTAGGTCTTTATATTATATAAAATTTTTCAATCAAGTCCCTAGGAATAATAAGGTTACAAAAAATAAAATATTCCTAGCATATTCTATCTCATTTTACCTCATCCATCTTCCCTTCCCACACACACAATGTTAGCCATAGAGAACCTCAATCTCAAATCACAGTAACCCCAAACATAAAACAACAGCACAAATCAAACACACCCAAGCCATCTTTTCACAAACCATAAACCACCATCCACTATAACCCAATTAAAAACAAATATGATGCATAACATCAACTAAAATCCATCATATTCCCAAACCCCTCAAACCTTTGGAAAAAATGATGAGTACAGAACCAGAAAAAAAAAATGAAAGAGAAGGAAAAGGAGCTTTTGGTACAGAAAGAAGTACAAATCCAAGCCTTCTAACAACAAATCAAATTATCAAAAAAATAAAGTTAACAAAACAAACCCTTAAACAGTGGAGATTTTGGCACCCTCTTTGGGTTGCTTTTTGGCATCTTCAACCTCATCCTTGGAAACCCCTTCCTTGAACTTCTTTGGCAAACCTTTGATCAATTCATTCGCCTCCTTCAGTGCCAGGCTCGTCAATCCACACAGCCTTGATAACGCAATCCTCACATTGCTTGGAACGTCCTCGATCACAACATTGAGCTCCGTCTTCTCCTCCACTATGGGGGCGGCATCACGGTAGCTAGAGCGCGGCGGGAGAAGGGCGGAAGTGGAAGAAGAAGAAGGAGAAGGCGGAACAAGAACTGGGATTTCACCGAAGAAAAGGTTGTGCTGAGGTAGAGGTTGCGGAGGTTGACGCAGGAGGTGAGATGGGGGAAGGGCCCCATGAGAGCGTTGAAGAGAGGCTGAGGGTGCGGAGGTGGGTCAAGTTCCCAAATATTTCGAGGATGCGACCGAAGAGGGCGAAGGGAGGTGGAGCTCGACAACCTGGGCGGGTCGCACTGGATGCCAGCCCAGTGCAAGGGCTCTGGTTGGTGGCATTCCAGAAGAGTGTTTGGCACCCCACCAAGGACATTGATCTAAACTCTAAATTAGCGTTTATTTACTATCCTAGACGGAAATATAGGAACAATGATAGAAATACTGGGATAATGGAGACAGTGAAGACGAAAATATAAATAATAAATATGTATAAGGGCATTATTGGAAGATAAAAATATTAAATTTTTGTCTCGTATCCTGTACCCACCCATATTTTGGAGGTCCAGAAATTTTGTGTTTTTCTCCCAGGATTTTCTATCCCCGTTTCCTTTTCACCACCAAAGGTTTGTGTCTCCAGTGTCTTTGTATTTCTGTCCCGAAGACAGTAAACAAATGCTACCTAAAGTTCATTGCTCTGAGGCCACATTGCTCTATTGTAATTTTTTATAATATTTTAATGTGTAATTTTTGTATAAAATATATTAAAAAAGTGTATACACTATTTTTAGCCATAGATTTCTATTATATATATACACACACATTGAATGATCTAGATCAATGAACTTTATGATACACCTGACTACATTAGATGCATCATAACATTGCTGGAAATGTTTTTGTAATGGTGGTTAACGGAAGGACACAATTAAAATTTTTTCAAAAGATAGAGACCTAATTGAAAACTTTTAAATTATAGAGGTCTAATTGAAAATTGAGTGGAATTATAGGAACATGTGGTATAATTAAACCTTTAAATAACTTAATGTGGGTGTTTATATATGTTGCAGGGATCAACATCAAAGAAGACCAGCTAAGGACCTTCGGCCGCGACCGCGAGGTCCAGACGATCCAGCCAAATTCTGCGAACAATGACATCTCTGTAAACATGCCAGAAACTAGTACGAACCAAAGAGATAATCCGATCACGACAACAAAAACACGCGACAGCAATACGGCGATATCTTCTGGTGAGTTCAGGGATCGAGACTTTCTACCATTTACTTCTTTCATATATATAGAGCATGTAGCCTTTAATTTTAGCCTATTATCAAATAAGCTCCTTAAAAGAAAAAAATCAATCTATACATTTTATGTATTAATTATGTGAAAAAGTCTTATAACTTAAGTAGTATATTATTATTACTTTTTTAATGTGGAACTCATAAAAAATTATCCTTTTTGCGCGTATCCGTTTTGTTTGTAGCTTTTTCTTTTTCTTTGTTCCCATATTCTCTCCCAGAAATCAAGGGGTAAAAAATGGTTTAAGTGCATGGAAAAACACATTAAAAAAAGGGAGTTTTTTTAACATCTAAACGGATTGCTTGCTTATAGTATTTAATTTGGATGTTTTTTAATGTACTGGGAATGACTTCTATCTGTTTGTACTTTGTAATAGTAGGAAGAAAGAAGATCTACCAAATGAAGCTGGCTCACATGCAAGCTCGTGAACTTCTACGTATTGCATGTCAAGAGCTATCTAAATTGAATAACAAAGAACTTGAAGTTAGTCGAGCACGGTTGGCATTAGTTCGAGCTGCCAAAAATGGGGTCCCAGATTTTTTCACTGAAGTGTTGAAGGTCCACCTGCACCTTTTCTGGGCAGGCAAAAATCCAAGAAACCCTTTATTTGTTGCTGTTCAATATCGCCAAGCCAAAGTTTATAGTCTCATTCATGGCATGAATTGGAAGGATGCAATTGCGAACCTAACAGACAATCAGGGCAACATTCTACTGCATATGGCAGGGCTGTTAGCTCCCTCCACACAGCTTGATGATATCTCCGGTGCAGCTTTACAAATGCAAAGAGAATTACAGTGGTTTGAGGTCAGTCAACTAATTTTTACCTCTTAACGAATAATAATTTTTTCCTTCATAGAAAATGAATTTCTTTTCAACTATTGTTTTGACAGAATGACATCGTATGTTTATCAACCATTGTATGGGTGGCCTATATCATTTTATCTAGTCTATTGACTTTTTTATTGAAGCCGGTTAAATTCTAGAGTTAATACTCATTTTAAGTTCTTACTTTTTATTTATGAGTCATTTTAGTCTTTGACTTTTAAAATAAGTCAAATTAGTCCTCGATATTATAAAATATAAGTCAAGTTAGGCCTAATTCCACTTTTAATTTATTTAATATCTTATTTATTAAATAAAAATATGTAACATTAAGTGATACCTTATCATATCATGTGTTATTTAAAGTGGAAAGAAGTTTAAAATAACTTATTTTGGTATCTAAAATTGCACAAAATGAGTCATTTTATGACTTAGAATGAATATTTAAATTACTCATTTTATATAATTTTTAAATCATTTTAAACTTTATTCTATTTCAGATAACATATGATATATTAAGGTATTAGTTAAGATTATCTATAATCATTTAATTGATAGAATATTAAATAAGAGTTGGTTGATGGATTAACATAATTCACATTTTACAATATTAGAGATTAATTTAACTCATTTTAAAAATAAGGGAATAAAATGACTCACAACTATAAAGTGAGGGATTAAAGTAAATATTAACTCTAAATTCTATTTACATACATGATGAACTATCTTATCTTCTTAAAGTTTAAATTATTAAGTAGATACTCATGAATGATTTAACATTCTCCAAAATGCAATAGTCTCTTTGAGCTTAAAGTGTGGGTACAATACACCCATTCATTCTATCTTGTTTTAAGATTTATCTTTTATTTAGAAGAACAATGAAAATAAACAAATATTGAACTCTAGATCACTTAGTAATAGAAGCTTTGATTCCATGTTAAGAATCATGTTTTTCAAAGCTTAAATTCCGTTAGATAGAAGCACTAGAATACATCATATGGCCAAAAAAATTCAAGCTAACATTTTCCTTTTTAATAATTGTAGAGTACTACTTTTATTAATTTATTATTCTAATATAATACGTACGTATGTACAAATTCATATGGCAGCTTACTTATATTGTTATGACTTATGATAGATAAGTTAGTCTAATTTGAACAAATATATATACCTTCACTATCTCTCTAGTTTAATTAAATAATTAGCAGGCTATCATAAAATAAACTTAAGAGTTAAACTTAATTTTGTACTTCCATATATATTGTCATCTGGGCAAACATGCATTGTGCAGGAAGTGGAGAGTATCACATCATCTTTGAAGAAGGAAGCTCAAAACAATGCTAGGATGACTGCACAACAATTGTTCACAAAGAAACATAGGAGTTTGGCAAGACAAGGTGAGGCATGGATGAAAGGAACAGCCACTTCTTGTAGTGTCGTGGCCGCTCTCGTAGCTACCATAGTGTTTGCAGCAGCCTTCAGTTCCAGGTGGCAATGACCAAAGCACAGGTTACCCATTTTCTCAAAGAAAAAGGGATTTATGGTCTTTATGATATCGGATGCAGTATCACTAATTTCTTCTTCAACTTCCATACTTATGTTTTTGGGCATTCTCACTTCCCGTTATGCGGAGTGTGATTTTCCCAGTTATTACCAACAAAGCTAATCATAGGCCTTTTGACTTTGTTTGTCTCTATGGCAAGCATGTTGGTAGCCTTTTGTGCAGCTCTTTTCGTAATGTTTCACGGGAAATTATGGATTGTCATACCTGTGAGTATTCTTGCTGCTGTTCCAGTTTTGTTGTTTGGTTGGTACCAATTTCCACTTCTTCTTGAGATGACAATGTCAACCTATTGGCCAAGCATCTTTGTTAGGAATGTTGAGCCATGGCTGAATATTTGATAATCCAGTTGTACTGTGTTAATTGTCATCAATATTAATTATGCGGTGAGTTATTTGTCTATATCATAGATTTTCAAACGCCTCAATATGTCGCATTTGCAACTGATGATGATAGTTTCACCTACTACTAGCAATAAAAATGTTCCTAAATATTATCCAGTGACCCGATTATGGTTTGTTGATTAACATTGATGTTCTATTAGAATTATATTGTACAACTAACTGCTTGTTATGCGGTGAAGAAGTGGGAAAATAGAGGCCAAGTGTGGAATATATGTTTGAGTTCGTATTTTATCATTTCATGTATCAATGGTGACAAATAAATAAAAAACTTCCAAAAAGCATTAAATATTTGAGTGATGGTCGTTGAGGCACTGAGGTGTGCGGTGGTTTGCGTCCTCTATGGTGAAGGCTTCTCTGTCTGGGAAGAGAGATTGTGAGAATTTAGGGTCGATTAGCGGTTATTATTGATGTATCGTCGGTCCACATGATATTCATTACTGAGAAGATGATATCACTTGTTTTGTAATTAAGGGGCCTACTCTGGTACAGTTTAAATTTTCAATCCCCTGCCACTCACCACCCGAACCCAGCACCTCCACCTCCTCCGTTTCTGTCTTCTATTGTTCAATTCTAACAACAAAAGACCAAAAAAAAAAAAAAAAAACCACCCCTGTAGTGCACTTGAAATACCCACTAACACATCCGTCAAAAGAGCACGAATCCGCAGCCATAGCTATGCAAATGCAACCAACAAAGTACATTTTTGAGTATATGAATTGGCAACGTTTTTTAAATGTTGCAAAATTAGTAAATTGGTAACATTTATGAAATGTTAGGAAGATAGCACATTAGTAACATTTTTAAAATGTTACTATATATTCTCTCTTTTTTTTTTTGTAACACTAGAAAAATGTTGCAAAAAGGTATATATGGTAATATTTTGTAAAGTGTTACTAAAAATGTAAGAAAGTATAATTAAAACCCTTTAGCGACATAGGATAAATGCAACATTGATGAAAATGTTGCTTGTAAATGCTAACATCTTTTTTGTAGTTTGGTAACATTTTTCAAAGGTTAGTAAAAACCAATTTTCTTGTAGTGCTAATAGTAGGGATCAAAAGCCAAAATCTTAAGAGAGTAAAATCAAAATGACATATATTAATAAAGACTAATTAAAATCATATTTAAGTCTTCACTATACGCTTACTTATTTATGGATTTTATTAAAGTTTATTGTCATGAAACTATCTCTTAAAAACTTAAACTGGGTAGAGGCATATTAATAATTTTATATACTATAATGAAAATTTTTATAATTGTGATAACAAATATCAAACTCTTGACCTTTTAGTCATTATGTTTCTAATAGGTATGTGAATAATTTTATATTTTATTATGATATATATATATATATATATATATATATATATTACAAAGTTATTGAAATTTTGCCTATATGCAATTATTTTTCGAGATTCTTGTTTGTACTTTCATCCATCTCCAATTTTCTAACCATACATGATGCGTCTCAAGAATTAGGAATACGCCCTTATTCATCTCTACAGGCAATTACTTTGGAAACTTAAAGGACACAACTAGATTTTATTTATATTTATTACCCAAACAAGTATTCTGACACCGTTTGGGTATGAGGATAGTTAGCATATATCGATCACTTGAAGTACGGTTAGTCAACATTATCTCGGTGGTGTTTTTTCAAACACAAAGTTTGATCTTCAAACCACTTGCAGTGAGACCGACACACACGTTAACGGTGATGATAGATTTATTTGTCTACTTTTCCGACGTAAGGAAATTGTCATACATTGCTGATTTGCTTGCTTTCACATAGAGTTACATGAATATATTTATTTCCAGACAAACTTTATATCTGTATTTGATTAGGAGTAAAAATGAAATTAAAATTTTCATGAATTAACTTTTTATGTAAAATTACATATAAAATTTATCCATAAAAATTTTCTCATAATTTTTACTCCTCAAACAAACATACCCTCAAGGTCAATTGCAATGATAAAAAAAGTGAAAACACATAATTAATATTGACAGGAAAATGTAAATGGACCTCCTAAAACATTGCAATGCACACGATGCATGCCACCTCAGTTGCTTATACTGACAGGAACAATTCGAAGGGGTTGAGCCTTTTGCAAGGTAATTCCAAACTTTTCCTCCATGTCCATATCCTCTGGCTTCATGCCATCTTCTAGCTTCCAATCAAAAGTGTTGATGAGTGAACCCAACATCAAGTGCAACATCCTAATAGCAAGCATCATGCCAGGGCATATTCTCCTTCCAGCACCAAATGGTGCAAGCTCGAAATGATGACCTTTGATATCAATATCTGACCCTATGAACCTCTCTGGTGAGAACAAATTTGGATTGTCCCAAAGGGTTGGATCCCTACCAATAGTGTACACATTAACTAGCACTTGTGCATCCTTCGGGATGGTGAAGCCACTTATGTCCACATCCCTTTGAGCTTTCCGAGGGAGTAAAAGAGGAACCGGCGGATGCAACCGAAAGGTCTCTTTCAAGATTGCTTGCAAGTAAGGGAGCCTAGGAATATCTGACTCCTCAATAGGTTTACCTTTGCCAATGATTTCTTGGAGCTCTTTCTTCGCTTTTGACATGATCTCTGGGTTGAGTACTAGCTCAGTCAATGCCCATTCTAATGTCGATGGTGTTGTATCTGTTCCCGCAACAAAAAGATCCTACAAAATCATAAATTGAAAGTGAGCAATATAGAAGAATTATAACTGCAAAACCATAACACATATATGAAAAGAATTTATAATTTTTAGGTATTTTCAGAGCAAGAAAAACTTAGATTTTAATATATTTTTAAATTTTTATAAATATAGGTTAAGGTTATTTTAATTTTAGTTAAATGTTTTTTAGTTGTTTAATTTTTTTCCAATATTTTACTTTTGGTCGTTATCATGTTCTGAATTTTTTTCCGTACAAGTGTTTTAGGATAAACGTTTAGTCTTTATAAATATTAAAAATTTTGCTTTTAACCCTTACAAGTATTTTTGAGAATTTTTTATTTTACTCTTGTAAATATCACCATTTCACAACTTTAGTCTGTCTACAGGGATAAAAACAAAATAGTGAACCAAAGAGGGACAAAAAATAAATAAAAGAAATAGAGAAAAAATAACTTTTATTGATAAACATTAAAAAAATTATTTTAGCCAAAATTATGTTACTTATTTATCAATTACATAAAAAATATAACAAAATTGACAAACAACCATCAGATGCAAAATTGAGCCTTTTGATTTATGAACAATACAAGATAGCATCTTTTTTCTCATCATATATATGAGAGTAACTTAAAGGTTGTATTATTTGAACTCATTTTATTTAGATATTGTGTCAATTCATTATTAATTACCTTAGAAAATAATTACAAAATATTTAAAACAAAATCATTTTAATTGTAGATGATATGAGTTCATATGATATTTCAGTGAAACAAATACACATATAATATTTCTTAAAATAATAGTATGAGATTTTTCTAATATCCTTAAAAATTAAAAATTATTAATAATATCTTTCAGTAATATGCGATTAATAATAAGATATTGAAGAAAAAAGTCTAATAATAATAATAAATATATAAATAAGAAGAGAGGAAAGTTAATTAAGTAATAAGGGTCCGTTGGCACATTGAATATAATAAATTACTATAAGACTTATAATAGAAAGCTTTATATTTTAGAACCTAATAAACTTTTAATACTATACAATGTTTGGTGTAACATTAAAAATATTATATTTTATAATATTACCATTTTTTTAAAATAATTCTAAGATTTTAATGAAATATTAAATACAATAATTTTTTTAATTAATGATTTAAATATAATTTTTAAATATCATATTTATATAAATATTTATTATTTAAAATTTAATTTATTTTAAATATTATTATTTATTTCAATATTTTATATTTTTAATATTTTATATTTTTAATTATAATTATTAAAAACTCTTTTTTTATCTCTAATAACCAAACATATTTTAAATGTGTATTTAATATGTCATAAATGATGATAAAATTTTCATAAATAAATTCCATATATAATTTCATATCCAAAACTCCGAAATTTTATCGCAGGAATAAATACTAGTATATTTTTATATAAATATTTTTAAAAATTGGAGGGAGTGGCAACTGCCAAGCCATGCCTATCCCCATAAATCCATCGCTGTCAAGTGTTGACAGCTATGGTATGGATCATATAGCACACTTGTTCTGTATAATTACCAGTTGAAATACTATCCAATTAGTTGTCGAATACCACTAAACGTATTCTCTTGCAGTTTTACTAATTTGTTTGCGCCTGTTCCAACGTTTGACAGCGAAGGAGAGTGCTTTGTTTCTTTTACATCTACATCTGCCAGCGTTGACCTCGGAAAGAGATTGCTTTCTTTCTTTCTACATCTACTAAGTACTGCCACAGTACCAGGCACTAATTGCCATCTCACTCTGTTCTGCTTTAATTTGTTGAACCAGTCCTTTGCTCGAACTGCAAATTTCTTCTACTGGATGCTGCATGCTTCTTCAACACAATTTCATCTGCTCTTTTTACCTTTTTGTTGGCTTCAGATCTAGTTTACAAATCGAGATTCGTTGTGAATGTTTTCTCACCAAGATTGTTTTGCACTTGTCTTAATTTGCCACCCTTTTTAGCTTACCATTTTACTTTAACCTTCGGGAGTTTTCCTCATATGAATGTATATATGTAAACTATAACCTGCTTCATCTCATCTCTGTTTCAGACTTCTCTAGTCAGATCTATAATCAGAAATGCCCTATTCTACAATAAGTTTTCAGCTTCTTCTTTTTTTTTTTTTTTTTTTTATGGGGATCTCGTGCAAGAGATCACTGCGGTTATCTGTGTTGTTGGATTTTAGCTTAATCCAGAGTTTTGATGGCACACATTTGGTTGAGTTTTGTTGCTGGTCTGCTTTGATTAAGTGCACCCTGTCAATGGGTTTCTGGACGAGATAAATGCTATCTGTGCATTTGGAGACATTTATAAGCATATTAAACAGTGAAAAGACACCAACAATAAATTGACATTTGAGATTGAGCGGGTGAAAAGAAAAATTACAAGACTAATAGTTAACTGTAGGTGGAGGAAACACGGTCAAACTCTCGAAAATTTGGTTGAATAGACTCAAATGCCAATATGCCATGTTAAAAAAAATAAAAAAGAACAATTAGCATAAGACTTTTTAATATAAGTCTTTAGTTAATGGTTGAAATCTTCAAGATGTTTACAGTCACGTGGATGTGATTCTATGTCGCTGACTAATGAAATTATTAGTGCAGACATCTAATTAAACTACAGGATAATAAATCTATTTGATTTTATTTGAAAAAAAAATAAGACTTTGTTAAAACTTTTAAAGTCTAAGGACATATTTAAATTTTAGTGGAATTTTAAGAAACTATTGAATAATTTAACCAGTTTTTTAAAATTTTTGTCAACCTTAATAATTTTTGTCCAAAATAGTAGACTTTAAAATTTTTTCTTCGGTGCAAGTAGACTTTTTGTTTTATTAAGCTTGATCGATGAGTCATGGTCTAACAGTAATGAAAACCGTTTCGGTTCCTATTAAGCTATAGTAAAACCTGGAATTGGCTCAAGCTACAGATTGGTTCAATTTTATGAAAATTTGAACTTGTTCTCTTTGGTATTAATTTATGGAAGCTGCTAAAGAATGTGCAAACTTTAGGTCACAGCAAAGGAGTTTGTGTAGAACAAGGAGGCAATAACTCTTTATAGCAATACTTAATTTAATTACAAACTCAAGACTACTTATGCACCATATTGTCTTGTGCACACAATATTGACTCCGCTAACACTAACACTGCACCTCGCGTTGCACTCTAACTCATATGAAGCACTTGGACATACTTTTATGATGCACTTACATATATACATCACAAGCCTATTTATAGGCTGCAAATTGTCGGTGAATAACTGACTTATAAATTGCTAGAAAGATCTAGCACTTTATCATGTCTAGATTGTTCCTTTATCTTTCTTTTCAAAATTTTCTGGATAATTCCTATGGGACCAAGACTTATAAAACTTTAGTAGGTTTGACTAAGGATTTATTTTAGTGCTAATATTTCATTACTCGCCCTCAGCACTAAATTTTCTTTGCATTCCAAGTTATATGCGAAATTTTGAAAACTTGGTGTTGCTTAGCCCTTTAATAAAGATATCCTATTTGCTCCTTAGTGTTGATTTGCTCCATGCATATTTCTCCATTCAAAACCTTTTCTCTTTGGAAATGATAATGCATCTCGACATGCTTGGTTCTAGCATGGAATACCAGGTCTCTGCTAGTTGTATTGCAAATTTGTTATCACATAATAGTGAAACTCACCTTTGACTAGTTTATGTAGATCCTTCACTAATTGCATTAACCATGTGCATTCTTGTGCTGCCATTGCTACCATCTATATTCTACTTCTGTCATTGATAGTGATATTGTTGGTTGTCTTTTACTACACCATGATACTATTGAATGCATATCCAGTTGTTGGTCTACAGGTATCATGATCTCTTAGCATAGTCTGCATCATAGGACCCAATAATTTGACATGCATCGTCATTTTTGTAAAATGTTACATAGTTGATTGTGCCTTTAACATACCCTAGAATTCTTCCTAGAGATTCAAGATGTGGTTTCTTTGGATCTTGCATGTATCCACTTTCTACTCCAACATCGTATGAAATGTCCAACCTTGTCAATGTTAACAGAATGACACTCGACCAACTACAAATACATAGTTGGATCTTCTAAATCTTTTTCTTTATGAGCACAGAGTTTTGCATTCGTCTCCATGGGCGTTGAAATTGGTTTGCAATTGAGCATACCAAATCTCTTAATAGATCTTTTGCACATTTTCAAGGATAAATGCATTTTACCCCCCGAATTTTAGGTCATATGCAATTTACCCCCTAACGTTTCATCATGCATCACGACAAGCTGAACTTTTCAAATTGTGCAAAACACCCCTCAGTATAATTTTGGCAACTAATAAAGGTAAGATTTATGTGTACTTAACCTCCTTGAAATTTCTAATTTGTGCAACCCGACACCTTGTTTGTGAATATTATATGCAATTAACCTCCTGATTTTTTTATTGTGTGCAACCTACACCCTGCTATAACTTAAATTTTTGGGGTTTTTGTTGCTTAGTTTGAAATGTTCAGGATGTCGTAATACTTGAAAATTAGGGGGTTTTCACATAGTTTAGAAAGTTCAAGGTGTCATAATGTATATTTTGAAAAGTCGAGGTTTGAATTGCACCTGACCTAAAATCCAGAAGGATAAAATGCATTTAACCCTATTTTCGTAGCACAAGAATAATCCTTCTTGGTGCGATCTAATTCAAGCCCAAGAAAGTGTCTCAGCTTTGAGCTCCTTCATTTGAACTCGAATTGATAGATTTTCTTTTGTTTGGTGAATTTCCTCAATCTTGTCGCCTATAATATGATTGGAGCAACCTGAATCAATAATCGAATCCTTGCTATAGTTAATAGCTGACTAGTAAGTTACTATGAGTGTCTGCTTTTGCCTTTAGTGACTCTTCAAATTCCATGACGATCTTGTCAAATTATTTCTTCCTCCTAGCAAATGTCTTCTTATTGCCAATGAAGGAGGCATCTCATTCTTCTTCACTATCATTTTCTTTTTGCCTGATACTTGAAGTTGCCACATTGCTCTCTATCATCTTCTTTAAACCGACACTCTCGTGCAAAGTGTCCCAACTTCTAATTGAAGTAGGCACCATCATGTTTCTTTGCATTTACAAGTCTAGAATCTTCTCCTTGCTTCTTCCTCAACTTCTCAACTTCGTTATTTAAATTTTTACTATATGGTGGCTTCCTTCTTCCCTTTCTTCTACCAATGAGTACTTCTTCTTCACTCTTCACTTGAATACGTTAGCCATTTGTTTGGCTAATGCCTATTAGTCAACCAACAAATTTTCTAATTATAAAAGGAAAGGTTGGGTAGACCAACCTTGAATTTAATAAAACCTCTATATTTGCTTCAACCCATGAATAATAATTCTTTTCATGGTTGATTAGATATTTTACTATCGCGATCTAACTAGAAAATTAGTAGAGAGATTTTACCTTGGTAAAATATTGGTTGATCATCATGTCATCTTGAGTTGTTGACACGAGTTCATTCTCCATGAGTCACACCTTCTGTCATTCTTCTTCGAAAACAACGTTGCAAATGTGTCCCATGCTTTCTTTGGTGATGATATCTTCCTTATGTGCTCCATCATATCGTCCTCCACCACCGTCTTGATCGCAAACATTGCCTTCCCTACTTAAATTTTCCATTTTCTTAATGCTTCGACTTTAGCTGGAAGAGGTGGTGTGGTCTCATTGCCTCCAACAACTTTCCATAGGTCTTGACCTTGAAGATATGACTCCATACATGTTTGGCATGTATTATAATTTTGGGCACTGAGCTTCCTAATCCACCAGTCACTTGAATATCTGTCATAGTGATGAGATGGAATTTTCTCACTACTCGCTTTGGTCCCAGACCAACAGCGTCACAATCCCATGCTGACTTTGCAAGAGCTCCCCCAGGAACTTGATGATCCTCACTGAAGCGGTCCCAGACCATGAAACTCTAATACCAAAGTGTAGAAGAAGGAGGCAATGACTCTTTATAACAATATATTTAATTACAAAACTCAAGACTACTTATGCATGTTATTGTGTTGTGCATACATGCAATATTCACTCCATTTAACAGGACTATCACACTCCATGTCACCTTGTACTCTAACTCATACGAAGCACTTAGGACACACTTCTATGATGCACTTACATATATACATCCCAAGCCTATTTATAGGCTACAAATTGTCGGTGAATAATCGAATTATAAATGGCTAGAAAGATCTAACACTTGATCAAGTCTAGATTGTTCCTTTATCTTTCTTTACAAAATTTTCTAGATAATTCCTATGGAACCAAGACTTAGAAAACTTTAGTAGCTTCCATTAAGGATTTATTTTAGAACTGATATTTCAGTTTGAGGTTGAATGAATTTGATTGTTGAAATATATATTGATGTTTGTTACTTACTTTCTAGTATACAACCACGTGCTCGCACAAAAACAAAGTAATTATTTTTTTTTTCATTTATACAATAGAATCAAGTTAGGTCATCCAATTGGAACAAACTTTTTAAAAAAAATATAAAATATCTTTTTTATGAAAGACAATAAAATATTAAAGTAACGTACAATCTATCACATTCTAAAAGTTTTATGGACAGTCTATTGACATGGGATAATTAATTAATTCATTTTATAGTTGGTTGATAAGATAATATTTATCTAGCATTAGAAAATAAAATGTTATGGAAGCTAAGTGAACTTATTTGAACATAAATAACATTAAAAAAATAGAAGATCATACTTGTTTAAGTAAAAAAGGAAGAAGGGGACAACATCCGAGGTCCCCCGACTTTGAAGAACCGCTGCTTGAAGAACAACTGCGAGAAAGGGGGATCCTTAGGAACTCGCAAATCATCTGAAGCCCGAGTAGAGCCCAACTGTTAGGGTGAAGTTGAGATAAAGACATGTTCATTCTATTACAGACACCACCTCGAACTTGGAATAAAGGAGAAAGACCTTCAAGCGGGATGTCATGGTATCATACATTCATAAGAAGTCCCCTTCTCCCTCTCTCAAATTCCCATAGATCTTCTCTTCGAACCTCAGAAGCTCAAGAACATGCCTCGCAACCATCTCGGCATCCGAGAACAGGGAAACTCCCTATACCTCTCGAGCATCTTCTTATTCATCAC
>JAMLFY010000007.1:24975041-25016041 GCA_030441495.1 Dalbergia oliveri
TACCAATTTATTTTTATAATAATTTATTTTTTTAAATTTTATAAAGGTGACTTGTTTAACCCATATCAATCAACTATAGATCATGTTATCTATAATTTTCTAATCCACTACCACCACAAAAAGAATCACCAAAGAAGTTTGTCAATCTCTTCTTAATATATGGAAATTGGGATCGATGATGCACATTGCATACCTTAAGAAGCTTGGTGGCCGTTTGATCCACTAGTAATAAGAAGTGTCGATAGGGAAAATTCTTTCAAGGTTGCGTTTACAATGTGAGTTCAAATCGAAAACTTTCATTGTGCCTAAGCATTGTGGTAAATTTAAAAATGCAACAGATCTAATGGTCAATAAACAAGGAGATACTCTATTATAAACTACGCTAATTATCTGGAGTTCTAATACTCCCATAAGTAGTCAATTTTAAGTTTGGTATAAAGAGAAATAAAAAGAAAAAGGGTGCATGTGATTTGATGTTTAAGGGCAAATCCAGTGCAACCCTCAAGTCGTGTTCATGTGTTGGGTTCCATCCTAGGCTCCTAGGTGACAACCCCAAAGAAGAATCGACATGAGAGCAAGGTCTTGTTGGCCGAAGTTTGATTTGGAGGAGGATGGCCGCTAACAAGTTTAGAGGATCGAAGTTCTACACAAAACTCATGAATGGTTTGTTGACTTATGATTTTCTAATATGAGTTGATGACAAAATACAAGATGTAACACACTCCCATCTTGTGTTTCCATTACAATAAAAAAACAAAAGGAAAGAATATTATGGATGTGTAATTAAATATTGGCATAACAAGTATGATTGAAGAGCATTGTGGGAACAAGAATTGTTTATCAGGAAATGTATTTGCGTTTGTATTCTAAGTAAATGGGATTTGTAGAATATTTTACAAAGCATGAGTGAAGAGCATTGTGGGCAACAAGTATTCTTTAATAAGAATCAATCAAAACAAACAGAAGTTCAGAACACAAGAGGATGCTTGGATGGTCATGATCCAGGCATTTAACGGTTACAGGACCCATGAGATGCTTTATGGTCATACCCACACATGGATGGTTGTATGGACAAAAAGTATTGTTTAATCAAGGAATCTCTCAACCCTTTGGAAAGCAACAAAAGTTGCTGTGTGGTCATGCTCCTGCAACAAAGAGTTCAAGAACAGCATGAGATGCTTCATGGTCACACCTTGTGCACATAAATGGCTATGGACAAAGATTTTTTGTGAAAGAATAAGAAGGCAGCAACTCTTGTCCCATGTTTCTCTGCATGAAGGTTGGGGAGAAACAAAAACCAACGGTCATGGTAGAAACAAGAAAAAATGGTCATAGTGAGTTTTCGTTTTCTTTTGCACTTCATAAGTTGACCATTGTATTTAAAAGAGAGAAGCTATCTTGTTCAACAAGTGGGAATGTATGAAAAAATTTGTAATCTATAGCGAGTGCCTTGGAGAGATAGCCTTCAAGTAAAGATCATTCACAAGATAGTAAAGGCTTTGATTAGAGTTGCAAGAAACTGAATTTTGTTGTAAAAGTTTGAAGTATAGTGAAATCTCGTATTGGCAAGAACTGGATGTAGACTTCAAAGTTAGAAGTGAACCATATTTAGCCTGAAAATAAAAGACAAAGAAGAAGACTTGATTCAAACCCCCCTTTCTCAAGTCTCCTGGTACTATCAATTGGTATCAGAGCTTGATCTTCTTGGGTCAAGCTTAATAGCTTGGAGGATAAAGATCGTAGGACCTAATGGCAAACATAGTTTCATGCAACTTAACTGAAGGACAATCCACCACTCGTCCATCATTCTTCAATGGAGAAAACTACTCCTCCTGGAAAGATATGAGATCTACATTCGTCATGACTATTCACTATGGAGGATCATCATGAAAGGACCTGAAATACCAATGAAGGAAGATGAAAATGGAGCTAAAATATCAAAAACGGAGCGGATGAAGATGAAAAGAAAATGAACTTAAGGGCAGTCAACACCATGCTTTGTGCTATTAGCTTTGAGGAGTATAGAAAAATTTCCAGAATGTCACGCAAAGGAAATGTGATAAGCTTCAGTTGACTCATGAAGGAACCAAAAAATTAATGCAAACCAAGGATGCTGACACATGAGTACGAGCTCTTTCATATGAAAGAAGACGAAAAGATTGATGAAATGTTTGAAAGATTTGCAGTTATTATAAACAACCTAGACATGCTCGGAAACGCTACTCCGACGAAGAACTGGTAAGAAAAATTTTAAGATCTTTAACTAAACCTTGGCTTTCAAAAATTGGCTATACAGGAAGGTAGAGACATTAGCTCTCTCACTTATGATGAATTACGAGGAAACCTCATAGCATATGAAACCACACATTTAAGAGAGGAAGTGGAGATAAAAGAAGGAAAGGACTAGTGTAACATCCAAATTTTTCTTAATATAGTGTTACTTTGTTATAACATTTTATTTTGATAGTATGCGGATTTTGTTTAGGCAAGAAATATTTAAGGATAATTATTGAAAAAAATGTATAATTAAAATATTACAAAACTTAATAGTTGTACAATCTGGAACTTAACACCAAAATGTAAAATTTTAATTATTCCATTGGATTTTATTAAAATTACAAAAGATGCCATTAGAGGATAGAAAATAAACTTATAACATAATTAGCTAGAAAAAGCTAATAGAAATATTAGAAAAGCTTAGAGAATGTCATTAAGTTATTAAAAAAAATGATAAAAAATTACAAATATACCTTAAACATAAATTTGATCATAAATATAAATATTAAGTAATTTTGTATAATATTAGCATAATTGCACAAAAATAACCTATTGTGGAGTATAAAATAAACTTTGAAAAGTCCTAAAAAATAACTCTAAGTCTTGTAAAATTTTTTTTACTAAGTTATGATATTAAATAATGAGGACCATGAAATAGGTCTCTCCATTAGGCTATGGATAGTGTTAAAAATCATATTGATCTTTAATTAATTAATTTTGACTTAATTAAAGCTTAAATTACCTAAATAATCACTTAAAATTTAAGATAAATTTTCCTAAACCTTGATTTATCTTGCTGATAATACTAAACCAATTAATTAACACCTAGATCAGCCACATGGAAGAAAAAAATATATATTTGAAAAATAAAATTAAATGGTCAAACTTTCATATTATAATTATTCAACAACCAACCAAACTTTGACTAAAAATTTCAACAAAGATGAGCTTGTCTTATCATGTTAGGTAGCTCAAAATTCACATGGGCTGCTATATAAAATTTATATATTTTATTTATAGATAATTAATTATTTTAATTAGCTCAAATTAGACCTAATTAAGGTAAATATATATTAAAAATACTAAAAATTATAGAAAAAATTCACGAAAATTATAGATAACTTATAAATAAGGTAAAAACATGTTCTTAACAATAGATTAAGGAAAATTAATTTTTATGATGATTTTATGAATTATTTAGTATATATAACTTTAAGATAAATATGCAAAATTTGTCATTTTCATATATTAATCATTCAAGACAACTTTCCACCCTCTATAACTCTATTAGACATGTTTTTCAAACCTATAGGCTGCCAAAGAAGAAAAAAATAATAGTTAAATAAATTATTAGTTAATTAATAATTAATTCTTAATAAAACTAGCAATAGTGTAAAATATCAAAAAAAATATAAATAATTATAGAAAATTATATAAATTTCGTGAATACTTGTATTATATCTCTAATAATCTTATTATGATGTTTGAATAAAAAAATAAGTCATTTACTAATTAATTAACTTAATTAAGATGAACTAGTATAAGCAAATTTACCTTATTTTGAATAATTAATTATTAAATTATATTTAAATATATTAAAATTTAATAAATGAATTTAAATCATTTCATTAACATTTTAGTATGTCTTTAAATGATAATTGAGAATTTATTAAATTATTTAGTGTTAGTTTTAATATTTAACTAATCAAATATGATAAATAAATTATGAAATTAGTAATATTTTAATCCTAAACTTTTTCTATAAATAGCACCCCTCTAAACATCACTCCACACTTCATTCTTCTTGCCCAAAATCTATCAACACTCATAGCCATCATTTCTCTCTTCATTTTCTTTATTTTCACACAAAAATATTTACAAATATTTAGCAAATCACCTCCAAATTATCACCTCTTCTTATCACCATCTAACTTCAACACTTCCCAGCCTTTATACATGAATTAGAACCCTTAGAGAAGGTTTATAAAAGTTGAAGAAGTTGCTGATCTAGCGTGGGTATTGCTAAGTTCTAAAGCTCCAAGAACAAGTAGGGGTTTTTCTTTCACTAATAAGCTTCATGCATGATTTTCATATATGATGTTGTTATGATACTCAAAGTTTGTGTTTATGGTTTTAATATGTTTGAATGATTTAAAGATTGTGACATAAAATACTTAATCTATGTGTATATGATGTATATTTATTTGTTTACTTATATGGTTGAAAAGTATGATTTAAGATCATTTAAATTTTGATTATGCTTTCTTCAAATATTTCAATGTTGTCTAAATTTGTTGAACCATGTATTTTCATTTAATAAAGTTTTGTGCACAAGTTGTGAAATTTTAAGGTAATATAGCTTGATTTTGACCTCATTATGTATTTGATCATAAAACATTTTTGGTTCATAAAAAGTGTTGTATTTAATTCATTATAATGAATGGATTTTAAACCTTTGAGCATGTAATATTTAGCTTGGTTTATGTGTTATGTTTATCTTGGACTATGGACCTTGGATTATAAATATTTGACTTGAATATAAATTTATTAACATTAAGAAATATTATTTACAAAGATTTAAGTTAAGGTCCCATTAGGAATATGACATATAAACTAACTAGATTCATGCTTGAAGTGATTTCTTAAAGTTTGGGTATAATTTCAATTATTTATTTTTAAATATTTCTTAGATTTTATTGCTATTTTATTTACCCTATAATTATATCTTTATATCTATAAAAATATTTTTTACTTATATTGAACATGTAAAGGTAATTTACCTACATATTTTCTAAAGATAGATTGGAAATAATTTTGGGTGTATTTAGGCTTATGGAATTAGTAACATATTGTTACTTGAAAATAAATTATTATATGATGAAAAACTAAGTTAAGTATATTTTATTATAAAGGAAATGAATTTATAAAAATAGTGTGATTTGGTGCTTCAATAATAATTGTAAGAAAAATGAGTTTTATGAGTATTTTAGGAATCTTATGTTGTTTGGACTTTATGTGTAAATATGAAAAATTTTGTGGTTTATATGTAAATATGAAAGAAATCATGTAAACTTTATGTAATTTTCATTCTTTATGTATATTGTATGCATTATGTAAAATGAATACATAAATAAGTGACACTTCGGCCGCCTTATAGCGGATAAGGACTTGGTGTACACTTAGTCTTGCAGTTGCTAAACGACACCTCGGCCCGCCTTGCACAAGGACTTGGTGTACGTTATAGTGATACCTTGGGCCCGCCATGCTAGCGGACAAGGACTTGGTATTCACTACCTGATGGGGACGCCCAATGAGCTCTCAGATCCAATATGAAGTAAACCTTAGACTATAATCATTTGAAAAGAACATGATACTATAAAAGGGAGCTTACAGTATACTCATGATTATTTATGACACTTCTTTGAACTTTTATTATGATTGATATTGTGCACTTCTATCTTACTTGACATTAGTAAAATATAATTTGAGTTAATATAAAAGATTGCATCTTATTGCACTCCCGTGTTATTCTTAGTATTTTTGGGATGAAATGGGACTCCCCTGGAAACATCACCCTACTGGGAGACTTCTCTCACCCCTTTTCTTTGATGTTTCCAGATAACATGGATCGTCATAAGGTGAAATGGATGTAGCCTTGGACTTAGTTTCTAAATAATCAGATTCTATTATGTGTGCTAGATAGAATCTTTACTATCTGTTACTAGACTTTGGTTATGTTATATTGTTATATTAAAGTTTTCCTTAATGTATCTTGAATGTGTAATATGTATTGTATCCTATGGATTGATGTTAGTAGTGAAGTATATTTCTATAGATGATGGTTGTCTAAACTTGGGAACTCCTGATTAACAAATAATAGTAATATGTTAGAAAAGAAATATTATTTGTCATTTAAAAATTACCCTTGGATTGCTGAAGAAAGTGTATTCCTTGTAAAAGTGTGATTTGGAAAGGTTCTGCTAGGAAAGACTTGGTATTTAAGCGTGTCCATTGTGACCCACCTCTCTTCCTGGAATCTATCAGATGCATGATTTACAGTTGGTATACATTATTCAGAATAGAACTATAAATGAGAAATAATCATAGTTTTAAAAAAAAAAGTTCTCATAAAATTTCAGATTACAAGATAATAATATTATGTTATCTAATTATTGTTTAAAATACTAATAATATTAAAACTTAAGGTGGAAGAATTAGAGCTTAGTGAGGTGTTACATTAATGGTATAGAAGTTTCCTGAAGACAACTGTCATTAGGTAGAATTTATGTATGTCATATTTCTCCATATAGGGTTTTCTTTATATAAGTTTGTTTTGTGTGGCAATTGTTTCAGCCTAGGTAGGAATATTGAGCTTGATCACCTCAATACATAACTAACTATGTATGTAGAAACAACATGCGACCAAGACAAAGATCTGTTCTCTTAATGGTGGAGAAGAAGATAGAAATACCCTGGAGAATATGGCTCAGGCAATTAGGGAACAAGTGATGTTGACTAATAGGATGCTGGCGGATGGATGAGAATGGTGCTAGAAATGGGAATGGCAATGGTCAAGGAATTGCTAATGGAGATACACCTGGTTTGCACCCTCAATTCTATGGGCTAACTGAATTTAAAAAGATGCAACCTCCAACCTTCAAAGGAGAATATAATCCAACCATAGCTGAAAATTGGTTGATGAACATAGAAAAGATATTTGAGGCCATGGTGTGCACGATGAGAGAAGGTGACTTATGCCACCTATATGCTTGTTGGTGAAGCTGAACATTGGTGGAGGGGCGCTAAGTCTCTATTAGAGGCACAAGAGTTCCTCTCACATGGGAACAATTCAAAGCTACCTTTTTGGAAAAATATTTTCCGATAAGTGTAAAGAACAGAAAGAGCTGAATTCCTGCTGAAGGGAAATATGACTGTTGGACAATATGTATCAAAATTTGAAGAATTGGCCAAGTTCTCATCTTATTTAAAATTCAATCCAGATGAAGCTTGGAAAGCAATGAAATTTGAGGCTGGCCTTAAATCCAGAACTAAAGAATGCTGTAAGTACTATGGAAATCAGAAATTTTCCTCTATTGGTAAATAAATGCAGGATTCCTGAACAAAATATTAAGGATTTGGCGGCTAGCGCAGAATATGTTTAAAAGAAAAGAGGAAGATAGAAGTAGATTCATTCCACCACAATTTCAAAAGAATAGGAACCGAAGCTGGAACCAAAACCAAAATCAGCCGAGGAGGAACCTATAGAGGAAAAATGCCTTTACCACCACGCAGACAAGTCCCTACACCTGCCCAACCCTTGTTTGTGGAAATTGTGGGAAAAATCATGGAAATAAGCCATGTTTGAAAGGAATGGGTGTTTGTTTCACGTGCGAAAACGGGACATTACTCACGTGAATGTCCTAGAATAGCATAAGGGAGAAATTTCCAATCAGAGGCCTCAAGCCAAAGGAAGAGTCTTCGCTCTGAGTACACAGGAAGCGGCTAAGAATCCTAAATTGATACAGGGTACGTGTATTTTAATAATAAAACATTAATTGCACTGTTTGATTCTGAGCTACTCATTCTTTTATTTCTCCAACTTCTGCAAATGAACTTGAATTACCCATGTCTACCCTACCACATGACTTGATTGTTTCTACGCTCCTGGGAGTAGAATTTTGACTTCTTCTGTTATTTAGGCTGTCATATTCAGATTGGTACTCATTGTTCTATTGTTGACCTTATTTGTTTACCTATGAATGATATTGATATTATTCTAGGTATGAATTGGTTATCTGATAATGATGTCTTTCTGAATTGTCGTAAGAAAACCATACATTTCACTATCCAAAATACCATTGCAACCTCCTTATCAGAGATTGCTGAATCCTTGGCAAATCAAATAGGAGAATGTTTAACCAAACAAACCCTAGGAAGTGTTTTACTATGCTCATTGGAATTAGAGGCAAGTGATCAGCTAAAGATTGAAGATATTTCTGGTGAAAGAATTTCCTGAGGTATTTCCACCTGATATTGAAAGTTTACCTCCTAAGAGAGAGATAGAGTTTTCTATTGACCTCTTGCCTGGTCCTGGTCCCATATCCATAGCACCCTATAGAATGTCACTTCTTGAGTTGAGTGAATTGAAGAAACAGATAGAGGATCTATTAGGGAAAGGATTCATTAGACCTAGTGCCTCACCTTGGGGAGCACCTGTGTTGTTTGTAAAGAAAAAGGATGGTAGCTTAAGGTTGTGCATAGATTACCGTCAATTGAATAAAGTTACCATTAAGAATAAGTATCCTCTTCCTAGGATTGATGACCTTTTTGATCAACTGAGAGGAGCCACAATGTTCTCTAAGATAGATTTAAGGTCAGGATATCACCAAATTAGAATTGAGGAAGAAGATATACCTAAGACCTTTTAGGACTAGGTATGGACATTATGAGTTTTTGGTGATGCCTTTTGGATTGACTAATGCTCCAGCTTTTTCATGGATTATATGAATAGGATTTTTAGACCTTTCTTAGACAAATTTGTGGTGGTGTTTATTGATGATATTTTGATTTATTCTAAGACTAAGGAGGAACATAAGGAGCATTTGAGGATAGTTTCAGATATTGAAGGAAAAGCAATTGTATGCAAAACTAGAAAAGTGTGATTTCTGGCTAAAAGAAGTAAAATTCTTAGGCCATGTGATTAATGGGGATGGTGTGTCTGTGGACCCTAGTAAGGTAGAAGCTGTATTGTCTTGGGAGAAACCTAAGACAATAACTGAGATTAGGAGTTTCTTAGGACTTAGGATATTACAGGAAGTTTATCCAAGAATTCTCACAGTTAGCTTTGCCTTTGACTAGGTTGACCCGAAAAGGAAAACCATTTGTGTGGACACCTGAGTGTGAAACTAGTTTCCTAGAGTTAAAACGTAGGCTCACATCTCTCCAGGATTAGTTATCCCTAACCAAAAGGATTTTGTAGTGTATAGTGATGCCTCCAGAAGGTTTAGGGTGTGTCTTAATGCAAGAAGGAAAAGTAATAGCTTATGCTTCTAGGCAGTTGAGACCACATGAGGAGAACTATCCTACCCATGACTTGGAGTTAGCAGCTATAGTTTTTGCTCTTAGGATATGGAGACATTACCTATATGGTGTTAAGTTTGAAGCTTTCACTGATCATAAGAGTTTGAAGTACTTGTTTGACCAAAAAGAGTTGAATTTGAGACAAAGAAGGTGGTTAGAATTTTTAAAGGATTATGATTTTGAAGTTAAATATCATCAGGAAAAGCCAATGTAGTTGCCGATGCACTCAGTAGAAAATCTCTACATGTGGCAAGTTTGATGGTCAAAGAATGGGAATTATTGGAAAAATTTAGAGACTTGAATCTTGAAGTAACCATAGAGGCTGACCATTTCAGTTTGAATCATTTGAGGATAGAAAATAACCTTAGGAAACATCATTGAAGGTCAGAAGGAAGATCAACTTTTGCAAACCTACAAAGAGTCAGTAGTTAAGGGTGAACAAAAGGACTTTTGCATTGCTGGAGATGGAGCATTGTTATACCATGATAGGTTATGTGTGCCTAGTGTGGAAATCTAAGGAAATTAATCTTAGATGAAGCACATAGTAGGTATACCATACACCCTGGAGCCACCAAAATGTATCAGGAAATTAAACAATTCTTTTGGTGGCCAAGAATGAAGAGGGATATAGCAGAGTTTGTGGCAATATGCTTGGTTTGTCAGAAAGTTAAGATTGAGCATCAGAAACCATCAGGCTTACTCCAACCTTTAGAAATCCCTGAATGGAAGTGGGACAACATAGCCATGGATTTTGTGATGGGATTACCTAGGACATCCTTGGGACATGATGGAGTTTGGGTTATAGTGGATAGATTGACTAAATCTGCTCATTTCTTAGCCATCAGAGCCAACTATTCACTAGATAAGCTAGCCCAATTGTACATTAATGAGATTGTTCGACTCCATGGTGTACCCACCAGTATTGTCTCTAGAGATCCCAGGTTCACCTCTAGGTTTTGGGGAACATTACAAAGAGCCTTTGGTACTAGGTTAAGTCTTAGTACCGCTTATCACCCTCAGCTGATGGGCAATCTGAGAGAACCATCAGACCTTAGAGGATATGTTGAGAGCCTGTGTCTTGGAACAACAAGGAAATTGGGATCGCTATCTACCATTAGTAGAGTTTTCATATAATAACAGTTATCATTCCAGGATTGGGATGGCACCATATGAGGCTTTATATGGTAGAAAATGTAGATCCCCATTGTGTTGGTATGAAGTTGGTGAGAGAAAAATGCTAGGACCAGAAATTGTTCAAAGGACCACAGACCATTAAGCTTATCAGGGATAAATTGTTGATGCACAAAGTCGGCAAAAGAGTTATGCTGATAGAAGAAGGAAGCCTCTAGAATTCCAAGAGGGTGAACACATATTTCTGAGGGTTTCTCCTACAACAGGGATAGGTAGAACTCTGAAAGCTAGGAAGTTGAGTCCTCGTTTTCTTGGTCCATATCAAATTTTGAACCGAATTGGTTCTGTTGCCTATCGCCTTGCTCTACCCCCAAACCTCTCAAACCTTCATGATGTCTTTCATGTGTCTCAATTAAAGAAATATTCCCCTATCCTTCACATCTACTCCAGAATGACTGTTCAATTAAGAGATGATTTAACCTATGAGGTTAAACCTTTAGATTTTGGATAAAAGCCTAAAGGAACTCAGAGGTGGTAAGACTATTTCTTTGGTGAAAGTCCTGGAAGGATTGACTCCTGAAGAGGCAACATGGGAAAAAGAAAACGATCTTCAGAAGACTATCCAGATTTTTAATTAAGGTAATCAAATTTCGAGGACGAAATTTCTTGAAGGAAGGAGAAATGTAACATCCCAAATTTTTCTTAATATAGTGTTACTTTGTTATAACATTTTATTTTGATAGTATGCGGATTTTGTTTAGGCAAGAAATATTTAAGGATAATTATTGAAAAAAATGTATAATTAAAATATTACAAAACTTAATAGTTGTACAATCTGGAACTTAACACCAAAATGTAAAATTTTAATTATTCCATTGGATTTTATTAAAATTACAAAAGATGCCATTAGAGGATAGAAAATAAACTTATAACATAATTAGCTTAGAAAAAGCTAATAGAAATATTAGAAAAGCTTAGAGAATGTCATTAAGTTATTAAAAAAATGATAAAAAATTACAAATATACCTTAAACATAAATTTGATCATAAATATAAATATTAAGTAATTTTGTATAATATTAGCATAATTGCACAAAAATAACCTATTGTGGAGTATAAAATAAACTCTGAAAAGTCCTAAAAAATAACTCTAAGTCTTGTAAAATTTTTTTTACTAAGTTATGATATTAAATAATGAGGACCATGAAATAGGTCTCTCCATTAGGCTATGGATAGTGTTAAAAATCATATTGATCTTTAATTAATTAATTTTGACTTAATTAAAGCTTAAATTACCTAAATAATCACTTAAAATTTAAGATAAATTTTCCTAAACCTTGATTTATCTTGCTGATAATACTAAACCAATTAATTAACACCTAGATCAGCCACATGGAAGAAAAAAATATATATTTGAAAAATAAAATTAAATGGTCAAACTTTCATATTATAATTATTCAACAACCAACCAAACTTTGACTAAAAATTTCAACAAAGATGAGCTTGTCTCCTTATCATGTTAGGTAGCTCAAAATTCACATGGGCTGCTATATAAAATTTATATATTTTATTTATAGATAATTAATTATTTTAATTAGCTCAAATTAGACCTAATTAAGGTAAATATATATTAAAAATACTAAAAATTATAGAAAAAATTCACGAAAATTATAGATAACTTATAAATAAGGTAAAAACATGTTCTTAACAATAGATTAAGGAAAATTAATTTTTATGATGATTTTATGAATTATTTAGTATATATAACTTTAAGATAAATATGCAAAATTTGTCATTTTCATATATTAATCATTCAAGACAACTTTCCACCCTCTATAACTCTATTAGACATGTTTTTCAAACCTATAGGCTGCCAAAGAAGAAAAAAAATAATAGTTAAATAAATTATTAGTTAATTAATAATTAATTCTTAATAAAACTAGCAATAGTGTAAAATATCAAAAAAAATATAAATAATTATAGAAAATTATATAAATTTCGTGAATACTTGTATTATATCTCTAATAATCTTATTATGATGTTTGAATAAAAAAATAAGTCATTTACTAATTAATTAACTTAATTAAGATGAACTAGTATAAGCAAATTTACCTTATTTTGAATAATTAATTATTAAATTATATTTAAATATATTAAAATTTAATAAATGAATTTAAATCATTTCATTAACATTTTAGTATGTCTTTAAATGATAATTGAGAATTTATTAAATTATTTAGTGTTAGTTTTAATATTTAACTAATCAAATATGATAAATAAATTATGAAATTAGTAATATTTTAATCCTAAACTTTTTCTATAAATAGCACCCCTCTAAACATCACTCCACACTTCATTCTTCTTGCCCAAAATCTATCAACACTCATAGCCATCATTTCTCTCTTCATTTTCTTTATTTTCACACAAAAATATTTACAAATATTTAGCAAATCACCTCCAAATTATCACCTCTTCTTATCACCATCTAACTTCAACACTTCCCAGCCTTTATACATGAATTAGAACCCTTAGAGAAGGTTTATAAAAGTTGAAGAAGTTGCTGATCTAGCGTGGGTATTGCTAAGTTCTAAAGCTCCAAGAACAAGTAGGGGTTTTTCTTTCACTAATAAGCTTCATGCATGATTTTCATATATGATGTTGTTATGATACTCAAAGTTTGTGTTTATGGTTTTAATATGTTTGAATGATTTAAAGATTGTGACATAAAATACTTAATCTATGTGTATATGATGTATATTTATTTGTTTACTTATATGGTTGAAAAGTATGATTTAAGATCATTTAAATTTTGATTATGCTTTCTTCAAATATTTCAATGTTGTCTAAATTTGTTGAACCATGTATTTTCATTTAATAAAGTTTTGTGCACAAGTTGTGAAATTTTAAGGTAATATAGCTTGATTTTGACCTCATTATGTATTTGATCATAAAACATTTTTGGTTCATAAAAAGTGTTGTATTTAATTCATTATAATGAATGGATTTTAAACCTTTGAGCATGTAATATTTAGCTTGGTTTATGTGTTATGTTTATCTTGGACTATGGACCTTGGATTATAAATATTTGACTTGAATATAAATTTATTAACATTAAGAAATATTATTTACAAAGATTTAAGTTAAGGTTCCATTAGGAATATGACATATAAACTAACTAGATTCATGCTTGAAGTGATTTCTTAAAGTTTGGGTATAATTTCAATTATTTATTTTTAAATATTTCTTAGATTTTATTGCTATTTTATTTACCCTATAATTATATCTTTATATCTATAAAAATATTTTTTACTTATATTGAACATGTAAAGGTAATTTACCTACATATTTTCTAAAGATAGATTGGAAATAATTTTGGGTGTATTTAGGCTTATGGAATTAGTAACATATTGTTACTTGAAAATAAATTATTATATGATGAAAAACTAAGTTAAGTATATTTTATTATAAAGGAAATGAATTTATAAAAATAGTGTGATTTGGTGCTTCAATAATAATTGTGAGAAAAATGAGTTTTATGAGTATTTTAGGAATCTTATGTTGTTTGGACTTTATGTGTAAATATGAAAAATTTTGTGGTTTATATGTAAATATGAAAGAAATCATGTAAACTTTATGTAATTTTCATTCTTTATGTATATTGTATGCATTATGTAAAATGAATACATAAATAAGTGACACTTTGGGCTCGCTTATAGCGGATAAGGACTGGTGTACACTTAGTCTTGCAGTTGCTAAACGACACCTCGGCCCCGCCTTGTAGCGGCAGGACTTGGTGTACGTTATAGTGATACCTTGGGCCATGCTAGCGGACAAGGACTTGGTATTCATCTGATCTGACTGGACGCCTGAATGAGCTCTCATAGATCCAATATGAAGTAAACCTTAGACTATAATCATTTGAAAAGAACATGATACTATAAAAGGGAGCTTAGGATACTCATGATTATTTATGACACTTCTTTTATTGAACTTTTATTATGATTGATATTGTGCACTTCTATCTTACTTGACATTAGTAAAATATAATTTGAGTTAATATAAAAGATTGCATCTTATTGCACTTCCGTGTTATTCTTAGTATTTTTGGGATGAAATGGGACTCCCTGGAAACATCACCCTACTTGGAGACTTCTCTCACCCCTTTCTTTGATGTTTCCAGAATAACATGGATCGTCACGAGTGAAATGGATGTAGCCTTGGACTTAGTTTCTAAATAATCAGATTCTATTATGTGTGCTAGATAGAATCTTTACTATCTGTTACTAGACTTTGGTTATGTTATATTGTTATATTAAAGTTTTCCTTAATGTATCTTGAATGTGTAATATGTATTGTATCCTATGGATTGATGTTAGTAGTGAAGTATATTTCTATAGATGATGGTTGTCTAAACTGGGAACTACTGATTAACAAATAATAGTAATATGTTAGAAAAGAAATATTCTTTGTCATTTAAAAATTACCCTTGGATTGCTGGAAGAAAGTGTATTCCTTAAAAGTGTGATTTGGAAAGGTTCTGGCTAGGAAAGACTTGGTATTTAAGCGTGTCCATTGTGACCCACCTCTCTTTGGAATCTATCAGATGCATGATTTACATTGGTATACATTATTCCAGAATAGAACTATAAATGAGAAATAATCATAGCAGTTTTAAAAAAAAAGTTCTCATAAAATTTCAGATTACAAGATAATAATATTATGTTATCTAATTATTGTTTAAAATACTAATAATATTAAAACTTAAGGTGGAAGAATTAGAGCTTAGTGAGGTGTTACAACTAGCATTAAAATAAAAAATGATTGAAGAAGAAGAAATAGAATTCAGAATGTTTAGACATAGATTATTTCAGTCTTCTGCTAAAAAGATTATGAAAATGTGGAAAAGAAGAAAAACCACAAGAAGCAACATATCTAGAAGAGAAGCTAAAAAGAGTTCAACAAAAAGGACCTCAGCGTCACTACTTAAAGCTGACACTTTAAAATGAGTGTCCACTCCTACTAAACAAAGAGGCCAACAAGAAGATTAAGAAGAAGGGCTGTATCCACCTGGGAAGACCTTGAAAATGACACATCAAGTAGTGAAGATGATGAGGATTCAGCACATATGTGTTTCATGGCAAATGAAGATGAAGAAGTAGATCTTTCTGAACTATCGCATGATGATTTGATTGATTTTGTTGATGAAATACTTGAGAATTCTAAGATTATGCTATCTAAATATTCTGCAAAAAGGGAAAATAAAAAATTTAAAGAAGAATTATCCTCTAAAAATAGGTTCTGACATAAGCAAAATGAAAATAATATGCTGCATGAGAAAGTTAAATCTCTTACTAAGGATCTAGCAAGTTTTGTAAATGGAACTGAAAATTTAAACAGGCTCCTAGGACAACAAAAATGTGTAATTGATAGAGGAGATTAGGATTTGAACAACATAATCAAAATAGATTTTACAAAAATTTGTTCAATAAAAATATTGCATCATCTTCAAATACAAGCTCATATAAATCTAGAGCACAAAAGACTTTTTAGAAAACCTTTCAAAGTAATATAGCAATTCCACATAGAATGATTAGTTGTTATAAATGTAACGCAAATGATCATGGACCAAGAGATTGTTTCATATTCTGGGATTGGAGAAATGGTAAGCACACACCTATCTTACAACAATATAATGCAAAAGGTGAAAAGAGAAATGCTAACTTCAAAGGATCCAGACAAATTTGGATACCTAAAACTATTGTCTTTATAGATTTGTTTGGAAGCCAGAAGGAAACATGAGCTATGGTACCTTAATAGTGGATGCTCAAGACACATGACTGGAAAACCATTAATGTTCCAGCTGGAAAATTATGATGGAGGTCAAGTGACTTTTGGAGATAATGCAAAAGGACATATATCGAAAAGGTAAAATAGGTAAATCTGCTACCACCACTATTGATGAAGTATGTCTTGTCATTGGGCTGAAACATAATTTAATTAGCATAAGTCAATTGTGTGACAAAGGAAATGAAGTCATCTTTGATAGCTCTAAATGTATTGTTCAAAAGATAACTAACAAAGAAATTCTTTTCACTGCTAAAGACATGGTAATGTCTATGGTGTAACTTTAGAGGACCTAAAAGATCAAGATGTCAAATGTTTTTCCTCAATTCAAGATGATAAATGGCTTTGGCATAGAAGATTGGGTCATGCTAGCATGCACCAAATCTCTAAGCTCATAAAAAGGGACTTGGTGAGAGGCATTCCAAAAATTAAGTTTGATAAAGACTTAGTTTGTGATGCATGCCAAAAAGGAAAGCAAACTAAGACATCTTTTAAATCTAAGAATGCTGTCTCTACTACAAAACCCCTTGAATTACTTCACCTTGATCTTTTTGGACCTACTAAAACACAAAGCCTAGGAGGGAAAAAGTATTGCTTTGTCATAGTTGATGATTTTTCAAGGTTTGGTTGGGTTCTATTTCTAGCTCATAAAGATGAAGCTTTTAGTCTTTTTGAAAAATTCTGCAAAAGGACACAAAATGAAAAAGGTACTTCTATCATTTCCATTAGAAGTGACCATGGAACTGAGTTTGAAAATCATCTCTTTGAATCCTTTTGTGATGAAAATGGAATTGCTCATAATTTCTCTTGCCCAAGAACTCCTCAACAAAACGGAGTTGTTGAAAGAAGAAATCGTTCTTTACAAGAGATGGCTAGAACAATGATTTGTGAAAATGATCTACCAAAATATTTTTGGCCAAAGCTAAATACAACTTGCTATATATTAAACAAAACTTTGATTAGACCCTTAATTAAAAAAACCCCTTATGAGCTTTGGAAAGGAATCAAACCAACCTTGCACTATCTTCATGTATTTGGGTGCAAGTGCTTTATTATTAATAACAAAGATAACTTGGGAAAATTTGATGCTAAAACTAATGATGGAATCTTTCTTGGATATTCATTGAAAAGTAAAGCTTATAGAGTATTTAATAAGAACTCCAAAAAGGTGGAAGAAACAATGCATGTAGTTTTCTGTGAAACTAACAAAGAATGTAGTGAAAAGATCACTGAGGATGACAGAGAAGATTTAGAAAAGCACAAAATCTCAGCTGAGAGCAAATAGAAAATGGAAGAAGAAAATCCAGAGATATCTTGTGTAACTGGAGCAGAAGTTCCTCAGAAGAGACTTCTGGAGAATCACATCGACTGAACCTAGAAACATCCACAAATGTTCAAATTAAAAAGCCAAAGGAGTGGAAACATTGCAGCACCTATCCTCATGAATTCATCATTGGAGAGCCTTCACAAGGAATTAAAACAAGGTCATCATTCAAGCAAAGCAACATAGCTCTCCTATCCAATATTGAACCTAAATCAATCAATGAAGCCTTGAAAGATGAAGCTTGGGTAAAAGCAATGAAAGAGGAGTTGCTACAATTTGACAAAAATCAGGTTTGGACTCTTGTTCCTAAACCTATAAATTGTTCTATAATTGGAACAAAGTGGGTGTTTAGAAACAAAATGAATGAGAGCGGTAAGATAATAAGAAATAAAGCAAGGCTACTAGCACAAGGATACAACCAAAGAAAGTATAGATTTTGATGAGACATATGCTCCAGGAGCCAATGGAAGCTATTCGGATGCTTCTAGCATATGCAACTCACAAGAATTTTAAATTATTTCAAATGGATGTAAAAAGTGCATTCTTAAATGGATTCATTAGTGAAGAAGTCTATGTAAAACAACCTCTGGGTTTTGAAAATGAAAATTTTCCTGATTATGTACTTAAACTTTCAAAAGCACTCTATGGTCTTAAACAAGCACCAAGAGCATGGTATGAAAGGTTAAGTGCATTTCTCATTGAAAATGGTTTTGAAAGAGGAAATGTAGACATCACTTTCTTTACTAAAAACTCTAATGAAAATTTTATTTTAGTACAAGTTTATGTTGACGATATCATTTTTGGATCAACTAACAAAAATTTATGTGAAGAATTCTCTAAGTTGATGACCAGTGAATTTGACATGAGCTTAATGGGAGTTGTCCTTCTTTTGGGGCAGTGAAGCAAACTTCAGAAGGTACATTTGTCTGTCAAGAAAAATACACTAAGGAATTAATTAAGAAGTTTGGAATGGACAAAGCAAAGCCAATGGAAACCCTTATGCACCCCTCAATTAAACTAGACAAAGATGAAGAAGGAAAACCATGGATGAAACAAGATATAGAAGGATGATTGGCTCTCTAATGTACTTAACATCCTCAAGACTGACATATCTTTCATGTTGGTTATGCTCAAGATTTCAGACAAATCCAAAGGAATCACACATGCTGGTAAAAAAGATCCTAGATACCTCCATGGAACATCAAGCCTCGGCCTATGGTATCCTAAAACTGAAAATTTTGAACTAATTGGCTTCTATGATAGACTATGCAGGTGAAGGATTGATAGAAGAAGTACCATTGGATACTGCACATATCTAGGAAACTCACTTGTATCATGGACAAGTAAAAAGCAAAGTAGGAGCATTGTCCACGAGAAGCAGAGTACATGGCAGCATCAGCTATTGCACGCATCTATTATGGGTAAAACATCAACTAGTTGATTATCAACTGTCTTGCTTGAATATTCCTATTTATTGTGATAATATGCGTGCAATTAACCTTACAAAAAATCCTGTGCTATTTTCTAGGACCAAACATATAGAAATTAGGCACCATTTCATAAGGGAACATGTACAAAAAGGTCATATAGAAATATGCTTTGTACCATCTGAAAATCAAACAGATATTTTAACTAAACCTCTTCTAAAAGAGAGATTTTGTTATCTTAGACAAGAATTAGGGATGATAAGTTCATGTACTCTGAACTAGACATAAACATATTTCACATACATTCATTTTTTTCAAAATCTCATATCTCTGGTTGTCTCATTTTTTTATGAGATGTTCATGGCTAACCACAAGCAAATGATGAAGACAAACAATGAACTAAGATCTGGAAAATATTATGCGCATTGGAATAATCTAGGTCCATGTTTTCTTTCTGGACTCATGATTAAAGCAGAAGCTCATTAATGAAAGTTTTTCTTAAGCCCAAGAACAAAATACAAAAGTTATATATGTGTGCTGGGCTTGCCTTTGTCTCCAACTTGGCCTATTTTTTTTAACCTTTTTTTTTTAAAAAAAAGGAAGAAAATTCTATTCCCTTCTCACATAAGCCACCCATCCCTCTCTCTCCCCTCACCGTCTCTCACTCTCCCTTCTCCCTCTCTCTCTCTCTCTCTCTCTCTCTCTCTCACGCCATCACTTTTTCACCCTAAACCCTCCGGCGAGAAGGATTTCATCCCATCTAGGACCACCCATAGTTCTCTCTAAACCCCAATCCATACATCTGTAAAGAAAAAAAGACTAATCCCTCATCTCCGCCTCTATGATGACTCTCCTGATGCCTAATGCCATGAACAGAAGCTGAAATTTTTTTTTGGTGACAATTGAATTTTTTTATGTTCCCACTTGATGACAAAGGGAGAATTTACTCATTACTCATGTTAAAACTATGTTTAATCTAATTATGACTCCAGCTTAACTACTACATATGCTATGAATATAATGCTTTATGATGTTACTATTACAAGGTGATCATGATAAATTCTGATTTAGTTTCATATGAATCATAGTTGGTGGATCTATATGTGAGATAAATGCTGAGATAGCTAGCTACAAATTAAAATGCAATGCATAAGTCATATGAGCAATCTGTCATTTGTATTATACTTTATCTCTGAAAATGATGCTGAAATTCAAGGAGAGTTTCCCTTAAGGGGGAGTGTTTTATCTCACTTTACATTTCATCATATCTGATTTGTCATCAAGGGGGATGTTGACTTAAGATTTTCTAATATGAGTTAATGACAAAATACAAGATGTAACACACTCCCACTATTGTGTTTCCATTACAATAAAAAAACAAAAGGAAAGAATATTATGGATGTGTAATTAAATATTGGCATAACAAGTATGATTGAAGAGCATTGTGGGAACAAGAATTGTTTGATCAGGAAATGTATTTGCGTGCTTGATCTGAGTAAATGGGATTTGTAGAATATTTTACAAAGCATGAGTGAAGAGCATTGTGGGCAACAAGTATTCTTTAATAAGAATCAATCAAAACAAACAAAAGTTGCAGAACACAAGAGGATGCTGTATGGTCATGATCCAGCGCATCAGTTAAGAACCCATGAGATGCTTTATGGTCACACCCTGCACACATGGATGGTTGTATGGACAAAAAGTATTGTTTAATCAAGGAATCTCTCAATCCTTTGGAAAGCAACAAAAGTTGCTGTGTGGTCATGCTCCTGCGCAACAAAGAGTCAAGAAGACCATGAGATGCTTCATGGTCACACCTTGCGCACATAAATGGCTGTATGGACAAAGAGATTTTTTATTGTGAAAGAATAAGAAGGCAGCAACTCTTGTCCCCCATGTTTCTTGCATGAAGGTTGCAGAAACAAAAACCAACGGTCATGGAGAAACAAGAAAAACCTTACAGTGAGTTTTCGTTTTTCTTTTTGCACTTCATAAGTTGACCATTGTATTTAAAAGAGAGAAGCTATCTTGTTCAGCAAGTGGGAATGTATGAAAAAATTTGTAATCTATAGCGAGTGCCTTGGAGAGATAGCCTTCAAGTAAAGATCATTCACAAGATATAAAGGCTTTGATTAGAGTTGGAAGAAACTGAATTTTGTTGTAAAAGTTTAAAGTATAGTGAAATCTCATGTATTGGCAAGAATGTAGACTTCGAGTTAGTTAACCATATTTAGCCTGAAAATAAAAGAAGAAGAACTTGATTCAAACCCCCTTCTCAGTTCCTGGACTATCATGGTTATATACTTATATAATCAATAAAAGAATCTACTTTAGTAGTCATTTTGTAATGACATTTTTGCGCTTTGTACAATGATCTTGAGGTTGTTGTACTGTTAGCTTATGAAGGTTCATATTTAAAGCTTCCATTTTCAACCGCTTAACTTGATAAAGCTGCAAACTTTACACAGAACCAAAAGGGTAGGATTAAGGGGAAAGCTTTTATTTGGTGATTTGGGAAATGGAGGGGTTTTTATTTTTATCCGAATCTGAATCAAAACAAAGGTTACCTTTTCATCAGTGTCTTTGAATTTGGCCATTTACCATTCTTGAGATGAAATTCTGTTGTGTTATTGATCTTGCTATTGAAGTTGGAATTCAAACTTCTCCCTTGCCCCTTCCCTATCCGGAGCACTGGCTTGTGAGAGCTCTGTTTATGTTACATAGGAAGAGATGAACGCATGAGTTGAACTGGATATACCTTGCCTTCAATATGTGTGACCGATTTGGTTCAAATATCCATGATGAAGCTGTAAGTAGACCGAAACAGGGTTGGCACATGTGTAAGGAGTTGATTCAGTGTTGCTCCGAGGAATTCTTTACCGTGGGATCCGTAAGTTGTCGGTAAGTGTTTGTAGAGCTTCGTGTATGTTTTGGCAACAAGAGCTTCAGGGTTGTGTGCCTTGGCCATTTTCAAAAAAAAAAAAAAAAAAAATCGATTCTTGTGTGTTCTCACAGCAAAATATAGTCTTGCTGTATAGTCTATACCATTAATTTTTTCCCACGACAGGATTGTGGGCCAACTGTAATTCTTTAAATTATATTTTAATAAAATTAACGAAACAAACTAATTAACCATAGTTATGCCCTAACCCTTCGACGGATTTTATTGGCGGCAGCTTCATTATCATTTAATTCAGCACATAGTTCACCGCCAAAGAAACCATTCCTCTCGTTTTCATCGTCAACCGCTAAGGGGCACCATCCACTCCGGAACTCAGTGGGTGATCCGATTATGACGCGAGGTCATAATCTCATATTTCATTAAAGGTGTCAAACAGAGCCAAAAATCTCACAACTGCAAAAGCCCATATGAAAGTCCTATATTGATGATCCACTTATAAAAATTTTAAAATTTATCAATACTTAAATAAAAAAAAAAGAAATACAAAATAGTACCTTTTGCATTGAAAGGGGAAAAAAAAAATTGAATCTCTTATATTTATTCCATTTAATTCTCAAATCAAATAACAACATGTGAATATTTTTTTTTTATAAAGAGCTTGTACTTTTAAGTTGCTTATTTGGAAAAAAAAACTGCTTTCATATCATCATCTAATTTGAGAATTAGATAGAATAGATATAACTTGTAAGGAATTTGATCCAAGTCTTGTTATCATTTCATCCTCTGATCTCTTAAACCTTAGACCAAATGGGAACTAACCTATCTAGTAGTTATATTCAGTTGGTTAACTAATTCATCTAACTAACTATAACTACTTGATGTAACCAGGTAGAACTAACTACTCATATCACTAACTGAATAACTGAACCATTAAACAATGAACATAGTTTAATTATATTGATTCATTCTCATGGTGTTGGGCTTGAATTTGGGCCTTATTAACCTGCATGGCAGAGTCACGGAGGTAGTGGTCACTGTGGCCCAATAGCATGACGTCGTTGTGGTGGGAGAAGTGGCTGTTGGACCTCACCTATTACAAAAGCCTACAGCGCCAAAAGCCTATGAGGACCTCATCTAACCCTCATCGGTCTCCTCACTAAACCCTAGCAGTCTGGTGCTCATCAAGCAATAAAGCCGCCACCATATGTCATTATACTAAAGTATTGCCAAATTTTGGTGCGACTAGATCAGTCTGGTGCAGGCATTGCCAAGTTTGCCAAAATGGACCAAAGAAAGTCTGATGTAGTCTTGGAGTTGAACTCACCGAACCCGATTCCACCTGGTGCATGCATTGCACAAGGAGATTCCGATTCCCACTCTGAGTTGCATGCACCAAACCCGATCCCGCCTGGTCCAAACACTGTACAAGGAGGCCCATCGCAGGATCCAGGTATTTCCATGTTTCTATCTAACTGATCTTGCTTGCAAACAAGCTAGTGATACAAAGTAGAGGGAGTATCTTATTTTGAAATTGAAAGAATTTTTAAGAATCACTCTAATAAGTTTTGGTCATTTTAAAATAATTTAACCACTTTTTAAAGTTTTACTAAAGTTTTGAACTTATAACGGTGCGTTAAGCATCTCCCAATTTTAACCCTTGGATTACCTTTTTTTTCTTCAAAAAATAAGTATTATTACTTGATTTTTTGGTAGAGATTTTTTTTAATGAAAAATTATTTTAAGTTTGGTTAGATAAATTTAAAGTGTTTATAATTATTAAAAGTACTTATTAAGTTTATTTGGAAAAAAATAATACACTTTTTTTTTTATAGTCAAATTATGTGAACGGATAAATGTGTATTGATGAACTTATGTTTATTGGAAAGGTTTGCACCTTACCACAAGAAACAGATCGTCACTCTTAGGACTCCTTATTTTTTTTCTCTTTTGACAAAACTTATTCTTCTTTTTCTTTTCAAAATTCTTTCCATGTTATATTTTTCTGTTATTTTGTTAGTATATACAAGTAAAAATGAGTATACCATGAGAAAACAACAAAGTCAAAAGAATAGATGTGCAAAGCAGGATGGTTGGATGTGACTCTAAGATACTCAAATATTTCAAAATATTCAATTTATTCGTATTGAAGATGTATCATATTAAACACTTTATTGATATTTTTTTAGTTACACTTCTAATTATATTTTATATTTTTTAATTGAGTATGACTGTGGGTATGGTAATGCTCCACATCTCATGAGTGAGAATGAGAGCAGTAAGAAGATTTTTGTAAGGAGTTGACAAGGAATCATGTTATAATTATAAATAATGGTGAGGTATAGTTTAGGAAGATAATTTTATTAAAAATTATTCTTTATTTTTCTGTATATGAGTTTTTTTTAAAAAAATTCAAAATACTCCAATAAAATATATATAAACACACATTTTTTAATAAATAAGCATTTTCCCTTAAAAAAGGGTCAATTTAACCGCACTCAATATCTTGTCGAATAGAATAAACAATAGGATAAAAAATAATTACATCAAAGTAAGTAAAACAGTAAAAATGTGCATATAATTTTGACAGCAAAAGACTTAATGTGGTCTTTTATGTTAAGCATTTGTCTAACCATTGATTAAGAAATTAGAAATGGAAAGTTTCAATGTGAAAAATGAAGGTTTTATGTTTTCAAAATAAGGGGAAGGGTGTGTTGGGGGAGATGTCTTTGGTGTTACGGAGGGCAAGGTGGCGGGGAAGGGTGGAGTTGAGACACATGGGTAGTTGTTCCTTTCAGGAGTTTTGGTTAAAAAAAAAAAAAAACCCATGCAGATGATTCAACTGGGATTTTCTTGATAAGAAACTGTCAAAGGTTCAGTTTGAGCAAGGGGTAACGAAGGCCGATGATCATGTTTACACCATAGGCGACGAGGTCATTGCGGCTCCATGGGAGACGCATTAGTTATTAAACTTTTGGGGAAGAACATTGGTTTCTCAATGATGAAACAGAGACTGAAACCCTATGGCGTTTGAAAGGAGATTTTGATATCATGAATGTTGGAAATGGTTATTACATGGTCAAGTTTGATCCGAAGAGGATTCAATCTAAAGTGGTGGAAGGGGGTCCTTGGATGATCTGAGACCATCATCTAGCAGTGAAAAGGTGGTCTCTGAATTCAATTTAACCGAGGAGTGTTTTGGACAAACTATGGTGTGGGTCAAGCTTTCTGATCGAAATCTTAGTTATTATCATGAAGGAGCGTTAAAGGCCATAGCTATGGGGCTTGGCAAGTTAATTAAGATTGATACAACTACTCAATCTGTGGGAAGAGGATGCTTTGCTCGCTTTTGTGTGGAGATGGATTTGACGGTCCCTCGAGAGATTTGGATTCGAGACCATTGGCATACAGTGGAATATGAAAGTCTACATTTGATATGTTCCAAGTGTGGCCTCATGGTCACTTAGCTAGGGGTGTTTTAAGGAGGTGGTTGTTATGGATATCCCCTCTCCCATGATTTTTCCTGAGTCACAGGTGGACTGGGTCAAGCTGTCCGTCTATGCAACCCATTAACCAGGAGGGATTGCGTGGGCTGTTGGACTCTGAAATGTCTACTAAATCTAATAAGGATTGCGAAAACCCCAAAGCTTTTTTGGAGACTTTAGTTGCGGATTCTGTGTTGATCAATGATGAGGACGGTTGGGTAAAGGTTGAAAATAATAAAAGCAAATCAAAGCATGCAAACAAGAAGAAGCCTTCAAGCAGAAATCCAACTCCATTGGGACTCATGTGCAGGTAATGCATGCAAAGCACCTACAAAGCACCAAAAATAAAAAGGTTGAGGTTGCAAACCACGTTCATACAAAGGAAGCAAACATTGTGAATTTCTCCTCTAAAGGAAATCTTCCGTTTACTTTTGGTGCATCCAAGACTCATTTAGTGCCTCATGCGCAAACCAAGAAAGTGACTCCGATTTTACTGCCAAAGAGACAGCGACCCCATCTCTCGTTGCATCTCCTCATTGATAGAAGATGAAAAACATAAGCTTCCATGTTAAGAGACCGCAATATGGAGGGAACTGCCGTAGCAATGTAAGGTGTGTTAGGGGTTGGTCATTCCAAGCATGGTCTTCCATGGTGTACTGATTTAAATATTTTAGCTTGGAATGTGAGGGAGCTTTCAACAAGATAGCTTGGGTCATATCAAGGATCTTATCCATAAGTTTCAGCCTTCTATTGTTATTATTGTAGAAACACATGCTCTCTTTGCTAGAGTCAAGATTTTCTGGCAGTGTATGGGGTACAAAGCAATTGAGGTCGTCGAGGCCTTGGGTCATTTGGGGGATTTGGATGTTGTCCGTTGATCATCACTTGAAGCTTAGATGTGTATCTAAATGTCCTTAAGTGATTACTTTGGAAGTGGTTTCGGGTACCGCTTAGTTGTGTAGTGGTATCTATGCTAGTCCGTGCCCTCCAATAGAGACATCCTGGAAATTACTTACGTCAAACTCACAATTCTTACCAGCTGCCTTGGGTTGCTTTGGGAGATTTTAATGAGGTGGTGAATTCCTCTAAAGTTAAAGAAGGTGAGCTTTACTCTCGTAGGATGGACATTTTTGCTAGTGTTCTTGATGATTGTCGATTGATGGATCTTAGCTAGGTCTGAGATATACTTGGTGTAGAAGAGTTAGGGAAATCGCCTTGTGCATAAGAGGCTTGATAGAGGGTTGCGTGCTCAGAATGACCCTTTCTTTTGGAAGCTTCTTGAAAACCTTTGTCGGCTTCCTTCGGATCATGCTCCAATCCTCCTCCATTGTTCTGGCATGCCTAATCCTAAAGGTGAGCGACCCTTCCGTTTCAGGCCTTGGACAACTCACCCTTTATAAAAGTGTGGTCTGCAAGCTTGGTGTAAGGTGTAGTCTAATGCCTTGCATCGTCTTCAGCATGTCAAGAAAGTCCTTGACTTTCAATTCCAAGGTCTTTGGTAATGTGCATAGGAAGAAGAAAGAGCTGGAGTCGTATTCTATGTTCAATAGACGTTGGAGGGCCAATCCACATTTGGAGGCTTTAGAAGGATCTCCAAGTTGAGTACAATACAGTTTTATTTTAGGAAGAGCTTGTTTGGTTCCAGAAATCTTGGAGAATTGGGTTAAGTTTGGTGATAGAAATACAAAATTTTTTCACCTACAAACTTTAGTTAGAAGGAAACGGAACAAGGTGGAGGGATTACATCTAGATTCTGGGTTTTGGTCTGTGGATCTAAGAGCGGGAAAGCCCTTCATTTCTATCAATCTCTATTTTGCTCCAGGGATAATATTGACCTAGATGGTTTATGTAATAATCATTTGCCTCAACTTAGTCATTAGGATGTTTGGCGCTAACCAAACCTTTTCCAGAGGAAGTTAAGGCCCTGTGATGACAATGAATTCTTACAAGGCCCAGGTCGGATGGGTTTCATGCTCTTTTCTTTAAGGAATATTGGGATGTCATGGGGAATGATGTTGTTAGTGTTGTGCAGAATGTTTTTTGTGGTGGTAGTTGTGATTGAGTCTCTTGATACCTTGGTTGTCCTTATTCCCAAGGTAGACCAGCCTACTCGTATGTAAGATTTCCGCCCCATAAGTCTTTGTAATGTGATTTACAAGATTGTTACTAAGGTTTTTGTGAATAGGTTGAGGCCTTTCTTAGGAGCTGGTGGGTCCCATGCAAGGTGGTTTTATCCTTGGAGGGGGCTGTGGATAATGTAATTGTGGCTTAGGAGGTAATGAGTTACATGAGGAAGATAAAAATTGAGAAAGGGGTTCTTGCATTTAAAGTGGATCTTGAGAAAGCCTATGATAGGGTGGATTGACGCTTTTGGAAAGAACTTTGATTGACTTTGGTTTTCCTCAGGCAAAGGAAGGCTTATTATGACGTGTGTTTCTTCCTCAATGCTTAGTATACTTTGGAATGGCAATAAGCTTGGATGGGTTTTTCCCAAAACGGGGTCTTAGACAAGGGATCCCATGTCCCCTTTTTTTATTTTCTTATGGAAAGGCTTACAATAATGATCGATAACCTGGTGGAGGTAGGGCATTGGAAGTCGATCTCTATTTCGCGGGGGGTCCTAAGATATCCCATCTTATGTTTGCTGATGATGTTCTCTTATTTTGCAAGGCTAAAAATTCCAGGTCCATTTAATTATGCAAGTGCTTGATGCCTTTTGTTCCCTTGGTATGAAGGTTAACTTTGATAAATCAAGAGCTCTTTGTTTAATTGTGTTTCGAGGCAACGTCGGGATAATTTCACTAGTATATCTTCTATTCGCTTTACTACTAATCTAGGGAAGTACCTTGGAGTTCCTCTTATTGGTGGTAGAGTAACGAAGGCTCATTTTCAGCATATCTTGAGAATATTAACAATAGACTTGGAGGTTGGAAAGGAAGATTACTAAATAGGGCTAGACGTATATGCCTTGCCAAGTCTGTGGTTGCTTCTATCCTGTGCATCAAATGCAAGTTATGGCCTTTCCAGTGAGATTTGTGATGACATTGACAAGAAAACCTGCCTCTTCATTTGGAATGGTAGCAGGAGCAGAAGTTTCAACTTCTCTCATTGCCCCAAAACGATATGGTGGATTAGGTGTTAGACAAGCTAGTAGTGTGAATATATCGCTTCTGGGTAAGCTGGCTTGGAAAATCTTGATCGAAGACAAGCCTCCTGGGTCAGGATGCTTTCTCATAAGTACCTTAAAGGGCTTGGTGCTAACTTGATCTCTGGAAGCCTCGCCTAATTCTTCCTCCACTTGGTGTGCTATTGTTTCTGCTATCCATAAGCTCAGAGGGTTCTCTGAGGGTTGGATTGTGCCTTGTCCCTTTGGTATGATCTTTGCTTTCCTTTTGATAAGTTATGTGAGCTTGTTGATTATGTGCATATTTCGGATACTCACTTCAGTATGGGTGATTTGTGGGATGGTGGCACTTGGCTTACATCCTCTCTTTGGACTTCTTTATCTCCTCAACTTCAAACCTTAACACAGGATTTTTTTTAATATTAGTCGACCTTCTTCTCGAGTCGGTTGGTTTCAGCCCTGGGAGTGGCATTTACTCTGTCGTGCTTATCGGTGGTTGTTGTTTTAGTCTTTTCCTTGGGATCCTAATCTTAAGTGGAGTTGGATTTGAAAGGTGAGGGCTCTGAGAAGGTTAAGGTGTTGATCTGTTGTGTATACATGGTAGCCTACCTACCAATTCTTTTGTTTTCACCGTAACATGACAGAGAGCAGTACATGCTTGTGCTTGGCTAAGAGGATACTTTTCTTCATTGTCTAAGGGACTTTCAAGAGCCGTAGAATTTGGGACAATATTGGCACCCATATCTTTCCAGTTTGAAGTGGATGATCTGGTTGTTTGGATAAAAGATGGTGTTCTTGGTGCTAATGGTATTCTTTTTATGGCTACTTTGTGGTGGACTTGGAAGAGTCGTAAGCAGGATATTTTCTAAGTTACCTTGGTCCGCCCCTGTTGCCCGTTGGGCACGACTTCCTGCTTGATGAAATTACCCGCTCTCCAATCAATTGTGTCAATAAGTCCATGTGGAGACCTCGTCCCATTGGTATTGTTAAGTTGAATGTTGATGGTAGTGTATTATGGGAGCGGAGGTTAGCAGGCTTTGGTTGTGTAATTCGAGATTTTCATGGAAGGTGGTTGGCTACTTGCTCTGGGCTCTATAGATAAGTTACGTGTTCTTTGGGTGGAGTTCGAAGTTGTTTGGCATGACCTTTCCTTGACTTGGATGCTTAGATACCATATGGTGTATGTTGATATGGATTGTTTGGAAGCTTTTTTGGGTGTGTCTACTACCAGATTCTCCTTATCACTTGGATCTTGACTTGCTTTTGCATATCCGTACGCTGATTTTGCAAAACTGGTATGTTCACTTTGATTTGGTCAAGAACCTAATTTGGCCGGAGATTATGTGGTGAAAACTGGTGCTACCTCGGGCGTGACTTATTGCAGATGGCCTAATCCTGAAATGAAGCTCAATAGCATTTTTCTTATTAATTTAGCCAATTAATCTTGGCTGCGTGTTTATATCTTATCTACTTACCAAAAAATCGTAGAACCTACCAAAAATCTTTAAAGTTTGCTCTTTTTAAGTATTCTTAACTAGGATACTGGTGAGAGAATCCCTTATTTTAAAAACAAATTCTGATAAAGGTACCATGCAATAATAATTAACAAAAGTTTAGGCGGATCGTTGAATTATATGAAGTTATCTGTTTTTTAATCATTGATAATGACTAATGTCTTTCGGAAGTTAGGCCGATTGTAAGTAAGCATTTAATACTTTGGTGGAGCATTTAATGCATGTAGCGCACCTCATTTAATATTTTTGGACTATGTCATTAATGTGGTGATTAGGAGCACTAAATATGCATTTAACCCTTACTCTCCTCACCAACAATAAAGCCGCCACTATATGTCATTATACTGAAGTATTGCCAAATTTTAGTGCGACTAGATCAGTCTGGTGCAGGCATTGCCAAGTTCGCCAAAATGGACCAAGGAAATTCTGATTTAGTCTTGGAGGTAGACGCACCAAAACCGATTTCACCTGGTGCATACATTGCACAAGGAGATTCTGATTTCGACGACGACGAGTTTGATTCTGATTTCGACGATGAGTTGGACTCACCAATCCCGATCCCACCTCTTCCAAACACTGCACGGGGAGGCCCATCGCAGAATCCAGGTATTTCCATGTTTCTATCTAATTCATCTTGCTTGCAAACAAGCTAGTGACACAAAGTAGACGGAGTATCTTATTATGAAATTGAAAGAATTTTTCAGAATCACTCTAATAAGTTTTGGTCATTTTAAAACTAATTTAACAACTTTTCAAAGTTTTACTAAAATTTTGAAATTATAAAGGTGCATTAAGCTTGTCCCAATTTTAACCCTTGGATTACATTTTTTTTTCAAAAAATAAGTATTTTACTTAATTTTTTGGCAGAGATTATTTTTTAATAAAAAATTATTTGAAGTTTGGTTAGATAAATTTAAAGTGTTTCTAATTATTAAAAGTACTTATTAAGTTTATTTGGATAAAAAATAATATAAATATTTTTTTTATAGTCAAGTTACGTGAAAGGATAAATGTGTGTTGATGAACTTATGTTTATTGGGAAGGTTTGCACCTTACCACAAGAAATGGATCGTCACTCTTAGGACTCCTTATTTTTTTTTCTTTTGAAAAAACTTATCCTTTATTTTTTCTTTTCAAAATTCTTTCCATGTTATATTTATCTGATATTTTGTTAGTATATACAAGTAAAAATGAGTATACTATGAGAAAACAAAAGAATAGATGTGCAAAGCAACATAGTTGGATGTAACTCTAAGATATAAGAATATTTCAAAATATTCCACTTATTCGTATTGAAGATATATTGTATTGAACACTTTATCCATATTTTTTTGGTTACACTTCTAATTATATTTTATATTTTTTAATTGAGTGTGACTGTGGGTATGGTAATGCTCCACATCTCATGAGTAAGAACGAGAGCAGTAAGAAGATTTTTGTAAGGAGTTGACAAGGAATCAGATTATAATTATAAATAATGGTGAAGTATAGTTTAGGAAGATAATTTTATTAAAAATTATTCTTCATTTTTCTATGTACAAGTTTTTTTTAAAAAAATTCAAAACACCCCAAAAAATTATAAACACACTTTTCTTTAATAAATAAGGATTTTTTCCTTAAAAAAGTCAATCTAACCGCATTCAATATCCTATCGGATAGAATAAACAATAGGATAAAAAATAATTACAGCAAAGTAAGTAAAACAGTACAAATGTGCATATAGTTTTGACAACAAAAGACTCAATGTGGTCTTTTATTTTAAGCATTCATCTAACCATTGATTAAGAAATTAGAAATGCAAAGTTTCAATGTGAAAAATAAAGGTTTTATGTTTTCAAACCATAGAACCTATGAAAAATCTTTAAGTTTGCTCTTTTAAGTATCCTTAACTAGGATAATGGTGAGAGAATCCCTTATTTCAAAAACAAATTCTGATAAAGGTAGCCATCCAATAATAATTAACAAAAAGTTAAGGCTGATCGTTGAATTATATGAAGTTATCTTTTTTTTAATCATTGATAATGACTATTGTCTTTCCTAAGTTAGGCTGATTGTCTTGTAAAACTAAACAGTGAACATAGCATATTTACCATTATTCAAGGCAGTGCGCAGTGGGGACTTACATGTCACAGAAAAATTCCTCAACGACTGTCCAGAAGCAGTGAAAGCAAAAATTACATCTCAAGGCCAAACAGCACTACACATTGCAATTTTGTATGGGCATTTGCACATTGCTGAGAAGTTAGTGCAATTAATGTCAGAAGATGATCTTCAATTGACGGATAATTTGAATGACACAGCACTAAATGATCTTGTTCTCCATCCGACTAAGAAAGCAATTGATGTTGCAAAATGTATGGTTGAAAAGAACAAGAAGTTGCTCACTATCCCTTCTGTAAACAATTGGATTCCAATCACACTAGCTCTTGAGCATGGCGGCTCCATTGAAATGGTTCGCTTCCTTTATTCTGTCACCCCATTTGAGGCATTGTTACCTGAAAAGGGGAAGCACGGGGCTTCATTACTTGCGCAATGCTTTGTTTACAAGAGATTCGGTAAGAGTTAGTAACATTATTTGTCAGCACCATAATAGTCAGTACATATCTGTGTTGTATGTATCAAATTTGAGGAAATAAATTTAATTTATGTTATTAAATTATGTATCATATCCTAGAATAGAATTATCTTAACATTAAATAGGATTAAAAAAAATTTGATTGTGGCCCTTAGATATAAAATTTAACTTCATTAACCAGAAAATTACTAGTGTAAACATATATTTTAATCCTTATAATATTAATGTTATATTAATTTATTTCCAAAAGATTTTCATATTAAATAGGTCCCACAAAGGTTAGTTATGACATTAGTACTTGAAGGTTTATTAGATTGAATAGTTTGTCAATAGTTGAACTGTAGATCATTTTAGTTTTTTCAAAAGACTATTTGACCCCTTTTTCAATAAATATGAGTTTTTAAGGAATTATTTTAAGTTAAACAAATTGTGGAATAATCAAAAGACTATTTGATCTCATTTTTTTTAATTAAAATGAGTTTTTAGTGGCTAATTTGATATCAAATAACTTTTAAATTTATGAAATTGATATTATATTTTAACTTTTAGATATCTATATGATGTCAAACAACTTTCAAATACTTATTTAATGTCAAAAATATTTTAAATATTTATTTGGGATAATGTTATTTGAATATTTAAAAGATGGGTGTTCATTGAGAGACATAATTTATCTCTATTGAATGTGATAATTGATATGATGAGTGAGAACTATCTATCATATCCAAATGGATAAAGTGGATGTTTCAATAGATATTTATTTTTTAGTATTCAGATAATATTTTTGTTATAGTTAAACTAATAGCATGAACTAATAAGTGAGCATCTTTGAAAAGTTAAATTTCTAATAATGAAAATTATAATTAGGAAGATTTCATAATTTATTATAATTTAGAAGATTGTATCTAAAATATGCTTATGAAACACTACATAAATGAAAAGCTTTTAGTCAATTTGAATGCACAATTATTTTTTCAAAGGTAAATTGCAAATATCTTCTAAAAGATTATGTGACTATATTTATGATATATCTCAATTTATTATACTTACATTGACCTCTTTTACAGAGGTAATTAATAGGTGTCATGCTTATAGGAGTAGGTGTCATGTTTACAGGACATATCAGTGTGTATATATTTTTGCAAAAATAAAATATTTGTGTATAATATCCTAAAATGTTTACAACAAAAAAAAAAAGTAAAATTGAACGATGATTATATAGAGGTTTAGGTGAGTCCTAGGCATATAACAACATATTAGTCCATTTTTTTAATAATATCTATATATTATAATTCTTAATTATATTTTGAACGATTAATATTGTAAATTCAAATCTATATTGCTATCACTCTATAAAAAAAAATGTGCATGAATGATCAATACACAAGTTTTGTGACTATTTTATAAATTCTAGACTAGTTTTTCGTGTTTTTTCATTGCATATCTAACCTTGATTCCAGGGCTAACGCTAGTTTAAATTTTTCTATATCATGATGACTTGATGAGTGATAGATATGGCTCTGGATTTGATCACGCGTTATCCAAGATTGGTAGTGACGACTTTGAAGCAGATAAATTTTTGGGTGACGTTAGCAGCAGTGCCGTCCTCATTTCACAGTGGAGTCCACCAACCGTTTTGGAAACGATGGTTGCACGATTGTAAGTACAATTTTACTTGTTATTTTCTTCCTACTGAACTCAGGTGTAAGGAAATTGCAGATAGCTTTAATATAACATATATATTACAATTTACCAGTATGTTTCATAAACTTAAAATCATCAAAATATTCAAATATAAAAATGTCATTAACAAAACGTAACAGTCGTGCAACATACAAATAACTAATAATGAAATAACTAAGAACAAATTACACTCATATTTTTTTAGATTTATCGAAATTCATTGTCTAGCATACACTAATTGCCTTTTAATTTACTCATTTCTAAGATGAGTTACCTTTAACCTTTAAGTAAAGTTACACCATTTATAACTTTCAATGAAATTTTTTTTTTATTGATCCAACCATTGAATTACAATTACCTATTGTAAAGATAATTTTGTGTCAAATTTCATAAAGTTGAACATCAATAGCAATGCAATCATATAGCTCTTATTTTTGTTCATTTTAAGTATATATATTACGTTGATTTTAATGTATATAAAAACTATGCCAAATAATTTTAGATTAATTTAAAATTTCACAGACTTGATTTATATAATGTGAGCTTTTAATTAAACAGTGGATTTTGTAAAAATTTACACAATAAAAAGTTATTCAATGGTGTAACATCTTCTTAAAGTTACACGAGTGTAACTTGATCCTAACTCATATCTGTGTGTGTATATATATATATATATCATTAAATTGATTTTGTATTTAATTTCAAAAAAATTGTTTAATTAGTCCCTAATCACATGATTGTTTGTGAGAAATTCCCTACTGTTAATAGAGTATGATTTGACCTCAATGCGTTTTATATCATCTAGCTATATTATATTACATTATAATATTAAAGTTGTTCTATTAGAATTATCACACAACATTTTTTTCTAATTTTTATGACTTTTTAGTTTTATTACTTATAATTTTATTTTATTTATTAACTTTTTATTTCTAGACCTTTCATATAATTTTTGACTTTTCATTTTTATAGATAGTAAACTTTTAAATCGACCATCTTTTATAATATTTTAAAATTTTAATTTTTAATTTTGTAAAAGATATCTTGAATAACATTAATCATACTAGCAACATTATAAATGCAAATATTTCAATGATATTTTAAATGATAATTATTATAATATAATTAACACTTGAGACCCAAATCTATTTTGTAGAACTAAAAATTATCGAATAAAAATCATAGCAATTTTTTTTGAAATATTTATATTTTTCTTTTCATCAAGTTGTTTAAAAAGAGTATATATATATAAAAAAGTAAATCCGAATAATGTCACATAATTATTAAATTTTAAATATGATTTGTCCTATAATCTTTGAGTACAAATATTTATATTAATTCATTTTATACTGAAAATAAATTATTTGAATTATAGATTGATACACACAAAATTTGATTACTTTATTCAAAAAATATTTATATTTACTGGTCTTTAGTTTTTGAAATTTATTTATTACTAATTTTAAAAATATAAAAATTAATATTGCACATTACAATAAATACAAAAATATTGTGAAAGAAAAAAAATATTGGGAGACACACCTTTTTATAGTCTTAAATTAATATACTTGAAGCAAGTGCACATCACAAAAATTCAGACAAAAATTTTATATTAGCAAAAAAGAAATATCTAGCGTATAAAAATATAAAAAATAGTTGCTATTAGCCATAATTTACTATAGACATTCTAGATTTTTTACTAAACTCCCAAAATGATCCCTACTAATTTTTGAGTTGGACAAAGTCTCTACGTAAAAGAAACTGAGAATTGGTCCATGTCTTTTTAAAATATCAAACAATTTAGTCCTTCCATCAAGTATTTGAACTAAAATATTATGGGCAGTTAAACAGATAAGGGGATATCTCTATCTTATGTTCCATCATCCTATATTCTTAGTTACTCAAATTAGCAAAATAACATCATTTTTAGTCTCATTCTAACACCCAAAAATCCCATTTTATCCGCAATTTAACTATAAATACACTATAAACCCAAAAAAAATGACACTGCTTTGGCAATGATATTGACTAGAATAACATGATATCGATGGAGAATAACGCGACACGACATCAACATGTTAACTGGATATCATGTCATAGTATTTAATTAATGAATAAATTTTGAGGGACCAAATTTTTAGACTTTTATAAAAGGTTAGGGAACAAATTATTCGTTTCTTTTTGTTAGGATCTAATTTGCTTGACAAAAAATTGATAGGATCATATTTTAATACCAAAAAATGTAAAATATAAAATGCTCATATAATTAGGGATTTAACTTGATGCACTAACAGATTAAAAAAAATCTTCCAGTTCTATCCAATCATCTATTGTCATGTAAGCAGTATAATTATGGTTGATTTTCATACCTATTACTTGAAAAGTCATATGTATGGAATATTTAAATTTAGACAATGTAAATTTATTTTATATTGTTAATGCATTAAAATTAAACCCATAATTCAATGATGATATGCTTATATTTTTATTTTAAATAAAATTATTTTCATATACTATAAAATTATTTTTAAAAACATATAATTTCTTCACAATATAAAATAATTTTTTCTATTAAAATGTGTTTTATCTTAAGAATAAAGCATATAAGAAGATAATATAAATTGAGTTATGAAATTTAAAAGTGACGATTATTTTTTTTTTTTACATTTTTAAGAATATAACATCTATTGTAATTTTATTTCATTTTGAGAAAATATTTAAAATAAAATCAAAAAATTTATATTCAAATATTTCTTTTGCTGGACGACAATTTTTAAGATTAAAATCACTTATATGATGAAAAATATATTTATCTAAAGAAACTAAATTATTTTTTCAATATCATATTAACTTTCATAGTGAAATCAGGATTAGAAGTTTCTAGCACTAGAAGCTTCAAGAACTACAAGATGCTATGATTTTCTACAAGTGGAGGACTAATAAAGAAACTAAAAGAAATATCTAGAAACTATACTATGCTAACATGTTCCTAAAATTTTCTAACCACTATAAGTCACCAACATTATGGCCTATGGCCTATAAATACTAGAGTGGAAGCTATAATGTGTGTGCATATGGAAGTGCATTGTAAGTGAGGTGCAAAGAGTTGTGAGATCATGCACAAGTGAGTGCTAAAATAAAGTGAGTGTCTTGTGTGCTCTAGTATAGTGAGGTGCACAAGTGTACATAAAGTGTACAATGTTTCAATAAATAATAAAGTGTTTTATTTTCAGTGCCTTCTTGCTCTACAATTTGGTATTAGAGCTTGAAGGGAACAAGTAGAGGGATTATCAGTTCTAGGGGAGCTCTTCAGGTTGAACCTGAGACTATGACACTATTGGTCTAGGATCAAGGCAATAGTTAAAAAATTTCATCCAGTCACTATGGCGGATATCCAAGTGGTTGGTGGAACTAGAAAGCTCAATGATCAGAATTGTAATACATGATAAATATGTATGAAGTCATATCCCCAAGGCCAAGACCTTTGGAAAGGAGTTGAAGGTAGTGAAACCACACCACCTCCTACAACTAAAGCTGAAGCTTTGTGGAAATGGAGGATTAAGGCAAAGAAGGCAATGTTTGTGATCAAGATCACGGTGGAGGATAAAATGCTAGAGCACATAAGGAAAACATCAATGCTAAAGGAAGCATGGGACACCGTGATAACATTGTTTTCGAAGAAGAATGGCATAAGGTTGCAACTCTTGGAGAACGAGTTCCTGTTGACAAATCAAGGTGATATGACGATCAACAAATATTTCATCAAGGTAAAAACTCTTTGCTAGAAATCTCTAAGTTAGATCCTAATAGTAAAATATCCAATCAGTGCATGAAAAGAAACATAATTCATGATTTAAGACCCAGTATCCAGGCTTTATTGCTACAATTCAAGGTTGGCCTACCCACCCTTCCATTTTGCAATTAGAAAATTTGATTGGCCAAGAGGCGTTAGCTAAACGAATAGCGGGCATATCAATGAAGAGTGATGAAGAAGTAGTCTTTACTAGTAAAAGGAAGGAAAGAGAGAAGCCATTATTTAGTAAAAATTTAACTAATAAGAGCTAGAATTCAAGAAAGGAGCAAGAAGAAGATTCTCTACTTGGAAAGCTAAAGAAATGCGATGATGAATGCTTCAATTGTGGAAAGTGGGAACAAAATATTCTTGACTTGGAAAGCTAAAGAAACGCGATGATGCATGCTTCAATTGTGGAAAGCGGGGACATTTTGCAAGAGACTATTGGTTCAAGAAGAGCAACGTCAAGTCTTCATGTGGAGAAAGAAAATAACGAAGAAGAATGGGACACTTCCACTTCACTGGCAACAAAAATAGACATTTATCAAGGGCGAAATAATTTTGACAAATTCCTGAGGAGCCCATGGAGTCACCAAAGGTAGAATAGTCATTCACAATAACTCACTGTGAAGTGTTGATTACAACTAAGATTGGATTATTGATTCAGGTTGCTCTAATCCCATAACGAGTGACAAGGAAAAACCAGAGAGCATAATGAGTACAAAGGTAATAGGGTGGTGGTGACGTCAAACAATTCAAGATTCCTAACTACTCATGTTGGGAAAACAATAATCTCACCTCGTGGAGGAATGAGGTATGATTCAGAATGTCTATTACACGCCTAGAATGAAGAAAAATCTATTCTCAATGTTGCAAATTACAAAGTTTGGAAAGTATGTGGTGTTTGGTTTAGAAGATGTTAAGATATATGACACGATTAAAATTATTGGGACACACCTATATTGAAAGGGCGACATTTGGAGTCAATCTATGTAATATTTGGAGAATCTACTCACGTAGATAAGACTAAAAAAACAAGACACTAGATTTGTGGCATGCACACCTTGGGCATATGAGCTTTCACAAGCAAAAGGTGATGATGAAGAAGATGATGCTCAAGGAACCCCCTCAATTGGAAGTGCAAGAAGATGTCATATGTGCTGAATGTCAATAGGTAAGGCTCATCAACTTCCATATGAAACTTAAAAGTTTCAAGCTAAAGAGCTGTTGAGCTTGTTCACTGGGTGTACTTAGGCCATTTAAACAAACCTTCAGTCGAGAGATCATTACATGGTGACCTTCGTAGATGATTACTCAAGGTACGCATGAGTCTACTTTATGAAAGAAAAATCAAGAGATGTTAAAATTCAAAGAATTTAAGGAAAAAGTTGAAAGTGAAGTGGGAAGGAGGATTCAATGTCTTCACATAAACAATAGAGGAGAGTATACATCAAAGGAATTCTACGAGTTCTTGAATGAGTGTAAAATATGAAGACATAACTTGTCCAAACACTCCTCTACAAAATTGTGTGAGAAGAAAGAATTGATGCCTGATAGAGATTTATAGAGCATGTTGCACGCCAAAAATGTCCTAAGTAGATTCTAGGCCGAGTGTATGAAGGCTCATGTGATAAACCGACTTCTGCAAGCCAAGCCGAGGTTCATCTCACGTTCGAGAAGTTATGGAAGCTTAAACCTATGATGGGTCACTTCCAAGTATTCGGCTACATGTGCTATGTATTCGTTCTTGATCACTTGAGGAGCAAATGGATAAAAAGGCGATTTGTTGCATATTTTGTGGGATATGATAGTCAAAGAAAAGGATGGAGATGTTGTGATCCCACAATTGGCAAATATTACACATCAAGAAATGCGGTGTTTGATGAAACCTCCTCATGGTGGTGGCCACAACACGTAATTTTACCAGGCTCTAAAAATATTGAAGGCATGGGTAGAAGAAAAAAAGGGGGAACAAAAGAACAATGACATAGAAGTACAGTCTCCAAATTGAAATAAGGAGGAAAAACAACAGAAAGCCCTTAGAAAATAGGAGTGTGTCAAAGACAACAACAAGAAGTTCACCATGAAGAAGAAGTTATAGAATAACGACACTCAAGAGATCCACCAGAGAAAGAAGTCCAATCCGAAGTATGCAAATGTTGCAAGTGGTGATGGAAAGAAAGAAGCTTACAATATGGAGTACGAAAAAGATCTAGTGCTGAGAGGGAGAAATGAAAATCAGCACTAGAAGTTTATAGCATTAGAAGGCTTCAAGAACTGCAAGATGCCACAATTTTCTACAAGTGGAGGACTAATAAAAAAATAAAAAGAAATATTTAAAAACTATACTAAGCTAACATGATCCTAGAATTTTCTAGCCACTATAAGTCACCGACATTGTGGCCTATAAATACTAGAGTGGAAGCTATAATGTGTATGCATAAGGAAGTGCATCGTGAGTGAGTGAGGTGTAGAGAGTTTGTGAGAGAGGTGCCCAAGTGTACATAAAGTGCATGGTGTTTCAATAAATAATTGAGAGCATTTTGTTTTCGGTGTCTTTTTGCTCTACACGCAGTATGAGTAGCAAGCTATTTGTCATATAATAGGCAACTATGGAAGTGAAATTGTCCTAGTAAACTTTGTTAACCATGTAAAATTCATGAAATTACAATATGTATGGGGATTGATTTTTTTGTTTTTGGGTAGGAATCAAATTCAAAATCTATCACCTGTATAGGAACTAAAATTATATGTTAAGCTTGACAGGCGAGGGCTTTATTTGCCTAGTGAACTCGGGAGCGTATTCACAAATGCAATTTGAAAATGACCAGATTTTATTTGCATG
>JAMLFY010000007.1:25016541-25316519 GCA_030441495.1 Dalbergia oliveri
CGGGAGTCATGGAGAACGGACGGTATCCCTCACGGCAGTTAAGATGTAGCCGTAGTACGAACCTATGCGTGCTAGACGGTTACTTAAGATCATGGGCCGTGCTAGCCTCAGTATAAAAAGGAAAAAAAAGCAAAGAGAAGAGGGGGACGAAAATCAATCCAGACAAATTTCAGCCTTCTTTTTTCCTTTAGGTGTAGTTTTAGAGGTAGTTTTTCTCACTCTTGTAATTTCTATTTCCATGTTCTTGAGTGTTTTTGTTGATGTTGTACTCTTTATCATCAATATTCAATCACATTCCACTTTCAATCCTAAGTCCAAAGCTTATTGTCGTTAGTATTGGAGGACCCATAGCCAAGGGGCTGATTCCCTCCTTGGTATATTTGCCTTAATTCTTAGGATCATTTGGGAATTTAGTTTCTTGGCTGTTGTTACTCGCTTAACTTAGGGAACTAAATTTTACCACGAAGCTTGTTAGTAGGAAATGTTACTTGATGTTGTCTCAATGACATAGTTGAATGTAGAAATATGTTAGTTTGCCTGAAGAAAGAATAGTAGACTTGAGGCACTACTCTCAAGTTAAAATGTGCTGAGATTTTGATTTAATTAAAAGAGCAAATGAGGTAGCATGAACAGTCTTGATGACTTGGTAAAAAAAAAAATCCTCCAATGTATATGTCAAACAACCAACTATCCCAAAATATTTAATCTCGATGTGTTTGTTTAGGAGGTAAACGTAAGGATAAATTTTCATGGATGAACGTACGAGTAAAATTACACTTGTAACTCATTCCACCACTTTTACCCCTCAATTAAACATGGGTTAAGGGAGAAGGCTCATAATGGTTATTAAAATCAACACTGTCAACTTGACAGGAGCCTTTGTACATGGCCTCCTAACAATGAGCAGAACGGCAAGGAAAAAGATAAGGGGTTCACTCAGTCATTTGAAAGCATACCAGGTAAAACCTCTTATGCAGGACATTCCCAACTCATAAAAGAAGGAGACAATAGCCATGCCCCTCAATGTGGGACTGAAACATGAAATATAGCACGGTATTTAGGACTCATGGAAATATTACATTTCAAAAAAGAAAACTATCAAGAAAAAGAATTTTAGGATAAGACTAAATACCCAATTAGATCCCCTACAAGATTTATAGTAGGGAACAAAAGTCCATTAGATTTAAAATCTCATATTAGTCCCTCAAATTTCACAAATGGGAACAGTTAGTCCTCCATCAAATTGTTGTCTGAATTATTAATAGAAATGTCCACGCATCTATTAACTCCTTACGTGTACTATTAATTTTTCACGGTGGATTTTCATGTGGATTTTCACATGCCCACTCCTCTGATTTGCACAAAACAAATGACAATTTAAAATCAAAATCTTTCTTGTAAGTCAGAGCTATAATGAGAGAAGGTGAAGAAGAAGGTCTAAGGAACTTCATTTAGAGATGAAGGTAGAATCACTATGAAAATTAACAATATATATAATAAGCTAACATGACACACTAGAATGACAATATTATAAAGGGGCTAACTACTCCATTTGTGAAATTAAGAGGTATATGAGATTTTTTAAAGTAAAGACTAAGTTGGGGTTTTAGTCTATAGACAATTAAATGCAGAAGGTAACAATGCTAACATCCAAATATGACAAGCAACCTGAAAATTACTATTTCTCCAGCTTTTCTCATAGATTTGTATCGTTGATGATGGAGAATATCAACAACTTTAGTGCAGCAACCTGACTCTTGATTCTTTTTTGGAGCCACTATTACCGTTTCAACAAGGAAGAATTGCATATAAAGAGGACAAAAGATAAAGAGAGCTATTGAAACCTAAAATCAGTGAACCAAAAATAAGATTCATGAGAATATGATCTGAACATCCATAAAGAACTCACTGCAAAAACATACCAGAAAAATGCAGTTTTCAGGAAGAAATCGAGCCAGCACATTCCCCACAACATGTGAAGCAGAAAACAGACCAGTAATCCAACTAAATACTGCTGCCCTTTTGCTTTCACTGACAACATCTGCCTGACAGAGGAAGTATGAAGGTTATATAAAATTCTTTACCATTTTCTTTTTCTTTATACTTTATTATCATGTATCTAAGAAGAAATCTCACCACATACGCAACAGAAATGCAGAAAATACTCCCTTGACTGATTATAGATGAAATTGTGCGAAGCACATAGGGCATACACAAATTCTTCAGTTTGTTGCCATGCAAGTAAAGCTGCAACAAGAATAACAGTGAAAAGGTGAAAAGAAAATAAAAATAAAAATCCATAAGTAAACAAACTATCAAGGAATGAGAGTCATCTAAAATTTCTAACTATCTGCATCTTCATTTAAATTGATATCTTTCACATACCTGATTTTCTGGATCCGTTGATTCCGGTCAAGTGAAATTGACTAAAAGGATGAAAATGGCACTCAATTATCCTTTCTATTTGTTTATTGTTCATTACTATTATAAGAAACTGCTAAGGACAACTTAACATCACCTACATATTAGATTAAGCAAAACGATATTAAATCTTGTTTATGAATATCCTTTGAATTTGAACAGGTGAAATTCTATGTCATTTTGATCAAATCATCTGTCAACATTAAGCTGAAAATAGACAAATCGAAGTTTAGAAGAACAAAAATTGGGAAAAATGATTCCAGAACTTCTACAGACCCAATCTTTAAAAAAATTATTAGAAAAAAAAATCATATGATCTGCAATAAATGCATCTTCAGTTCAATTTGGTATCAATTTTATGAACTGGCAACAAAAGGAAACAAAACTAAAAAAACAAGGTAACATTTATGTTAAAAAACCAAAGTAACATTTTGTAATTTACGGCGAAAACACATTCTAGTGAGCATATACCAAAAGGAAATATGGCGGCGGACATGGTGATAAGGAGCAAAGGTTTGCGGCCATGCTCATCTGAAAGCTGACCCAGTATTGGAAGTACCACCATCTTGAAAATTCCAGCAATCTGCAGAGGAAAATCACATCTTCAAGACTAAACTTCAACTACAAAAAAGAAGTAAAAATCATAAAGTCCTCATTATATTCATAGTCTTGGCTGCTCATCAAGTAGAGGCGGCGTCTATCGCCCACATCAACTGTGTTGGCCATATGAACATGAACCAAAAATGGTGGAAGAGAAAGCATGAAGAATTGGGATGTGAGAGCCAAGCAATTTTTTTTTCTCTTCTTGTCTTTCTCCCGGTTTTTTTCCCTTACATGTTGTATAACAACTTGGTCATTCCATCAATCAATTAGATCTTGCCTCAAAGCTCCTGACAAAAGCAATTGTTGATGGCACTTTTGGTATACTTTTCTGACTAACTTAGAACAAAAATACTGCAATGACAGATGAACACAACCTTTTATCAAAGACAAGGACAAATTGCAACTCACTCACTGGTCTCCAAGACAATCCTTGAAAACATTAGTGTGTGATCATAATTTTCTGCAATAGTATGATTGATTGATCACACAATAATATCTCACAAGCAAGAGTCCAATTCCATTTCTTGCGGTCAAACAAACAGTCACAAAAGACCACCTGATTCCAACACCTCAAAACTCTTTTCCTTCACCTTCAATTCCCACCAACCCAAAGGAAGACAAGTTACAAAGAGCATAAAGAAACCAAGTGATCTGACACTTATTCCTAAGGTCTCAAATTCAAGTATTGTAAATAAAATTTTAAAAAAATAAAGAAAAACACTAGTACTGTGACAGATTTACCCCATAATGAATAGACTGGATAGAGTCAAATTAGTTGGAGTAGAGTGAACTCGAAATAGTGGTGGTATGAACCAAAAACAAAGATGATAAAGAGGAAGTGGGATGTCATGAAACTATCTCTTCAGAAGCTTAAGCTGATGGGTAGAAACACATAAATAATTCTATATCTAACATGGGGATCATACCGTTTGCTGAAGCCCATTGATGTATATAGCTTTGGAGCAAGTTTTTTGTCCAGGACACAAAGCAGCAGTGGTGACATCAACAACAACAGAAACTGTCATCTCGTGAGCAACCCAATGGATGCTAAGTGGCAGCAGCAAGTGAAGCAATGGCCTCAGCTCTCTAAGGCCACTCCACCATGATGATGACATGTTTAGTTTAGTTTGTGCAACTCACAGGTTTTGCCTTGTTGTTTTGTTTGCACCAAATTATTGAGACATATTACAAGAGAGAAGAAGGTGGTTGTGTTGGGTTGGAAAAATGGGAAGGTGTGGGTCTCTATTTGTATTAAATATGGAGGTAGCAAGTACAAGGACTGAAGCTGTGGTCCTGTGGAAAGAGCGTGGCAAGAGCATGAGAGCAAGAGGAAGACCATGGCTGTGCACGTGCTTCAGTGATTATTAATTCATCTAATCTGCTGTTAATAGCTACTGGAGTTTTTATCGACCTTCTCTGCACATAACCAAATCATCTAAGGTAAAATTATGCAGCACCTTTTCACAATAGAGCCTTTTTTAATACTTTTACTCTTAATTCTAGCTATTGTTTATTGTTTCATTTTATTGAAAATTTTTTGAGTTCATATTTAGACACAATTTTAAACATATGTTGATTGATGTATAAATCTCGTTGGTGGATATTATGTAAATGTAAGTCTTCCCGCAGCCAAAACTTCTATTCACACAAAAAAGGAAAAAATGAATATTTTAGTACATTTCTAGTGAATGGTGTACCATGAAGGCTTTGAGAATCATTATGTCATCTCATCAATAACGTAATTGAAATTTTTAGTAATTTGTACATCGATTTTAAGCTATTAACACATGACTCTTCAAAAGTAGATTCATCAATAAAGTTTGGAATTGATTAAGTATGGAATTAGAGTTTGTACTTCAAAGTAGATATCTCAATTCCAACTTTTATCTTTGGGATAGTATATAGAGTTGGAATTATAACTTCAAAAAGAAATATATAAATTAAAAAAATCAAAATGAACTCTTTTTAATTCTTGACTTAGATTTTATATCTCATAATAATTATCAATTCTAAAACATATTAAATATTTCTCTCCTAATTAAAGTCTATAAGGTAGTTTGTCTGTCTTATTTATTAGCTAGCAATCACATTTATTGAAAATAATATTTTTATAACAAATTAAAATATAATAAAAATTTCCTATATTCTAATTTAATAAATTTAATATAAATATTTTTCATAAAAAAATAGTATTATAGTACAAAAATTATTATATTAATTTTTTATTATTTTTAATTTTGATTCATGCATTTACATAATAAAATATGATTAATTTAGAATTATGATTAAAAATTAATATTTTAAATCAATTACAATTCTTAAAAAATAAATTAGAATTAAAGTTTTGCATCATAATTTTGATTTTTACGTCCAAACCCACCCTTGTTGTTAAAATATGATGATACGATTCCTAAAATATCTGATAGTGTCTAAAAGATAAGGTAACTACACATAACAGGATACGTCATTATAATATTTGAACAAAGCAGACAATTCATTAAACAAAATTACGCGTGTATATATATAACTTTTCTGTGGACAAATAGAATTTTCCTAAAGTAATTAACAAATGGTACAAAATAATTTCCACTATATACAATCACATTATGATTTATCATTTTGATGAAATTTCATTAAATGATAGTATAATTTTTTTTATATGTAAATTAAAAATTAAGTCGTATACAAAAGTATTAACAAAAGCCAAATCAAATTTTAAATTATCATGATTTTATTTTTTACCAACATATAGATTATGCGGAAATTAATCGTAAAATGTCGCAATTATAAAATTTGTCATCAATTACTTTTAAAAATTAAAATATAAAATTTTATAAATACACCCTTACTTATGACCATAATATATGATTAGTATATTGAAACGATTTACCTTTACATGTTACGCAACACTCATTGTCATGCTGATGGTGATGTTTCACTTTGTCGTCTGGTGGAGAGTTCTTTCTTGTTTTCTTCTTCTTCTTCTTCCTTATTGGGAGAGAGGTGAAGTGTCGTGCACTCGGTTCATGCATGTTTAGACTGAATTTTATTTAAGTCAGCATAACGTTATTTTTATAGTGATTTTTCCAGTGTTGTTGTTGGTCAATGTGGTGCTGTTGCCAAGGTGGAAGCCTTTCTACGTGACATGTCTGATAAGTGCTATTTCGTGTAACCACGTTTTACAAATGTGGTTAACGAAAAAAAAGGTGTCGCTAAACCAGAAAAGGGGTCTCATTCTGAGTCTTTGAATCCATCAAACATTTACTCCAAAGGAAACAGTAGCCTCTCGTAGCTCAATGTTCTGTAGAACTTTCTTTATTTTCCTCCTGCAACCTAGGCAGTTGATTGAAACTTTCAAGAACCATGTCTGAGGAGCAGAGCAGAGATGAACTTAATTTATTTAGTAGATAAAAGAAGAAGAATATGAAAAGACCAAAAGAAAGGAAGAAAGAAAAATCTCTCTATATTCATTGAGAAAGAAAAAAAAAATAAAGCGTGATATGAAAACATAAAATGAAATTTTGAAATATAATTAGTATGCGTTTATCAAAAAAAAAAATGATTAGTATGCTATCTCAAATTAAGTAATACAATTTTGAAAAGGACAACATTAAAGCAATACGCATAAGGTAGTTGAGCATAATAAATGTTATTCTAACAAAAAAATCTGATAAATAAATAATAACTTCTTTTACTATATATGTAAATAAATGCATACTCAAGAAAAGATATTTTTCATCACTCTTAAGTTGATGATTTGAATTTATTTGAAATCAATGGTAGATGTCATTTCAGTGTTTTAAATTTAAATGGATGGGTAATATATATTATTAAAATTCTTTGGTAAGATTTAAAAAATTATAATCATCGATAAAATTATAAAAGTACTGTTAAAAATTTGTTAATAATATTTTTATAAGTCTTGTATATAATTGATGCTATTAAAGAGCTTTAACAATGATTTTTAATAATTTAATAATTTTTTTCAACTATTACTAATTAGGCATCTAATCATATATAAAGAGTTTTGAATTCAATCATCTACTGCTTTAAAATTTTTATAAATAAAATTATATGAATGGATAAATGTGTCTAAACTAAACTCCATTATTTATTGGTTATTGAGATAATATTTCTCTGGTCACAATTTCAAGTCAAGTCATTAGTCTAACCTAAGGGTGTGTTTGGTTATTGTTCTCATGACAAAAGTGAATGTTGCAGTTCTTAGAGAACATTTATCAAGAGGAAGCAAACACTTTCTTTCAACATGGTGGTGTTGAACGAGCAGCAAACGGAAAGAACAACATATATGGTTGTCCTAGCCTCACCACTAGGGGTGTAATTAAGTCAATTTGGTTTGAATTTGAAGAAAATGAATCCAATTAATCATTTCTAGTTCGATTTGCTTTGATTCGGGTAAGGCACTTTATGAATAAACCCAAATCAAACCAAACCAATTTTAATTGATTTGGTTCAAGAGTCTCAACCCTGATTGAGTCTTTTTAAAAAATTTCATATAATGCAATAAATTTAGAAAAAAAATAAAAATTGGAAAAAATGAAAAATTCACAAAACCAAAATTTGTTCAAACAAATTGGGGCCAACCCAAAACAAAGATAAATAAATAGAGAATCTCCTTTCTCTCCTATAAACAAAAATCTTCAAATCACAACACAAACACAAAGCCATGGCAAAACCCAAGCTATTAACATCTCAAACTACCAATACATCTCAAAACCACAAACCATCTTACAAGTTACAACATCACACGGCAACCCAAAATCAAATCAGCTCAAGGTGAAAAAAAAATGAAAAGTAAGAAAGAAAAAAGGGAAAGAGACAAAAATCTCTGCCTCCTCCCTACACAGTCGCTATTGGAGGCCTTTTCATTGCCTTGATCTGCCACGCTTCCGCCTCCCCCTCCCATTTGAATGTAACTGTGAGGTAAGCCTTGAACCACCTCCTTCCTTTTCCCTCTTGCGCTCAAAATCGAGACCAAAAACCTAGCCATCGTCACATCACCTTTCTTTGCCACCACCTATACACCATGAGCTTCACCTTAGTGGCGGCGTTGACAAGGGTATTAGAGAAGGGGGTGAAGACATTAGGATTGGAAAGGATGAGATACTAAGATGAACTGTAATATCCCATGTTATTCTAGTGAACGGGTAGACAAACCAACACGGGTCTTTCAACGTGCTTTGTCTTCACTCACATGCTCCTGGGAAAACTTCCAAAGGTCACCTATCCAAAATTGCTCTAAGTCAAACATGCTTAACCATGGAGTTCTTTGGTGATAGCTCCAAAAGAAGATCCATCTTGTTAATATAGGTAGTACCAATCAATTCATATATATAGTCATCCTCGATTGTATAGTCCCATACCTACAAGGTCTAAGGATCTCTCATTCTAGTGTGTAATCGGTTCATTCATGTACCCCTTCGCTTAGAAGCCTATCAGAGTCACTTCTTGTCTGTGCTTTCGGGCGTCGATCCTCGCCTTGTCATCAAGCATTACAAAGACGATGAAAGATAGAGAAAGTGGGAGTTTGAGATAGTGTAGGAGTGAGAAGGTGGAGACGGGCGGTGAGCCATTAAGGTAAGGAGAAGGGGTGAGTACAGACTTGCTATGTTAGGGTTAGATATGTTATGTTTATGAGTGAGTATTAAGTGAGTGAGGGGTCTTAGGTGTGTTTGTGAAGCGTGAAGGTTTTTTTTTCAATTTTTTTTTTTATCTAATGTGGGACACATGATCACATGTGATCAGTAAAAATTTTTTGAAAAATATATATAAGCATTAAGGTAATCAGTTTCGGGTTAGTTTGGTTCTAAATTTAAAATCTGATCCAGAACCAATGTATCGATTTAATCTAGTTTGACACGATCAGATCTGATGACTCAAACCAAACTTATCCGAATACATCGATTCAATTCAAGTTAATTGGTTTGGTTGAGTCGACTGATCCACTTACATCCCTACTTACCCCATGTTTTGTTTGGTGTTTTCAAGACCAAGGAAAATGTTGGCCTGGCTAATACATCTAAAGTTCATTGGGATGATAAATACACGGGACAAGCATTCATCAAAATCATATACTGGGATGGCGGCTTGGCTGCTAGTCAAATGTGGATAAAGCTCGGATCTTCGGCAAACTTTTTTCATTTTCAAAAAACAAAAATGTATGGGAGGGTGAAGTTTTATACCTTCAAGTAGTGAGTTTCTTTTGATAACAATGAATTGTGAGCATTGCAATAGAATTTATATCTTGATTTTCTCACGATTATTTTGTACTTAAATTTTTATGACTTTAGAATATTGTATCATGACATATGGTAAATCAATAGCTTTTGTTTGTGGTGATTTTCTGAAATTCTTGTTTTTTCTTTTTTTCATTAGTGTGTCCATAAAGTCTTGTAATTTTTGAAACTCTTGTTATTTTGACAAGCTTTAATGCTTTTTTTTGTCCCTGACTTTTACTCATAATCATTTTAATTTCTGACTTTTAAAATGAATCAATTAGCTCCAACATTAGAAAATGTGAGTCAAGTTAGTCTCATATTTCATTTTTATTTAACATTTTATCAATTAAATGATGATATGTAACGCTAAGTGATATCTTATCCATATGTCATTTGAAGTAGAATAAAATTTAAAATAACTTACTTTGGAATCTAAAATTGCACAAAATGAGTCATTTTATGACTTAGAATTAATGAATATTTAAATAACTTATTTTGTATAATTTTAATCATCAAAGTGAGTCATTTAAACTTTATTCCTTCAATAGCATATGACATGTCAAGGTATCATTTAAGATTACCTATTATCATTTAATTGATAGAAAATTAAGTAAGACTGGATTGATGAACTAACATGACTAATATTTTGTTATAAAACTAATTTGATTCATTTTAAAAGTTAGGATTAAAATGACTAATGAGTATAAAGTGAGGGACTAAAATAAACATTAACTTTTCCTAGGACTACAATTGTGTATAATCTGAAAAAATAAAAAAGGATTAATCACTGAAATTAAAGGACTCAAAGATTTGCGGTTAAAAACTGTCTATGTGATTGTTTCTATATTGATTAAACCTCTAAGATATAGAAAGCTTGCACACGTCGAAAAGGCTTCTGGAGTTATCAAGTTTATTACTGTGCTAGGAACTCAAGATCTTTGGTTATGTTTTAAATATGGTTATTTTTCATAATACTAATGTGTTTACTTGACCGTTTAGCAGATCTGAATTCTATTTAATTTGTTCCTCTATAGAGTCTATTACATGGTTGTACATCATTCATGTTATGAAATGAAATCAATTTAGCTCACCAGGAAAAAAAAAACACCCAACTGTGATTAGCATTAATATTTTATTAAAAAATAAAATGGTTTTTAAAGGAAGAGGATTTATGTAACTTTTTAAAAAACCGTACAATATTACAATTTATTTGGGTGCAGATATTTTGCAATTTTTAAAATAACTGCATAAAATGAAACTCTTCGTTTAATGCTGAAAAACTTTTTACTTATATTTTTTGTTTATATTATCTTACCTTATGATTTACAATTTTTGTAAAATTAATTATGTTTGGGATTACTATCATTTCAAAAAAAAATTAAAATATGGATAGTGGAGTATATTATATCTAATTCAACAATTACAAATCACTAAGCAAGAAACATGCCGTTGTACTCCAAATGCATGCCTCTCCATTTGCGCCATGCTGCATGAAATAGCTAGCTCACAGCTTACTCTTCCGTCTTTAAAAAGTATGACGTAAATGATATTTAAATAATTTAGATTCTTGAGGTAGTAGTATTTTATTTTTGAACCATGAAGAACTCACACAGTTGCTTGGCTTTATATATTGTCTAAACCTAGTACTACTTTTTCCCTTTAGTTAGTTGATTGTGTCTACTCCAATTCTTAATTCTCATTTTCTTTGACTGGATTTGTAGATATTGTTACGATTTATACTTTTGTATTTTTTTTTTAATAAACTCTATTTGTTTATTGCACAAAATTATTAAAAAAAAAACTATTTCTTTATTATAGTCAAACTCAAAGCTTATATGCAATCACGGTGTTACAACCTCGCGTGATGATGACAAAGATATCAACAACTCAAACGATATTTACGATAATAACTTAGAATAAAGTTAAAGAAGTAATTCCAAACAAACATCTTCAATTGATGAAGACGCAACTGTTTCCTTGCAATTGATATATCTACACACACACACACACACTACAAATCACAGACTTGACGGCACTCCACTCACGGCGGTTCAACAAATTGGTCGTCGGTGACCATTTAACAAGGCATACCCCTGTAGTTGGTGGAACCGCCGCCACTTTCCCTCCCTTCCGCAATGAAATTAGGTGTTAAGCTCTCATTCTTCTTCCGCATCAGTCCCCTCTCTCTTTTGCCTTCGTTTTTTGCTCCCTCTTTCTCAAGGTTGCTCGTTTGCTCTTTCGAACCTGCTCCCTTTCTCTCAAGTTTGCCACTTTGCTGAAGGTTAGTCGCCACTTTCTCTCACTCAGGTCCTCAAGGTTGGTCAAAGTCAACGATCTCTCTCGCTCAAGGCCGCTGCTTCGCTCCAAGGTGGTTGCTTTCTCTCGCGCAAGGCCGCTACTCCGCTCCTCAAGGCCTCCGCTTTGTGCAGCCGTCGCTCCACTTTGCAAGGCCGCTACTCCGCTCCAAGGTCCCCTTTTTCTCTTGCGCAAGGTCGTTACTCTGCTCTGCAAGGCCGTTGCTCCGCTGGCCAAGGCCGCTCTGCTCCGCCTTTGAATCAAGATTTGTCTTTCCTATGTCTTGGCATGTTTCCCTTTTCCTTTTTCTCTTATTTTGTGAATATCCAATCACTTTTATTGATCTATTGATTTAGGAATTCACTGAGTAATGTCTTGTTCTTGGCATAAACTATTCTCCCAATATTGTTTACGGCTTCATTGCTCAATCTGAATAACTATTAAGTAATTGTAGAAATGGGTTCGCTGTAAGTGTGTGCTGGTGAACCTTTAATGGTATAAAATATTTGAATGCAATGTTGTCTACAAATGGCGATACAAAGCTGGTAATGAAAAGGATTTCTCATGGAGCTTGCGATTATCTACAGAAACCTATGAGAATTGAAGAGCTAAAGAACATTTGGCAGTATGCTATATATCAAGAAGAAGAAGTTTGATTGAAAGGAGAAGAACAAAACCAGAAACCCCCATTTGTTGAATCTAATCTCCTTCATGAATTTTTTTAAATGGTATCAATCATGTTTTCTTTGATTTTGGATTTCTTTAATAATTGAAAACTGCTGGTCAAATAGTGCTTGTATATTTTGGATTTTATTCTTGATTATTTTGAAGGTTTCATGCATGACTTTCTGAATTGGGATACATCAAACATCTATATTAAGCATTTCATTTGGTTGAGTTTTTTTTATTCGAGGGGCTCGCACTTCAATTTTCTTTGTTTTTGGTTAACTAACAGATAGTAACGAGTCGTGGATACGGGAAGACGTGAGGTTGAGCAACGTGAGGCTCTTAATTGGGACCATTACCATTGTCATTGCCTTGCTTGCCCAGTTTTACAAGAAGAACAAGTTCTCTGAGAACAGGGATTTTCTCATTGCTTGCATCATCTTATATCCTTTCTCTCGCTTCACTCATTTTTTTTTTTTAAAAATTTCTTTGTTTTGATGGTTTGATCTTCTTTGCTGCTTGTGCATTGGGTCGATTGATTGGTAATGAGGTGTTTCAATTTTTTGTTTTGGTCTTTATTTTAGTGCGTGTGCAATGTGAATTTTGAGTGTTGATTGAGTTTATGATTTGAACTTTAAGAAATATTTATTGCTTTTACTTGTTTGGCTTTGAATATAGTAGTGACTATTGTGTGACGATTGTTTTTAAAAATGTCTCAAGTTGCTGCAGTACCTAAGAATGTAGGAACAATTGGTGCAATTTGGGCCATTGTGCGCCACCTAACTGCAAAAGACATATTGGTGAATGTCCTTCTCCCTTGTCCACTTTGCTCTAAGATCTAAATAATATTATTTCTTCATGGTTGTGTTTACTTTTTGTAGGTTGTCAGTGGTGATCTTGTTTCTGATGTGCCACTTGGTGCCATTGCAGCTACTCATAGGCAGCATGATGTCATTGTCACTGCTATGTTTCGCTCTGCTCCTGTAAGTGGGCCTTTTGGAGTCAGATCTTCCAGTGGGAAAGACAAAACCAAGAAAAATGGCCGCTATGACTTAATAGGACTGGATCCCACACATCAATTTTTACTTAACATAGCAACTGGTAAGATCTTGAAGCTTTCGTGTATAGATGGCATTTTACTGCATGTGTCAATGCTTAATAATGGCTTATATTACTTTTATATTGAGTCAAAAAGTACTAGATAATGTGCTTGCTGGTATATTGCATTAGAATCTTGATCTTTTATATCAATAATGAGATTATAAGTTTATAATCATATAGTGAAAGGCCCTTTGTGCTGCAGAAACTATAAGTTATTCAGTTTTATCTCTGTAAAATGGGAAGTATTTTATATATTCAACTCTTGAAGCACTTAAGAAGAAGGTTTTCCTTTGCAGCATATTCTTGGTGAATTTTTGTTGCCTTTGTTAGGAGGAAAAAGATAGTTAAATAAAGCACATTAGCCGCTTGGTAGTCTAAGTAACTTAAATCAAATATAGATAGCTTTACATTTTTCAATTTATTGAATGGCTTCATCACTTTTCAATTCTTCCATCTTTGTCAATGATTAGTTTAAAAGTAAAATGACTAAGCTATTAGTATGTAACAAACTAAGAAGCTCTCATTGTTATTGGAAATTTCTTCAGGGGTTAATAGATGTATTTTTGGAATAAGATGAATATGCTCTTCTTATTATGCTTTAGTACTTGTCATTAGGTTATTTGATCCTGGATATTCTTTTCTGGTAAGGGCTATGATTTCTTCTAAGCTTTTTTTATCTTTTGCTATGTAATTTGTTTTGTTTTCTTGGGCAATCTTTTCTCTCGGAAAGAGACTTAAAATTGCAAGAATAGGGGAATTGAGGGAAAAATGAGGTTTTAATCTTGATTATGATGGAAAATTTTGGCTTCTGTTTGCTTATTATAGACCATTTTATTATTATTATTTTAGCTCCAACTTTTATTTGCATATGTTTTACTAGTATTGCTAGTATTATTACAAATACCTTCAAGGGGATTTCAACAAAGTGTTCGGTTATGGCTTTGCCACTAAGCACAGTAGCACTAGCCTTGCCTACAAGCTATTAATTGTCTCATTATCTCACGTTGTTTTTCGTTGTTACTTACTGATGGTTAGATGTGTATATGTCATTTTAAAGTAAAAGCTTAAGTTTTAAGTTGTCATGGAACAAGTCATACTCTTTTAGTAATTAATTTTCAAGTTTGTATGCAAAATGAATTTGGAGTGATACACCATTTACCTTTCATTCTGTTTAATATTGTCACTTTAAGAAGCAAAATTTCTTTGAAAGTTGTTGCAGCAAGAGACAAAAGTTTAGGACTATAAGTGAACCAAAAACCATACATTTACAGCAAGAGACAAAAATTTAGGAGCTAGTGAAAGTTGTTGCAGAAATATGATAACTAGACTGCACTAAATTAAATTCCCATAGGTCACTAATGAATTTGAGCTTAAATGAAAGATTAATTAAATTATTATTAAACTGGAAAGTTTGAGCCTCATATGGTTTTTTATAGAATTACTTATGAATTTTTGAAGTATACTGCAATGGAGAGGCTAAAGTGTAAAATAGCTTTTGTTTTTAAGGCATAATTTGAGTTGTAAACATTAAAATGAAGTGCGACAGAAGGGATATGATGAAAAGGTACTGTAAGGGGAACCTTTCAACAAAAATTTTTGAGTAAAAGGATTTGAAATCTATTTTTGGTGAATGTTTTAAATTTATGATCTATTATAGAGTAAAACTAAGACATGTATAAATGTGCATAGCTTGAGTTGTAGGAAAGAATATAAATCTATTTCATATTTGCTATATGATTGAATTTTTTGGATGTTTGAAAATAATCCTTACTTGAAGAAAATAATTGCAATTAGAATTATGGAAAAGAATATAAAAAATATTTTAGTTAGCGGCAGTTCTGAACCATCGCAATAATTTTTCGGAATTTCAGAACAATATTTGGGGCCTTGGAACATGGTTTTAGAACCGCCGCAACATTCTTTTTTTCATTGTTATATGGTGTTTTGGGGCGGTTCCAAACCGCTATAGCACAAGAACATTTTGCAGCAATTATTCCAGCAGTTGGCTCAAACTGCCACAACATCCTTGGTGACGATTGATATGGCAATGGTTAGAACCACCACTAAGAGTAAAAAAAAGGTCGTAAAGGTACTTTTTCATGGTAGTGCATATGTATGTATATATATCATTTACATTTACAAAATGAAAATCAAAATGTAGGAAAATGGATCGATCTATGCCAAGCTGGCCTTGGTTCGTACAATAATATTAGGCAACTAGAGCCCATATCTTGGGGCACATTAGTACAATAAGTCTCTTAGTCCTTTAGACTTTCAAGACTAGGGGGCTCATGAATCGATCAGCGTCTAACCGACCTTCGACGGGGCCATATTCCAAGCTCATGCTTCTATAGTTGGATCAAAGGTGAAGCTCGTTAGGCCCTCAATTAGGCCCTTGGAATCAGCTCAAAGAGCATCTAATCCGCCTAAAGGGCATTAGATCCCTTGGAGCATCTCATTAAGATGAAGCCCTGATATTCTGCTCAGTGGGGGAATCTATCCTTGAATGCTAAAATAGTCTAAACATTTGTGAAGTGCAACGGTTTCCATTTAGGTTATATGCCCAACCAAGACAATGAAGAAGGCAACTCATTCTAAGCCCAAAGAACAAACCTACCTGAGAAGAGGCAGCAACACAAAATGTTTTGAAATTAATGATTGAAAAGAGTTTAATTACTTAGACTTCGTTTGATTTTTATTCTTTTGGAGCTTATATGCTTATCTTTTTAAATCCAGAAAAAATAAAATCTTCACCAATCATGAAAAACTTGCACCGCCTCTTGAGATTGGATATAGGTCACATAAGTAAATTATTTTTGTTACAAGTTACAAAGGAATTAAATTATCCATCCTAACTTATTCATTTTTGAGCTTTTTTGTGATTGAATTTAATTAGAAACACTCTCTTTATCCTAAATTATTTACATTTGTCCTTCTTATAATTGAATTTAACTAGAAGCGCTCTGCATGGTCCCATATACTTTCGTGTCTTTAAGTGTCGGGAGTCTTTTTGTGTTTCAAGTGTTAGGTATATTAGATTTTATAGAGTTCAAATAGCATTGCTATTATTAAAGTTTTTCCAATCTTAATTCGTCCCTTCTTGAACATATTGAAATCACTTTGCTTTTAAAAAACCGTTTGTTGCTTTTTTTTTAAAAAAAAAAAGACAAAATGAAAAATATGAACGAATAAGAATATAAGACTGAAAAATAAGAGTATCTTGGTGGTGCTGTCTCCACGTAAATCCTATGTTCCGTGCTTATACCGCCGTTTAGATCCAATCAATCGTATTGCCAAGTTGAGCCCGAGGCCTGTGTCAACTGTTATGATGTGCCTAGTGCCCCCAACAAATTTTTGACCAAAGATATAAGTGCCTGCTATAAATTCGGCTCTTCTGAACAAAAAAATAAAAAATCGGCTCTTGTAACATGTGAAGTAGATTTTAGATGATAAATAAATTTTACTACAATTTCAGGTATTGAAAAGAAAATTAATTATTCAAAACTTAATAAGATATAAATACTGGAGTAAACATGTAATTTGATTAATGAAAGATGCACATGACACCAATTTAATCTCTAAAAATTGTTTGACATTAAATAGGTTTCTAAAAATTTAAATGTGACATCAAATTAGTTTTTGAATTTTTTTTATATCAAATAGGTCATTGAAAGTTAAGATGTGACATTATTGTGGTATTTAAAAGATGTATTTGACATCAAATATATCCATCTCTTAAAGTCTAAATTTTCAGGGACTTATTTGACCTTACATTCATCTTTTATAGATTAGAGTAATGCCATATCTTAATATTTAGGCACCTAGTTGGTGTCAAAAGAATTCAAAAACTAAATTGATATCACATTTTAACTTTCAAAAACATATTTGATATGAAATACTTTAGAAGCTAAATTAATATCTAATATATATTCCAAGAATTAAAAAGAATGTTTACTCTACGTAATAATATAACATTACATGAATGTGGGATAAGATATGATATTAATATTTGGAATTATGTTGTATATATTTAGATTTACTATCTATTATATATTTTTAACATGTTTTAACAAGCAAATATTTTGTTAAAATGTATATTGAACACACGATTTTGATCAATCCAATCCACTTTTTAATGAATGGATTGGGTAAAAAAACCACCCAGTTGGCCGGGATAGGTTAACTTGCTTGATCTACTGTGAGTTGGACATAAAACAAGACTAGGTTGACCATTATTATTTTATGGGTTTGAGGTGCCAACCCACCCCGTTATATGGCAGCTTGGCCCTTTTTTACTTTTTTATTTGTTTTCCTTAAATTGATTTTAACAAAAAATCAAAAAAATTGCTCGATTATAGTTCCTTTAATTAATAATTTAACACCACAACACGAACACAGATATAGGATGTGTTAAAATTAAAAAAAAATATCAGGAACATAATAAAGCAATGAACAAAAGAATCCATAACAACAAAAACTAAGGGCAAGCTGTGATGCTTGTACACATTTTTCAACAATGTTTAAGCCTAAAGTTAGTTGTTGCAAAATTATTTGATATTTTGAACGTCTAGGTTATGGATCAGGAGTTGCAGCAGTTTGGAAGTGAAAACTATGCATTTAACCCATTTTAGGGTTAGCCAGGTAAGATTCTCTAAGATATCTTGCATCAACTAGCCCTTTCTATAGTTGAAGAATAGATTAGAAAAATGGTAGAATTTAAGTGAAAGCTACAAAAGAAGAATAAAGGAAAGATTGAAGCAAATTTAAGTTTACCAAATTGAAGAGTATTTTAATTATATATCTTGAGATTTTGGTGGATGAATTTTGCTAATGAAAACATGCTAGCAAAGGAGTATTCTCATGGAACACATAGTTGAAATGCTTTTGAGAAATACATCACTTCACATTTCTTCTTGCCCATCAGTCAGTATATGTTACCATCCAAATTCTAGTGAAAAATATTAGCTGCTAGAATTAGCCGTGGCAATTGGAATTAGCTATGGCAATTTCAAGAACATGGAGTGGAGACTGTATGTGGAAGTTATTTTCTGCATGGGGAAGTTATTTTAGTGGCGTATTAAAAAGGATGTTATTGGATTGTGGTTATTTGAAGGAAGTTATTTTAGAAAGTAACTGCCTAGTCTAAATAATTACAAGTTGAATAAGATGTAATTAAATTAATATATAAAATTATATATATATATATATATATAATGAGAGAGATTATTTAATAATCAAACAAGTGACCTAATGGTGGCTATATGGTCCAATTTTGAAAATTATGGTTTTGAGTTTGTCTATATATATAATCACAACTCTATTTTACACTTTATCTTTCCATTTTCGTAGTTTAGTGTAGTACATGTAGTTGCAGTTTTTATCCAAATTTGCACCGGCACTTTGGTGTGATGATGTTGTATTGGAAGTTATTAATCAATAATAAAATTTTTACATTTGTCTTTGTTCAAAGCTTGTCCCTTTTAGCATTTGAAAAATCCATAACTAAGGGATTAAATTTCCTTCTTGATGAAATTGTTTACTGTTTTGGGATCAAAAGTGATTTTATGTTCTTTACTTTGTTTATCACTTAAAATTTAATCAAATCCAATTTTTCACGGCGACAACAATAAGGATTAGAGTTAGGATTTAATATATTTTTCATTGGGATTACAAACTTGAAACACTCGGCACTCTAGAAATGTTCATTCTAACACTAAAGAGTCACGAAGAGCTCCAATGAATGTTCCTCTATGTTTTCTTCCTTTCATTTGTTTTCACTATCATTGCCTGGGAGGAAGTGAAGGGGAATGATAAGGAAGAAAACTCCTTCGCTTCTCTGAGAGTTTAAAAATAATAGGCGAATTACACCACGTAACCAAGCACCTATGGTTCCACCATAAGTTATGCGGTGATAGAAGATAAAATAGATGTATAGGTATGTATAACTCATTAATGATATTGAAGTAATTTTAGTAAAATTTTAAAAATATTTTGCAATTACAAAATAAACAACAAAACACGTTCAGTGTCTTCCCTTCCTCTCTCACCTATACATTCATTCTCCTTTCTCCCTCAACTCCCACATTGCATGTAGGTCGGGTCACACTCATTACTAGAAATTCGTAGGGTATTGACAATTATTATTTCATATTTTATAATATAAGAGATTAATTTAATTTATTTTAAAAATGAAAGGCTAATATAATTCACAATTATGAAGTTAAAAATTAAAATGTGCAGTAACTCCTTAGATTATGTACTTATTTTTATTTATAAAATTGATTCCAAATACCTGTAGACATAAATCCAAACATACTGGTATATTGTCTTTTTACAATTTTTTATTCGGTGTAGAATTTGTTTCGATTTAAGAAAAATAATTATAAAACTTAAATTTTATATTTAATTAAAAAACTGAAAATTATTGTTCTTCTAAGCTTTAAAAAAAAAACCTGAAAATTAATCGGCAAACGTCCCCTTTTGTTCTCGCTTTACTTTGCTTATTGTCGTCAAACCCTATCTACGTTTAGCACCTTCTCCTCTTCAGCCACTTTGCCCCCAAATTGAGAATCCCAGTTACCAAACCTAACCCTAACCTCAGCTCAATCATCTCATGAAGTTGACCTCGCAAAGAACTAGGGTTTCAATCTCAAGCCTCAGTGGAGGCCTTCTCTGATGAATCGCCCCATTCTCTAGCCCTAGGAAACTCTTCTTCTTCTTCTTCTTCTTATCTCTCAAATTTTTCCCCATGGAGGGCTCTGCAGAGGATCTGGGAGCCCCAGAGTCATGGGAGGTTGCAGATTTGGACGAATCCATGAACCGCTTGAAGCTCACGCTCTCATCAAACACCGATTCCAAGCCTCGTCGCGAACCTCCTCATGATGATGAGGACAATTCTCCACCACCACCGCAACTTCTTTCTTCTTCTTCGAGTGGAGAGAAGGTCTCTGATGACGTCATCAGGCAAGTCGATGAGTTCCTTCGCGAAGCCATTCAGAACCCTCGCGAACGCCTTTCGAGTACGTGTGTTGATCTTGAAATTAGGGTTTTTGTTATGCGTAATTTTGTGGATGGAAGTTTTCGGTCCTGAGACATGTGAGTTTGGTTTCATCTGACTGGTGTATGTGTGCACAAGTAGATAAAGTAAATATGTTAGATGTGAAATACCGACGAAGTTGCTTCTTGTGATTTTCATCCGAGTTGCATTTGGTTGGTGAGAGCACGTGTGTTTTGCGTGTACTGATGTGTGGCCAAGGTTTTTGCCTCTTTCTTCATGATTAAGAATTTCGTATTGGTGACTGTGTGTGTTTTGATCTTTCTTTTTATTAATGTGGAATGACTTTGTCACCTCCATCAAGAAAGAAAGTAAAAAAAAAAGGGTCTTGGTAAAAAAAAAATTTAATCGAGAATGTTCTATGGTTCTTCTGTGCCTATACATTCGCATTGTACTGTTCTGTTGACTTAGTCATACAATTATGATTGCATTTCCTTTTGTATGTTGTGTGATTCAGGCCAAATGAAGCTTTACGTATGCAGAATGATGTGTTTTGCAAAATTATTAAGGTTTCTAATTTAATTTCAGTTTTGCGGATGGAGCAAGATGTTGAAACTTTATTCGTGATCCTAATCAGCAGCAACTTGAATTTCAGCAGCTGCCAACATCCTATTTACGGTTGGCTGCACATCGAGTGGCTCAGCATTACTCATTGCAGTCAATGGTTTTAATGGATAATAGTTTACCAGATGGTTCCGGGTCAAGAATTATCGTCCGCAAAACATCTGAATGTAAACCTCCTCTTATTCGCCTTGCAGACATCCCAGTAAAATTATCATCAGAAACTAATGCTGTTATGAAAGTGGCAATCAAACAGAGGCCACAGAAGCAGACACAAATTCTTAGCAATGTAAATTCAAACTCAACGAAGAATAGCAACTCTAAAAGTGTGGAAGAGAGAAAGAGGAGTATAATAGGGCTCGTGCTAGGATCTTTAGTTGCAATAGTGGTGGTATTGTGGGTGGGAAGCCAGAATGTGAGTCAAAGAAGCAGGATAACTCATTACGTGGCTCCTTAGGAGTTTCTAGGGTGGAAGATAGACCTGTCTCTGCACCTGATGTCAGTTCTGGTAGGGGGCTGGTTGAGTCTTCTGCTAATCACAGTAGGCCTAGAAGTAGGACAGAGAAGGAGCCAGTTGGTAGATACAGGCAAAGTAATAGGGTGGCTATATTTCGGGATCGTGATGTTGACCGGAAGGATCCTGATTATGACAGAAGCTATGAAAGGTATGCCTATTTTTTGCTCTTTTTTAAGTCATTTACTTGCCTGCTAGAATTCCTGACCTTTTATTCTTGTTCCACTTTCTCTAAAGTACTAAGGATTTGAGCTGTCAGACTTCAATGATTTGGCTCTGCAGCTAGATGCCATTGATATTTCAATATTTTTCTTCCTATTTAGATAATACATCATGATGTTCAGAAATTTTTTAAGTTGTGGGGTGCATAAAAGTTACGTATGTATATTTGATGTTTATTATTGTCTGGCGGAGCTAACCAGCATAATTGTCAGTTGAGATTTTCTTGTTCAACATGTCTGCTTGTTCTGAATAGCAAAACTATCAAATTCCAACTTCATAATGTCTTATTCTTGGTTCTGACCCTTCAAAAAGAGTTTGGACATGAGTTGAGCATTTATTAAACATCTTCCATGCACATTTTCAGGATATTGGCTAGCACCTATTTCATATTTTGAAGATTTAATTTTTAATATATTTTCTTGTTTGAATGAATAATTGATAATAGATAATTGACTTTCTAAACAGAAAAGCCAGATTTCCTTGTTTCTTTGCAAGTGCTTTTCAAACCTTTGATGATTGGCATAATTCTTATGATAATATATTAAAACATGATAGCAGCAAAATGATATCATATATCTGCATAATTATAAAATAACTGCAATGATTGTATTATGCTGAAATATGTTTGTGGCTATTACATATTATAACTTATTAAGTTATTATGAGTTGACTTTTCTAGAACACTATGGCATCATTTGATCCATGTAGCAGACCCTATCTTATGGGACAAGCCTTAGTTGTTGTTGTTGTTGTTGTATTATGTGTTGACTTTTCTGGTTATTGATTGAAATGCAACAGCAGCTCATGAGATTTTTTGTTTAGAAGCCTCTGATTGGCATATTATTTTTTCTTTCTGCTGGTACAAAACTACAAATGCTTAAAACAAAACATGATGTTGGCAACCTGTTAAAAGTTAGTTGATAAAATTGTTTTGGGGTTATACAAACTAGAATTAGAAGTGTTATGAATGTGGCCATTATGTCGTAGCTTGTAACTTTTTCTTGGATTAAGGTATGCATTATGTAGAATACTTGTAATGCTTGTATTATACTGAAATATGTCTGTGGCTGTTACATATTATAACTGATTGTAAGTTGACTTTTGGGCATATTGATTAAAATGCAGTGGTACCTCATGTTATTTTTTGTTTAAAAGTCTCTGATTGGCATTTTTATTTTTTCTTTCTGCTAATCCATATGCTTAAAACAAAACATGATGTTGCCAACCTGCTAATGGTTGATAAAATTGTTTTGAGGTTATACAAACTAGAATTAGCTGTGTTCTGAATGTGGCCATTATGTTTTATCTTGGTTTCTTCTTGGAGTAAGGTATGGATGTTAATTATGTATAAGATTGCCATTGTGTAGTAAGCTTAGTTTTGCAAATATGAAAATGTTGCTTTTGATTAGTAGCCACACTAAACAAGATGAGATTAGGGATTATTGCATTAGAAAGAAAGTTGAGGAAGCTCCCTATAGTGAAAAAGATTGTAGAATCTCACTTGAAGTGAATTGGCCATGTGAGTTAGAAGATCACCAGTGGTAGTCTCATTAAGAAGAGTATATCAGATGTAGAGTAGCCCAATAGCTTGAGGTAGAGGAAGACGAAGAAAAACAAATTACTAAATCAATAAGAAGGGCATAGATTTAGATAGCTTGTCTACGACCATGGTTTAAGATAGGATATTATGGTGTCATTTGATTCGTGTAGCTTATCCCACCTAATGGGAAAAGGCTTTTTTGTTGTTGTAATAGCAGTTCGAATTGGCCATTATGTCCTAACTCTTAAGATCTTGGAATAAAGTGTGCATTTTAAAGCTTTAGATGCATTATAGATATGTATACTTTATCTGATTCCAGGTCCCTGGTTCAGGATGAAATGCAATTTATCATTTAATGTGCTTGTCATTTATTTAGGTTTTAGTGGCTGACACGTCTTGTATGTTAACGTGTTACCATCAAGAAATGTAAATCTAATAAATATAAAGGTTGAGATATGGTTGGAGTATGGATTAAACTGGTCATTATCTTGAAACTGGCATTGCAGGTATGTGCAAAGATTTGATCCTGGGTTTGGATTTAATGGAGGATCATACACCATGCAGCCAATGTATACACCAGTAGTGACTTACAACACTGAGTTTCCACAGCTTGGATCCACTCCTGGACCCCAGCCTTCTTCTGAACACCATTCACAGCCTCTTCTACAGCATATTCCTGGGCCATGGGCTCCCCCTTCTACACCTTCCGGAATGGGATATGGACATCCAGACACCATGATGTCACCATTTAATCCTAATCAAGCTGGTGGGCACTCCTCACCAACTTTGTATTTGCATCCGTCTCAGTATTCTTGTCAACAACCGATGCCTTTTATCCATCACGAACCTGTTCATCAGCCCTTTGCACAGGTATGAGTTATGTGATGATTACATCCCCAACATCTTCAATTTGCATTTCGTCAAGTTGTATATAATGTTTCAAAATGTGTTTTCCATGAGGTTTTCTTTGTCTCATTAATTCCCAACTACGTTGCTATACCCTAATACCTTATGTTTCATGACATGCTTATTCGTTATGCCTAGATGATGTGGTATTTGAATTGTATAGGTATCTTATGACAAATTAATATATGGTTTTGTTAATTTTGTTGCTTTATTTTGGCACTGAGTGTTTGTGAAGTTTCATATTTTCCTTAGTCTTCTACTTTTAATTTGGATGTAATTATACTCTTGTATGTACTTGATACTGCAGTCTCATCAACCACCCCCTGATGCAAGTTTTGCATTGGCCCGGCCCGGTGAGGGGCATGGGCCATGCCTGCACCTGATCAGCCGGAGTTATATGATGCAAGATGATAGGTTGCTGCTGCTGCTTCAGATTACTTTCAGCTGATTGGAATGCAGGCATATAGACCGAGTTGGACTGGATTGGAACTGAGCATTCCAGAGAAACCATTGATTGAGTCCTCCATTCTTGGTCTTCCAAGGATGCTTCTTGCATCTTTCATAACAATGTCCCTTCTTGACATATGCATTTTCTGTTGGGAGCTTTTAGAGAACACATACTGCTGCTTCCATTTACAGAATGAGTTCATGAATAATTCAGAGCTGAATTCATTTGTGCTCGACTTGGATGAAGGTATGCTTTTGTTGATCTATATTGTGTAATATAATTGTTCTTGTTGCTTGACTAGGCAATTGTTTCCTATTTTTGTTATGAAGTTCATCATTTGCACTTTTTTAAATCAATGTTTGTTAAATGAGAAAAAAAAAGAATAATCATCAGCAATACCCACTTTTATATTCCATCATTACGTGTTCTTTTTGTTAGTTAATTTGCTATTGCACTGTGTCATGTGAGTTAATTGGGACACTGCCACCAAATCTACTTCTGATGGGGGGTCTTGGCATCCGCAGAGCAAGAGAGTTTAATTCTGCTTTGCTGGGCAAGTTGGTTTGGAGTTTACTCCATGAAACTAAACTTTGTGTGGAAGTTCTTTCTGATAAATATTTGAGGGGGAGCTCTATTTTTTACTGCAGGGCTCAGGTGGGTTCTTTGCATATTTGGTGGGCTCTTTGTTATGCCGCTGGCCTGTTTCGTGATAGGTTTAAAATCAGAATTGAGGATGACTTTTCTTCCTTCTGGTATGATTATTGGACCCTGCATGGACCTCTCTGCTCCGTGGTGCATTTTGTCCACATATCTGATACACAAGTGATGAGCAGTGGTGGTCTTTAGAATCTCTCTACACAATTATTGGCAGTGATATTGTGAATGCTGTGGAAGAGGTTACTATACTGCAATTTATCTCCCATTCTGATTTTTTGGTTTGGACAGCTTCTTCTTTGGGCATTTTCACAGCAGCATTGGGATATAAGTGGCTACAAGCTCCCCCTCGGTTAGCCCTTCATCTTGGTCCTGGATATGGAAGCTTCATATACTGTTCAAAATTTGTTTCTTACGTTGGCTGGCAATTCTTACTGTTTACCGACTGATGAGACTTGCTGCAATAGAGGAATTACTGATTCCCCTTTGTCCTCGATGTGGTACATGGTCTGAGACAGTTATCCACTGTTTACGGGATTGCTGTAAGGCTAAAGCTGTGTGGGACTGGGCTTTTGCCTCTATTCCTCCTGGTAACTTCTATTCTCTGGATCCCGCTTCTTGGCTTCGGACCTTCTGTTCTGGATCTTATGCGTTGGAATTTTGTGTTTATCTCTGGCATATTTGGTGCATGAGAAATGAATGGGTTTTCTCCAAGACCCAACCATCAAGGGACATCATGGTCCAGCTGGTATTGGCTCCCTTCTAAGGAGAGATAATGGGTCTTGGATTGTTGGAGATATAATCACTCATACTGTGAGGGATTATATTCTGGTCTCTTGGAAAACTCCTCCCTCCTCTTTTATTAAGATCAATACAGATGGAAGCTCTCTTGGAAATCATGGTCCAGCTGGCATTGGCTCCCTTCTAAGGAGAGATAATGGGTCTTGGAAAACTCCTCCCTCTTTTATTAAAATCAGTACAGATGAAAGCTTTCTTGGAATTCCTGGTCCTGCTGGTTTTGGCTGCCTTCTAAGGAGAGATAATGGGTCTTGGGTTGTTGGGTTCTCAGGTAAATTTCCTGTGCTGACTATGTGTGTGTGGAACCTCTTGCTATTTGTCACGGCTTACTTATGGCTTGGATGAGGGATTTTAGAAGCGTGATTTGTGAAGTTGATTGCATGGAAGCTGTTCAGATATACGCTGCCATCATCTCAGACATAAAGCATTTCCTTCAAATGGAATGGGACTGCCCTATCCAACATATATGCAGAGAGGCAAGTAGCAGACTTGCTAGCAAAACATGGGGCCACATCTGGATCTTCTTGTGTCTGGGACTCACCTCCTGCGTTCCTTGATCATGCCCCTGTTTGCTGATAATACAAGTACGATTCATTTGAGATAGTTTCTTTTGTCATTTTGTTTTTTTTTGTTCCCCTTTCCTTTGCCTTTGTACCAAAAAACAAGAGGAGTATTTGATGTAAATGGAGCATTTGTTTATGCTACCTTTTAAGAAGTGAGTATCAGTTGCATTTTTCTGTTTTCTTGTTTTGGCTACAGCTCTATAAAAGGGCATGAGGGCTCGCTTGACAGGCCATTTGCCTTCATATTTCAGGAACTTATGATACTGAAATTTGACTTTAATTTCTCAAGCGCCAGTTGCAATTGCCTTCTAAGTTTACAGTATAGTCTGGATATACTTGTATAATATATAATTAACTATGATGGATATGTGATTGCATATTTAACTTGCAAACGTTTCTTTTCTTGATTTTGATATCATCCTACATTATAATCAGTGGATTTTTTCTGGTCCAGACTATAAGCAGTGATTTTAAGCAAAAATAACCATTTCGACATTTAATTGTGACATTCACTTGATCACCGTTAGATGATATGCCAAGGGTGATCAAGTGGTGTCCAAAGGAGACACGTGCACTTGAATGTCAAAATAACTTTGTTGGATTCTAAGTTGCTGTTTTTGTATTTTTTTGTTTTGTTTTTTCTGGTCAAGAGTTGCTTTTTTGTGTTTTCAGTTTTTGATGGTGCTCTTTGATTTATGGGTTTGTGCTTTAATTTTCTCACTCATGTCTTAAGTGCTTCTCGGACGTTTCATACAAAAAATAGTCCGGTAATGATATCATCCAAAATATGGTTTGCCAAGCGGATCCTTTTTTCAGTTCATGGCCTGTTTATCATGCTGTACAACATCAATGGAGGAATCATTTTCTGTTTTGTTAATGCAGGATGTCCTTTATAGTACCGTTTTCTTATAGGTTATCGATGGTATCATATATAGGTTATCCCATCATAATTGCTCTACCCTAACATTGGTGTTTCTGATTCATCCCTAGTGGGAATCATGAGAAATAAATCCGCTTCATGGAAAATTATCAATACGAGGTCCATGCTGATAAAAAGAGTAAACGATAACAGCATATAACTAATTTAGTCTACCTGATTACCTACCCATAAGTTGCAGGTAATTAACCTTAAGGGTATCTTTGGCTGGAGGGTGGAAATGAGGGTGAATTTTTTATAATTAGACTTCATATGTAAAATTACATACAAAATTCAATAATGGGAAACTTATTCTCATTTTTCCTTTCAACCAAACAGCCTAAATATGAGAATAGGCACTCAGATTTCTTGGTCCCACTCTCAACCAGTTAATCAATCTATCTAAGAACCACTAACTTGAATATTCTAAGGATTTAATGCATTTACATCTCCACTTGAGCAAATAGAGAAAAGCTGAACTGTCATATTTCCTGGAATATGCCACTATGGTACCAAAAACAGGCCCGAGAGCACATTCAACACAGCTCAGATACGCACAGCCAGCATCTTGTCTAGAAAAGCTTTGACAGAAAGCCTTGAAATGCTTGTAAGCAATGTCTATATCTTCCTTCCCACGTATATTTTCTCTAATACTGCTGCAAACCCCAAGACAGATAATATTATAAGAAATGAATGGAACATGGAAGTAAGAACATTTGCTTTCTTTTCAAAGGTTATTTATGTATAAAGAAAAGAAGAAATTCAATAAGATGAAAAGAATAAATTGATGGCGATAACGTGCCTAGTAGTGCAATGAAAAAGGCATTGGCTGCACGTACCAACAACCGATGCATGATTCTAAAGCCTATACATGATTCTTGGAAGTTGGAACCTTGTATAAATACAGCAAACTGATTTTTTTTGTGTGTGTTCCAAAATACTAATGAATCATATGGTTTTTGACTTCCATCTTTGGTCATTTCATGTGCAAGAACATGAAAGTATTTGAACGGTTGAACAACTGCTAGACATTTTGGTATCAAGGCTAGCCAATGGATTAGTAAGGTGATTAGATGCTACCATCATCAACGATAATGAAAAATAACATTTTTACATTATAAAAATACAAAAATGCAAAAAAAATTAGATAACTGTGCATTGAAAATTGAGCAATTTTACAATCATCAATTAGGATGTCAATCCAGTATATGTAATCCGTGTTCCAAGAATATTCATAATAATTCATTTTAATTTAGGTTTGATTACTATACAGGTTCCTATAATTTTTTTCAATTTTCAATTAGCTTCCTATAATTTAAATGTTTGTAAGTGTCTCCTTATAGATATAAGATTTTTCAATCAAGTCCCTATATTATAAAAATGAAATATTTTATGAATATTCTATTTCCATCTTCCTCTTCACCCTCTCATGAAGATAGTGTATTATATGAATATTCTATTTTTGATAACAATAGACTTGATTGAAAAACTAATAACTATAAAAATTTATTTAAAAAAAATTTAAACTATAGAAACTCGCAAAATAATTAAACTTAATTTATAATGTTTAAAAGTTATATAAAAGCCTGTTTTAAATATCCTTGAGGACATATTAAACGTGCTCAAGGAGGAGCATGTAAGAATTCCCCATAAGGAGCATGTAAGAATTCATCGGAAGGAGCAAGTATTGGAGTTCTCATTCATCCACATCCAACACCATTTGTAACCACAAATCCCTACCAGTAGTTTAGAAATGCTTTGATGCAAGTCAAACAAACTTTAGGGATGAAAACCAAAATCTAGTTATTTCATGTATTAAAAATATATCTAATCCTTTATTTTATTTGGCATATAAATATAGACTTTTACTTTAATATATTGATAATTTTTATAATTACACATTGTCATATTAGTAAAACAAATTTGATTCTTGTCCTGTAATTTTTAAATGTCATATATGTAAGAAAATTTAATTAAATAATAATATAAAATAAAATTTATTTTGTCAATATATTCAAACTAAATCTTAATACATATATATTAACAATAATAATAAAATATATTTTTTTCCCACTTCTGAAATTTCATTGATGTCAATAAAAATATAATATTCTAATTTTTACCTATATATCACATCATCAAATCAAAATAATAAATAAATATTCTATTTATTATTAAGTATCATTATCATTGGGCGTGACACGTGGAAGATACTTTCTTCGTCCTCCAATGTCGTCAAACCCTATCTCCCTCAAGCTCCTTCACCTCGGCCACTTTTGTCCCCAAATTCCAAAATCGCAGTTCCGAACCCTAACCCTAACCTCAGCTCGATCAGCTCATGAAATTCACCTCGCAAGGATCTAGGGTTTCAAGCTCAGACCCCACAGGAGGCCTTCTCTGATGAATCGCCCCATTCTCTAACCCTCGTAAATTCCTCCTCCTCTTCTTTTCTCCCAGTTATTATTATTATTTTTCCCTATTTTCCATGGAGGGCTCTGCAGAGGATCTGGGAGCCCCAGAGTCATGGGAGGTTGCGGATTTGGACGAATCCATGAACCGCTTGAAGCTCTCGCTCTCATCAAACAAAGATTCCAAGCCTCGTCGCGAACCTTCTCATGATGATGACGACGACAATTCTCCACCACAGCAACCTCCTCCTGCTTCTTCGAGTGCAGAGAAGGTCTCTGATGACGTCATCAGCCAGGTCGATCAGTTCCTGCGCGAAGCCATTCAGAACCCTCGCGAACGCCTTTCCAGTATGTGCCGATTGCTTAATTTGATTTTATCTGTATGCGTTAGTCAGAGCAAGACTTGTCTTAATTAGAAATTAGGGTTTTGTGGTGCGAGTTTGGTTTATGTGATTTGTGTGTGCACAAGTGTGCTTCTTGTGATTTTTCTCTAAGTTGTATTCGTGGCATTGGTTTTTGTCTTGGTGATTAAAGAATTTCATTTGGTGTCAATATGTACATATTTTGTTTCTGGGGAGTTTGGTCTTTTTCTTTTAATATATATATAGGAATAGCCTTCTCTTCCCCACCCTAACTGAAAAATAAATTAAAAAACGTGTTTTTGTCCAAAAATTGACTCTAGAATGTTCCTCTGTGCCCATATATTTGCTTTCTACTGCTCTAATGACTTGTCGTGCAATTATGAATGCATTTTTTGTATGTTATGTGATTCAGACCTAATGAAGCTTTACGTACGCAGAATGATGTGTTTTGCAAAATTATTTAGGTTTCTAATTTAAATGCAGTTTTGCGGATGGAGCAAGATGTTGAGAACTTTATCCGTGATCCTAGTCAACAGCAGCTTGAATTTCAGCAGCTGCCAACATCCTATTTACGGTTGGCTGCACACCGGGTGGCTCAGCATTACTCGTTGCAATCAATGGTTTTAATGGATAATAGTTTGCCAGATGTTTCTGGGTCAAGAATTATTGTCCGCAAAACATCTGAATGTAAAACTCCTCTTATTCGCCTTGCAGACATACCAGTAAAAATATCATCAGAAGATAATGCTGTTATGAAAGTGGCAATTAAACAGAGGCCGCAGAAGCAGACACAAATTCTTAGCAATGTAAATTCAAACTCAACAAAGAATAGCAACTCTAAAAGTGTGGAAGAGAGAAAGAGGAGTATAATAGGGCTCGTGCTAGGATCTTTAGTTGCAATAGTGGTGGTATTGTGGGTGGGAAGCCAGAATTTGAGTCAAAGAAGCAGGATAACTCATTACATGGCTCCTTTGGAGTTTCTAGGGTTGAAGATAAACCTGTCTCCACACCTGATGTCAGTTCTGGTAGGGGGCTGGTTGAGTCTTCTGCTAATAACAGTAGGCCTAGAAGTAGGACAGAGAAAGAGCCAGTTGGTAGATACAGGCAAAGTAATAGGGTTGCTATCTTTCGGGATCGTGAAGTTGACCGCAAGGATCCTGATTATGACAGGAGCTATGACAGGTATGCCTGCCTTTTGCCATTTTCTTAAGCCATTCACTTGCCTGCTAGAATTTGTGACCTTGTTTTCGTGTTCCTCTTTCTCTAAATAATCAAGGATTTGAGCTGTCAGGCTTCAAAGTTTTGGCTCTATTACCATCATTAAAGCAGTTAGATGCTATTGGTGTTTTAATATTTTGCTTCCTATTTAAATATTGTATGGTGTGAATTATTTTCTGGCAAGGCTTAATGAGCATGATTGTCAGTTGAGATTTTCTTGTTCAACATGTCTGTTTGCTTCTGAATAGAAACACTATCAAAATCCAACATCATAACTTATTTTATTCCCTTCCAACTCTACAGAGAGTTTGGACATCAATTGGGCATATATTAAACATCTTCATGCACTTCTTCAGGATATTGGCTTGCACTAAGGTCATACTGAGGGTTTAATTTATATATATATGTTTCAATGAATAATTGGTAATATATAATTGGCTTTTGTTAACAGAAAAACCAGATTTACTTGTTTCTTTACAACTGCTTTTCAAACCTTTGATGTTTGGCATAATTGTTATGATACTATATTTCAATATTAAAACATGATAGCAGCAAAAAGTTATCACATTTCTGCACAATTGTAAAATACTTGCAATGATTGTGTTATACTTAAATATGTTTGCGGCTATTACATATTATTTTTTGTTTAGAAGTCATCTTGTTATTTTTTGTTTAGAAGTCTCTGATTGGCAATTTTGTTTTTTCTTTCTGCCAGTACATATACTTAAAACAAAGCATGGTTTTGCCAACCTGTTAATAATTAATTAGTTGATATAATTGTTTTGGGATTATATGAACAAGAATTATTAGTGTCCTGAATTTTTTCATTATTTTTTAACTTGTAATTTTTCTTGGAGTAAGGTATGCATTTTAATTATATGTTGGCTGTTGTGTAGTAAGCTTAGTATTGCAAATATGAAAATGTTGCTTTCGATGACTAGCCACGCTACACAAGATTAGCATTTGAGAGAAAGTTGAGGAAGCAACTATAGTGAAAAAGATTGTAGAATCTCACTTGATGTGAATTGGTCATGTGAGGAGACGACCTGTAGTAGCCTCATCAAGAAGAGCACGTCAGATGCATAGTAGCCCAATAGTTTGAGGTAGAGGAAGACCAAGAAAAAACAATATACTAAATCAATAAGGACATAGGTTTAGATAGCTTGTCTACGAACATGGTTTAAGATATGATATAATGTTGTCATTTGATTCATATAGCGTATCCCACCTAATGGGAAAATGCTTTGTTGTCGTCGTTTTAATAGCAGTTTGAATTGGCCATTATGTTCTAACTCTTAAAATCTTGGAAGCAAGTGTGCATTTTAATGCTTCATGATGGATGTTCATGGTTCTATACCTTTAGATGTATTATAGATGTGTACTTTATCTGATTTTGGGTTTCTGGTTTAGGATGAAATGCAATTTATCATTTAACGTGCTTGTCATTTATTTTAGTTTTAGTGGCTGGCACCTTTTTTATGTTACTATGTTTTTATCATGAATTGTAAATCTAATAAATATAAAGGTTGAGATATGGTTAGAGTATGGATTAACCTGGTCATTATCTTGTAACTGGCACTGCAGGTATATGCAAAGATTTGATCCTGGGTTTGGGTTCAATGGAGGATCATATACCATGCAGCCAATGTATACACCAGTAGTGAATTACAACACTGAGTTTCCACAGCTTGGATCCACTCATGGACCCCAGCTTTCTTCTGAACACCATTCACGACCTCTTCTACAGCATATACCTGGGCCATGGGCTCCACCATCAACCCCTTCTGGAATGGGATATGGACATCCAGACACCATGATGTCACCATTTAATCCTAGTCAAGCAAGTGGACACTCCTCACCAACTTTGTATTTGCATTCATCTCAATATTCTTGTCAAGGACCAATGCCTTTCATCCATCATGAACCTGTTCACCAACCCTTAGCACAGGTATGAGTTATGATTGCACCCCCAAAATCTCTAATTTGTATGGTCAAGTTGTATATAATGTTTTAAAATGTGTTTTCCATGTGGCTTTCTTTGTATCTCACTTATTAATTCCCAACTACATTGACTATGACCTAATGCCATATTTTGCATGACATGCTTATTTTTTATGCCTAGATGACGTGGTCTCTGAATCAGATAGGTATCTTACGACAAATTACTTTACAGTTTGTTTGGATATTTGAATTGGAATTGTAATGTAGAATTTCAATTTTTGGGTTTATTAAAGAATTGTAACAAAATTGTTAGAAATTAGAGAGAAAGAGAAAGAATTATATGAACTTTAATGAAGAGAGAAATGTTTAATAATTTCTAGAATTAACAATTCATATGATATAGGTTAGAAATTAAGAAGATTTCATTCTTGTTTTTCAATTCTATGGTGTGGGATTATAATTCCAATTCTATATGTACTCCAACTATGAAAATTACAATTGGATGGTCCAATTTCAATTTTATGCTCAATTCTAGATGTTGAAAGGAACGTTGGGGTTTTTTTAATTTTGTTGCTACATTTTGTCTCCAAGTGTTTGTTTCATATTTTCCTTTGTCTTCTACTTTTAATTTCAATGTAATCGTACTCTTTTATGTACTTGATACTGCAGTCTCATCAACTACCACCTGATGCAAGTTTTGGATTGGCCCGGCCCCGGTAAGGGGCATGGGCCATGCCTGCACCCGATCAGCCAGCCATATGATGCAAGATGATATGCTGCTGCTGCTTCGGATTTCTTTCAGCTGATCGGAGTGCAGGCATTTAGACCAAGTTGGACTGGATTGGATTTGTGCATTCCAGAGAAACCATTGATTCAGTCCTCCATTCTTGGTCTTGCATGGATGCTGCTTGCATCTTCAAACAACGTCCCTTCTCAACGTAGGCATTTTCTATTGGGAGCTTTTAGAGCACACATACTGCTGCTGCCGATGACAGAACGAGTTGAGGAATAATTCAGAGCCGAATTCATTTGTGATTGACTTGGATGGAGGTATGCTTTTGTTGATCTATGTTGTGAGTAATACAACTGTTCTTATTGTTTGCCTAGCCAATTGTTTCCTATTTGTGTTATGAAGTTCATTATCATTTTTTAAAATCAATATTTGGTGAATGAAAAAAAGAATAATCATCAGCAATACTCACTCATATATTCTATTACTAGTTTTTTTATTGTTTAAATTGTACTGTAAAACGATATTTACTTTCGCATTTTGGGATATGTGCATGTGATGTAAATGGAGCATTTGTTCAAGCCACCTTTTAAGGAAAGAGTATAATTTCCATTTTTCTGTTTTCTTGTTTTAGCTACAGCTCTTCTAAAGAGCATAAGGGTTCGCTTGGCAGGCCATTTGCCTTCAGATTGCGGGAACTTTTGATGCTGAAATCCGACTCTAATTTCTCAAGCGCCAGTCACAAGTTGCTATGCTTTTAAGTTCACATTATAGTGTGGATATACGTGTATAATACATATTTAACTTTTATGGACATGAAATTGTACCTGACTCGAAACATTTTTTTTTCCTCGATTTCGATATCATCTACCTATAAGCTGTGTTTTAACACCGTTCTTTTTGTTTTCATTTTTAAAGTGTGCTCTGACGTATGGGTTTCTCTTCCCCATGTTATAACAATTGAAATTAATTTCTAATAGAATTAAATTCAATTTCCCCTCATCTCTTTTTACAAAAATCTTTTAAAAGGAAAAATTGTACTTTACTCCTAAGTAATAGGCCTTGAGCTATATAATGTCCTTGTTATAGTGTATAGCTGACGTAGTTTGCTAAGCGGATCCTTTCACAGTTCATGGCCTCTTTGGAAAAATGTACAACGTCAGTGGAGGAAGTATATTTCTTGTTAATGTTTCAAAGTTCAAAGAAGTATCAGAAGTTGAATTTATGTTAAAAGAGTTGAGCTTTTACGATGAGAATTTGCAAGAGAAATTCAGGAGAAATCAGGAAAGAGTAAATTCTGGACCTCCATATATATATATATATATATATATATATATATAGGGAATGTATAATATGAGAAAAGTGAATTATTGTGAGAGTAGGAAGGAGTAAATATTGATTATTAAATTTTATATGAATGATCAAAATTAAAATTAAAGTCATAATTTTTTTAGATGAGTATGTGAACATTAATTTTTATTAATCAATTTTCAATATTGACTATCCATATATAGTTATACAACTTGTATTTATTTATTTCACTCTTATAATAAACACCTCATATGATATATATATATGTATGTGTATATATATATATGTAAAACAATTTTCTTATATGTTATTAGTGGTATCCAGTAGCCCATCATAATTGCTCCACCCTAAGACATCCCTAACAGTGGTGTTTTCGATTCATCCATAGGGGCAATCATGAGAAATAAGTCTTCATGGAAAACTTTTCAATGCGGGTCCACGCAGAAAACAAGAGTAAAGAATTCAAGGGAAAACGGCATATAACGAATTTAGTCTACTTGATCAATGATCATCAATTTAAGTTATATCAAAAGAAAAAAATCTATTGAAGTTATATTTCATCCTCTAATATGCCGGTAATTCAATGAGAATAGGCACTCAGATTAATTTTTTGGTGCCACACTCAACCATTTACTCAAACTTTCTGAGAACCGCTAACTAGAACATTCCAACGGATTAATGCATTTACATATCCACCTTAACAAACACAGAAAGCTGAACTCGGTCATATTTTGCAAAACAAAACCTTTGCCGAACGAAAAGCTAGGGACAAAAGCTTCTCAAAACCAATGTCTCCCTCTGATTTCACTATCACCACTTTTCCTGGCAGATGCGACTTATGGAATCAAACACAGGCGCAAGAACACATTCAACACAGCTCAGATATCCACAGTCAGCATCTTGTCTATGCCTGAAAAGCTTTGGTAGAAAGCCTTGAAATGCTTGTAAGCAATGTCTATATCTTCCTTCCCACATATTTCTCTTATACTGCAAGCCAAGTATGAGCACACACACTCAAGACAAACCATATTATATCCCTTGGAGTGGGTGAGAAATGAATGAAACATGCAAATAAGAGCAATTGCTTTCTTTTTCAGTAAGGTTAAAGAAAAGAAGAAAATCAACAAGATGAAAAGGATAAACTGATGGGCATAGCAGCTAATGTGTTTAATAGTGCAAAGGAAAAGACATCGGCCACATGTACCAATAATCGATACATGATTATAGAGATTATGAGTGTTGCTAGACAGCCAAAAAAAATCATGCCAAAAAATTTATCAAATTCAATTGGCAAAGACATGGCAAAGTCCGAGTAGCTAGATTATGGTGATTGAAAAATTTAAAGTTTTCCAATAATATTGTTCCATATAATTCAGGAAATAATTCTGGAAGATTTTTTTACTATAAAGCATTTTCAAAAGATTGTGTCATGCTGCCCAAACACAAGGAAGATAATTATCATTGTCTTGGAAACATTTATAAATACCACATATTGATTATCTTTGTCTCAGTTCCATCTTTAGCCATTTCATGTGCAAGAACATGAAAAAATATTTGAATCGACTACCAGACATGGTTATACCTAGTATAAAGCGGACTATATGACATGGTTTCACAAAGGCTTTGGTTAAAATTAGACTTCGTTGAATTTTAAGAAGCGTCATAAATTAATGCAAAAACCATTTGATACCTGTGCATTGAAAGTTGAGCAATTCCGCAGTCAACAGTTCGGATGCCAACCCCGAAGCGAGTATTGGACCAATGGTTGATCCACATCCCATATCATTTCTAACCACAAATTCCTACATTTAAGTGAGTATGCAAAATTTAATTATTTGATATAGATGCCTCAATTATGTGATATAACGCAACAAGCAGAGAAAATAAGACATACACTCTTAATCTACACATGCTTTCATTTTCGATATTTCATCATGCAAGTTCTACTATCTTCCTTATAATCATTAAAAATTGTTTCCCAAATAACTCTCCTACTATGGTCTGTGATTAATAATAGATTTTATCACACATAAAACAACCACTTGAAATTGATAAGCTAATTCATAAATGCAGGCAACGTATCACTAATCTTCATGCACATAGACTCTCACCAATAATCCAAAATGCTTGTTACAAGTTCAGGAGTTGATGTCAAGCCTATAATAAAAACTCAAGGAATTGTTTGTATTGCATGAAGTTCAAAATATAAATGAAATGAGAGAACATATATTCCCTAAAAGGGACAACTCAAGTCTTTTTTGATTGTTTTTATTTCCATCTATTCTCTCCTGAAATACTGTCTTCTTGAGTAAAAAGATTATATACAAAGGATCAAATACAGTCAGCTAGAATGAATTGGTACAAAATATGACTAGAATAATTTCCTTTAGCCTTCTACTTTAAGCTTTTATATGAATTTTAAATAAAAAAAAATTATGCGTTTAAACAAAAGGAGAAAAGGAAATTACCTGAATTGGAAGGTTATGGATTTTTCCAACTTCTTTAAAAAGAAAAGATGTGACTCCAGTGGTAGCGTAGCGCTGGTTTGCATTGTGCTTAATAACAAGCCCTTTCTGCAGCTCTGGTCGGTGGAGTTCTTCATGCTTATCCATAAAATTTGGATGAACTCCATGGGCCATATCTGCAGACACTATTAGGGGATAGAATCCACAAGAAACTTTAGTTGTCCCTTCCAGAATACTGTGTTGAACACCAATTTAAGAACATTAAATTCACCATTACTCATACACCAAAATAAAAAATATTTTGCATTGAATATTTTTTTGTACCAGGGAAAAAGCTTCATATTTTTATTACATCCAAAAACAAATTCCTGCATAGGCTCTTTCTCTTTCCCTCATTTTTAGTTTGTACCCAAAATCTAGATTTACACCTAAATTTCCTTAGCCATAAGGCAACAACTGGTCGGTGTGTCCAGAACAGCTCATGAAACCTCTATTTTCAGAAAAAAGAACACCTGTCACTACTTTAAACCCCACACCAAAATCATTAATTTTTAGACTACTTTAAACCCCACACCAACATCATTACCAATATAATTTGATTTACATACTCTGAACACAAAATGTTCCTAGCCAGAATCCATAACTTAGCCTTCAACCTTTCCAGGAGCCCCTGTGAGTACTATTGTACTAAGTATTTTTTCTAGTTGACCTAAGACACATTTTTTCCAAGAGTTATGCCACATGTTTGACAACTTAGTTTTGCAATTGACTCAGAATTTTAGAATCAAACTCATGGTGTATTAACTGATGCAAGAATTTCACTGCAGAAGGGTGATGATAAGTGCATGATATACCAAGAAATGATTGACAAATGGTTCGCTCAAAAGAACTTTCACCAACATGGTTACTTGCTAAGTCACCAACTATGCGTCTCATGGCCTGAAACATGGTTGGTGCACCAGCTCCCTGAACAGAACCTGAACCCACCTAAACAGCAGCAGTTAGACATAGCATTGGGATATGAAAGGTGAAATATCATGATATTGCAAAAGATGAGTTATGATTATTCTGTTTTCTGATGGAAGACTAGTGGTGGCTGTATCCACATGATGGTATACATTGATGATAAAGTGATAGTTAGGACTGGTACCTACATTGTCCTACAGGCTCTTCCATTTGGATACAATTAGTTGGCGTATTTATTGAGCAAAAATGGAATATATATCAAGACATAAGGCATACAAATAAATCAAGCAAAGAATACCTCCTCATTGTCAAACAAAGCCACCATCCGAATTGCATGCTCACTGGCTAAGCCACCAGGAGATTCACATGAATCAGTAAGTGCCCTTAATGCACAATAACTTGAAGCAAGATTATCTAGTCTGCCAGAAAATATAAATTCGTTGTTTCCACCTCCAAGGCAGCTGGGTTGAGTATCACAAACATTCAGTTCAACACTCACTATGCCATCAACATCACAGTTCAACTCATCTGACAATATCTGAGAATTAAAGCCCAGGGCTATATAAATAACAGAAAGCAATAGATAGGTAAGCTACGTTTAAAATGATAGATAATTCAAAATCATAACTGTATTACATATTGCCCATATTGATTGCTAAACAGCAAGAGATCAACCCAGTTTGACTTAGAACTTGCTTTAAAATCCAAGCTACTAAAAGCAGTCTCTAAAATAACAAATAGACTTGCACACATGAATGCATATTTCATCAGTGGGTCTGGCCTATCACTAACATGTATTCTGTCATTGCCATTTGCTGCACAATTTTCCTTGCTACCTCACTTTCCTTCCTATTTATCTACTTAAACCATTTAGGTCTTTCTCAAATGAGCTTTTATCTAAAGATATGACGGCAAATAAAAGATCTTGGTCAACAGTCCTTATCTTAGCTTCATGCAATCCATTTCTCTGAATGAAAATCTTTATCCCCCATCTTCCCACACATTTCCATGAATTTACCCGCAAACATCCAATAAAACCAATTCATTGCTATATATTGCTTCTATAATTAATTAATTAATATATATATATATAGTTGTATACAATTTTCAGAGACTATAAAGTACCACATGAGTTGTAATTCTGAAAGGTACCAATATTTATCATATTACAGTCAAGAACAACTCAATAACATGCAATGAAACCAGAATTCCAGCCTAAAGTACCATATTGATTTCTAACTTTGCTTGAGACTCAAAGAGGTTTATATCAATTTCTATGGTACCAGGAATTTGATGATTTTTTCTCTGAATTACATCTCAAGATATCCTGTATTAAAGCAACTACAGAGTAAATTCAATTTGTGTTTGGCAGACGGTGTATATTTGACTTTTAATTTTTTGCCTTCTACTAACTTTAGACTGGACTAGAAAGGGTTGGAATCAAAACAAGAGGACGATAATTGTGGTGAGATTTCTGTTAGACTTTGTGGAATCAATATCCATTTTATATTAAATATATGAAACAAATCTCTTTTTATTAGATATGCATGGTTTGCTTTCCTCTGGAAGTCACAACAAATAATATTCAAATGAAGTGCAACTAGTTTAACCCATTAACATGGAAGTTTGTTCATACCCTTTCAGGGTACTTCGCATCCAGCCTGAACGAAAGAAAAACAATAATCACCTGCATCAGCAGTGGGTGATGAGAAGCTTTAGACGACAATGTAGTAGTCTTCTCTTTTGACTCTGAAGAAATTTCCTCAAGCTTCATCGAGAGTAAGGGAAGAAGATGAGTCTCTAGATTCGGTTTAAAACCATCCTGGTTCACTGTGCTATACAACAAAACAAAAAGGAGAGGTTGATAGAAATCATAGAATCTGCAAGCATGCATGCTTCTGTGGCAGAACATTGGCATACAGCAAAAAAATACTTGGGGGTTGGAGTGAATAAGAGAACCAGATAAATTCCTCAAGTCAAACACAAAAGCCTACCAAGATCCAACTTGAAGTTCATAAAGCACAGTGAATTGCTTCAATTTGGAGAACAATGCTTTTGCATCCAAATATTTATAAAATTCAAATCAATCATCACATTATCTGCAACTCTATACAACTAGCACAAATATATTCATATTACAATTCGACTGCCAATTGACCATCACAATGTGCAAATAGAACTACAACTCAAGCCACAATAATCATGCCATGAATGGAAGAAGGCTGTACCGGTCAAGATGAATGGCAAGGGTTGGTATGCGCAAAAGGGGTCTCTTCACTTTAACAAGCTTATGCAAATAAGCATTCCCACTCCCACTCCTCACAATGACCCTCCCTGCAACACTAAGATCCCTATCAAACCAAGTGTGCCACAAGCCAGCTCCATAGGTCTGCACATTCACCATAGAATAAGCCGATTTCGTCGATGCAGATCGGCTTCAGTTTTAGACAGGGGCTGTCCGTGTGTGCAGCTATAACATGAAAACCATCACCCACATTGTACCTTAACAAAAAATAAGGCACAATTCAATCAACCAAACAAACAAACAAACATTCACTTTTGGTTTCTGTTTTTCATTTCCTGTCTTTATTTTTCGAGTTTCCTGTTCTCCTAGTTTTGGTAAGGAAATAACAAAAACAGTGTAAACAATTTCATTTCTTGCTTTCCTTCGAGATTTTATAAAGGAAAAGGGAAAACTTAAAATCCAATTTTCAGTCTTCTTTTCCAATTTTCACTATTTTCTTTGCAAAATTAACTTCTAAAAACGGGAAAACAAAAAATAAAAATTGAAAATTGTTCTATGAAATCAAACACACCAGGAGATCATATTCTTAGTTTTCAATTTTGCTTCCATCATTTTCTTTACAAAATTCTAAAATTTAAAAAACACAAAAAACAGAAAAAAAAGAAACCAACTGACTCAATCATCAACACCATAGGACTAAAGATACATTGGAATTGTAAACAACAAAAATGGTAATAATAAAAATCAAGTTTTTTCTTTTTCTTTTTTAATGGAAGAGATGAAAGTGGTTAAAGGGGTTGTCACTAACTTTTCTCCGACAGCGAAAGCAACCAAGCAAGACATGTTGCGGGTGAAGAAGTAGCGTCCACCGGGCTTGAGGTCCCATTCCTCGTTCTCTCTGAGAAGCTCGAACCCCGCAGCGATGAGTTGTCGTTTAGCTTCGGCAGTAGCGTGGAAGTGAGTCCATGACTCGTTCAGATAATCCAGCAGGTCACCAACAATGGAATTATTATTGCTCCTGCTGCATGATTCTGATTGATTGAATGTGCGAATTGGCGGTGGAGAATGAGGAGAGTTTGCGATTGGGGAATGGATGATGATGACACACGGAGAAGGGGTTTTGGAGCCTTCGGAAGAGAAGCGAAGGTTTCAACGATGAAGAAGAAGAGAAGAGGAGGGTACTGTGAGTGTAGCAATATATGAGGCCGAGTTATCATCATGAGTGCCATTCTTCTTGGGTTGTGTTGTGACTGCTGCTGCTTTCTTCTCGGCCCTTTCGGACACTGATAAGATTTGGAACAAGACAGCTATTGTTGCATGTCTTACTTTTAGATTTTTAGTTCATTTTTTTTTTAGTGCAATTGCTGCACTTAAACCCGTCAAATAATGGAAAACTACCCATTATTAAACCATATTTAATTCAAATTTTGAAAAATTACACTGAATGATTGAGTTGTCAACTTTTTATTAATTAATGGTATAAAAATATTTTATACTATTAACTAGAAATAATACCGGCGCAATACATGGGTTTGATTATAAAAGTTTATAATTGTTTTTAATTAGAATATAACGGTAGAATTTTACAACACATGCGAGACGAAGAGTATCTTATATAAATTCAATTTATTTGAATGATCTATTGGTTATTTCAATTAGTACATATTTTTTCATGGTTAGATGTTCAACCAAATAATATAGATGATATTAATAAAGTAACTTGTAATATAATATAAGATTATGTCACCTAAAAAATCCGTAGCTCTAGCAAGTGATTCTAGCAATATTGTTTTGGCCAATTAGTTTAGAGCCGAAATAGATTATAAGATTAAAAATTCTCTCAATAGAGAAGTTATTATTGTTTGATACAGTTCTCTTCACTGTAAGCATTAGTTTCATGAAATATATTATAATTTAAAATATTAACCTCTTTATTTAGGCATGATTTAAAAACTCCTTTATGCTTGAAAATACAGGAAAGAAAACATTACCTGGTTCAAAGTTACTCAATATGTCCTAGCTCAAGCTTATGTTGAAGAACATGGAAGAGACAAGAATTTGTAGGGGATGACAATTGTGAACAAATAACTAATTAAAACAAATAAATGTGTAGCCAACATATAAAATCAAATCAAAATTCGATTTGAAAGATAAAACCTTATAAAGAGAGAAAAGATAATACCCTAGAAAGAATATTGAACTCAAAACTTGATAAATGTATAGATCTCAGTTTTAAGAAAGGCTTCTTACATAGGTGCTCATTTTGAAGTCCAAGCGTTGGAACAAACAAATGATCAATGAGACTAATATACATTGCTGTCTATTTGTTTGCCTAGTTGAGCAATTGTTTTTATTTGTCTTTTTTGCCGTTACAATAAATTATTCAAACTAAAATAAATAAAACTCTATTTTAAATTTAATCATATTAATTTATTGCATTCTAGTTTTAAAGTTAATAAATTATTCTAATTCCTAAATCGTAAACCTCCAAAGATGTTATAAGAAGTAACGGTATGTAAATGCTTTTAAATTTGAAAAGCGACAAAACCTATCATTTAAATGCGATATAAAAAAAAGTATCATAAAGAAAAAAAATTTAAGGAAAATATACTAAAAACTAATTATTGTTGTACGTTAGTGCCCTTTAACTTGTGGTTAATTCAAAAATTGTAACAAATAAAAAAAATTTAGGTTGAAGAAAAATAATATAAATTAATAAGTTTTATACAACACATTTATAAATTACATTATTATCCAGTTATATTTTAAGGTTTATGAGTAAATTACTTTACTCTTTAGTTACATTTTTAAAGTTTTAGTTTTATATTAATTATTATTTTTTAGTTTTTATTTACATTTATTTTTGGATGTTTAATTGTATATTAGTAATTTTTTAGTTTACAAAATAGAATATGTATAGTGTTAAAAATTTATAACATTAAATAATATATATCAAAACAAATTCTAAGTTACTTTTTTTAAATTACACAAAAATAGAAAATTGAATTTTCTTAATACTATGCTAATAAAATTTTATTAATAAACAATCTTATGGATGTAAAGTATAACTAAATATAAAGTTACCATCTTCCTTCTTAGGTTTAATTTAATTAACTTTAAAAATTAAGATAATTTTTAAAAATTTTAGTGCAATTATTCTCAAAATTATAATTTAAAAATTGTATTTCAATTTTCAATTTTTCATTATAATGCCTTATGAAGAAGAGGATTTGGTTCTTTTTTATTTTTATTATTTTGTTATTTATATTCAGGTGAATGGTAAGTGTTTTTGACCTATTTTTAATTGTTATGTCAGTTACAATAAGAACACATACAATAAATCACACATAATGATAATTACAAATGCAATTAAACATATAATAAATTAAGAAGAGAGAACAAAGCATCTTAATTACATTGGTGATAAATTTTTTTCGCGATAGATACTTCGGTGATAGTAATGCATTCACACAATCTAATAAAATGATTGATCATTGAGTTTTCTAATATACACAATAGAGAATATTAAAAATTATATATATGTATATTTATATATTATACATTGCAAAAAATGCAATATGCAGTGAATTTTATTTTTCCTACTTTACATGATTAAATGTTTAGTATTAAAACATAAACAAATAGAATATGTATAACATGAAAGGTTAAAAACATAAAATAATATATATAAAATAGAAAATCTAAATTAAATCACTTGTTAAATTAGATCAAAATAGGAAAGTAAACATTTTTTAATACAGTACTCATCTAACTGTATTAATAAAATTTAAAATTTTATGAATATAAAGTATAACTTAATATAGTAAATAAATTTAATTTTAAACATTAGAGAAATAGAACTAACTATTAATTTAATATATTTTTTAATTGAATAATATAACTAAAAATTTCATGAACTAGGATAAAGAATGTCAACTTAAATAACATAAATTGTATAAGAATATAAATTAATAGATATATTATTACTTAAGTTAAAGAATTAGTTTCAAGCATTAAAATGATAAAATAACATAGCTTATATAAGAATATATACAAATATAAACCAATTTAATATATTATTGATTTTTTTGTTACATTAATATATTACGTGAAAGAATTAGTTATAGTGCTTAAAATATTTTAAAAATTGATGAACTAAAGTAGAAAATGGTTTATTTCAAAATGAAGATATTCAAGCCTTCATATACTGTATATTTGAGAAAAAAATGATTGCCATATGTATATCAATCATGCAAACTAATAATTATATTGAGTATAATACTTTTGGTAAGTTAAGATTAATTTCTCTACGTAAAATGATATTCAGGTTCCCATTTACAATAGATAATATTTCAAATTGTATAATATAAACATAAACATAATACATATTACTATAACAACACGCAATGATATAATTATATTAATTATGAAATAATTATATTAATACTTTGAATAATATATAATTGTAAATTGAGTTTAATTGTAATTACAAAAAAAATAATTGTATAATAATTGAAAAGTGGAGTGAGCATTAATGACATGTGTAGTGAATTTTACTATATAATATATAGATAGATGCATACATGCATAACAATTTTTAATAAAATTATCAATTTATTATCACTATGTATGTGTATTTTCACATATTTTCACATAAATCTGATTAAAGTCACTAGGATTGAATTAATGTGCAATTTTATAGGCATAAAATATAACATGTGAATTTTCAATTTAATGGTGGGTTTTATAAAAAACACCAATAAAAAATTATCAATAACGTAAAATGTATCAAATCTTTCATCAATGTCAACTAATTCTCATCATATGGTGGTAGTTGTAATAGTGGGTAGTTACTTTATATCTTATGTCACTTTAATAAAATTCTATTCATTGATAATATGTAAAATTATTTTATACAATATTTATGTATAAAAATTAAATTCATATAATATAATATATATCATACATATACAAAAAAAAAATTTTTGTATGGATAGATTTGTAAGAACATTATTTCTTATAGTCTCAAAAGAAATTAATAAAACAAAGAGAAAATTATATTAGCCTCCCTCAAGATTTAATGTAATTATATTTATCATCATTCTATTTTGTAAAACTATTACTAATCTCTCATAAGGTTCACTAAAATTACACTAACCTCTCCTATAAAAACTAATTCATTAATTTAAGTGATAAAAAAATAATATGAGATATATACATATAAAAATTAATGATGAGATTATAAAAATCAAATAATATCTAACACATTATTATTTGAATAAAATACTTTTTTTATCATATGAAAATAAAACTTATAATTGTAACTTATGATTAAAAAAAAGGAAGTATTTTAGTGAATGTATATGTCAAATATTGTCAAAATATTATAATTTTATTATTAATAATTATGTATATATCTTATTTTATCTTTATTTATCACTTAAATTAATAAATTAAAATCTACATAAAGGTAAGTGTAATTTTAATAAATCTAAGAAAAGGTTAATGATAATTTTACAAAATAGAGGAATGCTAACTATTACTACACTAAACCTTAAGGAAAATGACTAAAAAAATAATTAAAAATTTGCAAGATATAAAAATATAATAAAATCATAAACCCCCCCTCCACACACACACACACACGTATATATAGAAGAACTTCAAAATTAAATTTTACCTTAACATCATCATCCCTTTTGCTATAGAAGACCAAATAAGATACAACTCAAAAGTTAAAGCCACTGAAATTTCCACAAGAAAAAACATTGATGCACATTGTTAGCAGACACCATCATTCCCACAAAAATAATAATAAAATAAAATACAAGTTAGTTTAAAAAAAGAAAAGAAAGAAAGAAGAAAAAATACAAGTCCCGGACATGAACTCCTAAAATTCTTTTTGGTCTTTTTATTTTCTTCTACTCGATCCTCCATGCAATTGGGTTACTCCCTCTTTACTGCACTGCACACACGATTTCAAAAGAAAGGATGCACAGGAGCAAACCTCTCTGGCCTCTTATGCTTAAGCCAAACCCACTTGAGCAACTGCCGTGCCTGCTTCAGAACTAGGGCTAGTGCCACCATGAGAAGGCATTGTGCAGCTAAGGGTGACACTTCCATCTTTCTCAATGCTATTTGATTTTGAGAGAAAAGAGAGATGATGAGGAGAAGTGGAATAAAGATAGAGAGAGAACTATGGATAAAGCTAGCGCCAATGCTTAAAATAATTAGATTTATGTGGAAATTAACAAGCTACACATTTGATTTTGAAAAATAATTAGAGTTTTTTAAAAGATCAATTTTTAGTCTTTTAAAGCTTAAAAATAGCAGCTTTTGAAAAAAAAATTAATTTTTTTAGTTATGCATAAAATTTAAATATCTTAACTGCTTTTTTCGGCCCATATGAAATAAATGAACGCATATTGGGAATCAATCAAATAGTTATTTTTTCCCCTAGAGAAGCTATTTTGAAAATTTTATTTGAGTAAATTTAGGTAAATAATTTAAGAAATTTTGTAGGGTTAAAAAAGAATGAAAAAAAAACTTTTTATAATCATATATAAATAGAAGTTGATTATTTTAAAATCATAATATTTTTACTAAATGCACATGGGCAAATACTTTAATCAGATAATGGTTTAGAGTATTTATTTGAATATGTTGAGGTCACTTTTAGAAAAGTCGAGCTATTGTAGTCATAAAATGTGTAACATATCAACTCATACTATATCCATCATTAGATGAGATGTATACCTCATTCAAATAAAGTCAATATCCTATAAGTACAAATAATATTTTTCATTTAGAAAACTTTGAAGTGGTCGTCACTAGAAAGAGCGCATAATTTAACATATTCTCATCCTCTAACTTAAGAATGGTTATGAAATAAAAATAAAATAAAATTGACTGATCCAACTTTAATAACTTTAGATATAAATAAGTAAGAAAGGGTCAAGTTTTAAAATTTCTTTATAGGTAGTATGTGAAATTTAAACTTTAAACTTTAAAACATATAAGGTCTCTCTATGCAAGTTTAGATTTTAAGGAGAAAGAAAAGGAAACGAAAGACATTTAATGTAAAATTTTACTCCCTTCCTTTCACTTTGATTGTTCGCTTTTTTTTGCTTTTTGTTGTAAAATATCTATCCATTTATTATATCAAAAATATTAAATTTTTGTTTTTAATATTAACCCTATTATAATTAATTGTGTCTTGTTTTTCAACAACATTATAATCATATAATTACTTCCTCTGTCTTTGAACAATCGTCCAATTTTAAATACTCATTGGGATTAAGGAAATGATTGATAAAACATTAATGTTAGTAAAAGTTCTGAGTAATTTATTGAATTGTCATTTTTTCTTTCAATACTTCAACTTTCTCTCCGTCTTTATTAATGAGTCAATAGTACTTAATAGAAATATTATTAGAAAAAATTAATTAATACTAATTAAATTTTTAAAATAGATAATTATTTATAGATAAGACAAATTTTTGAAATGGATAATTATTCAAAGATAGAGGGAGTAATATTTTATTGAAAACACTCATACATCTTTTTACTATTATCAATTTTTTCACTGCTTTACTATTATCAATTACATTTATTAAATTATTTTATTTTTTTTTGTGTTTGGACCAATAGAGTATAAAAGGGAGTAAGATCTTACACTATAAGTCATTTATTTTCCTTTTTCCTCTCTTAAATTCAAAGTCACATACATAATCTTAAGGTGCTTGACGGCCAGATTTTGAAAGTTGCATTAAGATGGGTGATAGTTTTGAAATAGATTAAACTTTAATTTCACTCTATTCCTTTTGTCCTCCCTATGTTACAAGCAAATTTTTATGTGTTTCTTTAACTCGTACTCTTAGTATGCTAGGGCACTGATTAAGAATTTTTAAAAAAGAAAAACTTTATATTAAAAATATAAATTTTTATATTTTCAATAAATAAATTCTATTAAAAATTTTTAAAACTTGCTATCTTTTTTTTTTTTCAATTAGTGCCTTTACTAGTTACAAAAAATAATTTTTAAATAATGATCAAATTGGTTCAGAAAAAAGAGCTTTCAAATATTGCAAGTCAGTATTAGGACCTGGGCTATTGAAATGGAAAAGTTTTTGCATACTTTAGGAACACATTTAATGTTTGATTTAAGAATTATTGGAGTCATTCATTTTAGAGTACTGTTACATTTCTTGAATTTTTTAATCCAAAAATATAGCCAGACTCATTGGGAGTGTATGTGGATATTATTAGTGGTTTGATGGAAATAATGAGTGGTTAGAAAATAAGAGATTTACTTATTATATGTCGACATATAACTCTAGAAATTAATTTCTAGCATATTTTATGGTTGAAAAGTATTTTCCTTCATTTTAATTCAAAATGTTATAAAGTTATGGAGTAGTATGAAAAATTAATAATGAGTAGCCTGGATCTTCCTAAAATACGTGCCGAAAGCACATAATAATTTCCCATTGAAATGCGGTTCATTAATGTTTACTTTCTACTCCCGAGGAAAGTAAAACACATGGGACTCGCAATAAGATTTTCTGCTCCTTGGCGCGTAGAAAATATAAAAGTGTGAAGAGAATTAATTTCAGTCATAAATATGTCCATTAAATAAGGAAGAACAGGGCTGTATATATGTTTTTTTAAAATAAATAAATAAATCGAAATCGTAAAAGATTTCAAATTGACAAATAAATGAAATTGAGGAGTATTAAAAAGCATAGTTAAGAAAATCATACCGCACCTACCAGTTCAATCAGGAATTGGTCAAGTCACCAATCCAGTCCATGCTAAAAGACCAACAATCTAAAAACTGGTTAAAAATCGTAAAAATCTGTCAAAAATCACTAAAACCGGTAACCTGATTCCTGTTCATATGGCTCACCGGTTCAACTATTTTTAAACTTCAACTCAAAATTTTCAACTCTTTAAAGATTGATGCAATAAAAAATTAGGACATGTTTGCTTTGTAGTTTTCAGTTTTCAATTTTTAATTTTTAAGATTTATAAAAAAAAACTAAAAACTAAAAATTGAAAACACCCCCTTATTATACCGTCTTCTTCAGACATGCGCTTGGCACTTTGCAACCCACCCATCCATTTGCCACCCCATCCTCTCATTTTATAACTTCAATACACTGCTTTACATTATTCACAGTGATGTGGGACTAACTATAATGACTTGACTCTCAAAGAAAGCTCTTCCCAGCATTGTTACTTTCCTCGCTAAATACATACCACGCTAATATATACATAAGCTTCACTAAAGTCACTGATTGGTTTTACTAAGCTTTGCTAGCGAGTTGTTTTTTTGTTACAGTGGAAAATAAAAAACAAGGCTAACAAAGATGTACATGCTTACAAAAACTCAGCGTGAAGGAGGTGAAGAATGCTTGTAGATGGCTCCCATACATGCACATCACCAGAGAGAATTTTATATGCTACTTTAACACACAAAATAAATTAATTTAAATCCAAATTAAGTAAAAACAACAATAAATAAATAAAAAGCTAACTATATGAAATGGCCTGAGTGTCATGTAGCCTATATTCAAACTTATAATAACATATAATTAGCAATATATATATAGACAAATACTATATTTTATTATCAATGGTTGACCTTGGACAGTTTGCTTTGATTATTTATATCCTTTTCTTTCTTTGTTAAAAAGTTGAGGTTAAGGTTGATGCATGTGTATTAGAGGTGGTAGTAGGCTAGACTTTGACTTAAATATATATGATTTCTATTGTCAAAAGATAGTCTAGTTCTATTAACACAGACATTTCATAGCCTTAGCTTGGTCAAGTTAAAAGCCTATTTAATTATAAAATTTTTAAAAAAATTACACTTATCTCCCTTAACATTTGGTGAAATTCACATCAATTCTCCTCTGTTTGTTTGGATAACACTAACCACCCTTAGATGTGTTGTCCATTATACAATAGAGGGAAGATTAGTGTAACAATTTTACAAACTTAAAGCAATCAGTATAATAATTTCACAAACTCAGGTCTCCTAAACAAATTTTACAAATAGAGGGGAGGTGGGATGAATTTCACAAAATTTCAGAAGAGATAAGTGTAATTTACCCAAATTTCAAAAAAAAAATCCAAAATATTCAAGTTTTAAATAAGTTTAAGGACTTCTAAATATATCAAAAAATATATTTTTAAATTGACTAAAAGCTTATTAATTAAATTTAAAAGCATATTTTTAAATAGATTAAAATATTTCTATTATCATTATATTTTTAGATTATAATATTAGTAATAATATATGTAGGCCAACCTATTAGACCTAATAGGTAATTTTTATTACCTAGAGTTTGACTTATTTTACTAAAAAAGCTTTTTAAAAAACCTAAATCTCACTTATTTAGGCTAGATGCAAACTAGGCAGAAGGTTTCAACAACAATCTGACCTACTTCTAGAGTGTATTATCGAGACGGAAATACTATTTTTGTCTTTTGCATACTTCCATTGAATTGTCAATGGTTTTATGGTGGCCGTAATGTACTATTTACAGACAAAATAAAAACACCAGTTAAAATCGGAGGTAAAAATAACTCGTTAAAATAATTTTTTGTTATTTTTATATAATGTCTTTTCAAATCAATTAATCTCTATTTTTAACCTTTTTTTTCAAATATATAAATCATCTTTAATTTAGTTTTCAGTTACCATTTCTTCATATAACTAATAGAATATTAGAATAGACCGACATGAAATAATTAGATCCATGTATACGTCATATAATATTGTTAAATAGCGTTTGATTTCTATTTCTGAAAAGAAAAATACAAGATTGAAGAACAAACTTATTTGATGGTGAAAATAGAAGAGATTTTCTATTCAGAAAACATAAAATTTCTATACTTCAAAATCTAGAGGGTAAACAATAATACGGAAATAAAAATTTAATATTTTCTTTAAATAATACCCTTGTATATATTTAATATTTATGTTCTATTTCCTATTTTCACTGACTTGCCCCCTACCAAACACTAATTTAGTGTCACATTAATATTTTCCATTAACACATGACGGAAAAGTTGTAGGAGACCAAATTAAAGGTGATTTGCAATTTTTTTTTTGGTTAAAAAGGTGATTTGTAATATATGAAAGAAAATTAAAAAATAAAAAGTGAAAAACCACATTTAAGTTGACGAAAAAAAACCCACATTGAAAAATTAAATAAAGTTAAACAAGTGAAAACCAATTTTACCAAGTAGCCCACATAAATGGCATATGAAATGATGGCATTGTTCGACGCTAGTCCATTTACTAATGTCTGTTTTTTTTTTTTTTTTTTGAGCTGGTCTATTTAATAATCTTATTAATTAGTTATCTAATGACAATATAAACATGGTTAGATACAAGACGGTATAAAAGGGCTATAAATGTTCAAAGTAACAGGGACGTAATTAATAAGATCATAGCCAGGCCAGCATGATTCACCAGATTAATTACATTAATTTTGCCATATTATTCCAATGGCAACTAATATAATTTAGGTATCAGTATAAATATTCCTGAAACCACCAACCATGGATGCCAACATAATGCACATTCCTATGTATATTGCAACCTGAAGGACACAAAATTGAGGATCAATCAATGTATGCAGGAAACAATTCAAGGATCCTGTGGATTTTGCACTCTTCTGTACTTTAGACTGTACGAGACTAGGTGCAATTAAAAGGAGAAGTTGCTAATGTGAATTGTTGATCTTTACCCAATTGATGAACTAGTTGATGCTAAGTCTCTTTGGCTTCTTGACTATCAACCAGATTAAGCTCGGAAGCTGAAGTAAATCAAATAATTAGTTAGCCAGATTATTGGATGGTCTTATGGGTTTGAATTAATTCTTGAGAATTTGACAATTTAGTAAGAGCATGGGGAAGTTGAAATAGGGCAAATACACAATATGAAGTGGGAGCAAAACCAAATCCACCAAAGAACCCAAGAAGATCTCCACAGAAAGGGAAAGTGACCCCAATGAACAAGGTAAAAGCTGCAACATTTTATAACAAACTCAGGTAATAACTTCAAGAGTACTTTTCATGCATGGAAAGAACAATTCTAAAACAGAGGGTATTGCAGTGCTAGACCTGGAGGGAATTTTAGTCCTTTAATCATCATCCTCTCAATCAAGTCGAAAATAGGCATAGCATAAACCTACAACCCATATTTAATTTCCCACATCAATAAGTTAAGGAACATAAATAGTTAGGGTGCATTTAGTTTCAGAAAGTAGTTTCTATTTTTCATTTTCAGTTGGTTTCAATTATTTTGCAATTTCTCAAGATTTTGTGCAAGAAATAGTAAAAGTTACAAAATCCAATTTTTTGTTTTCATTTCTAGTTTTGATTATTTCATTCACAGAATTCTAAATAAAGGAAAATAGAAAATGAAAAACTATTCTGAAATCAAATGCACTTTCCGGGACAGCTCTTTTAGTTTGTTTTGCTTTCATACTGGTAGCTACCAACTATAGTAATGAATACCATCAAGTTAGCAGTGGCAATTAGCCATGCTGGTTTTTCAATTGTCATAAGCACATTATCATCAACAGCTTGTCCAAAAGCCCAGTAACCTATGAGTGCAACTGGGAAATAGCATATTGCACAGATGAAATAGGCAACAATAGCACCTTTCCACATTGTTATCCTGGAGGGTTACTCTGGGGTTGATGGAATTGTGGCCTGGATTTCTAGGGCCACTGCATGAGCAGTAAATGCAACTGAGACTGGGCCTAGTGCATTGAAAGCCCGGAACATGGCATCTGTTGTGCCGGTTTTCTTGTGTGGCTAACATTGTCAATCTGACCTCTTGTCAAGCAAGCCACCCAGGCTAAAGTTGAATAGGGTGAAATTTTTATGAGTTTTATATATAATTTTACTTGTAGAGTTCATTTATAAAAATTTTGATCTGTTTTTATTTTTTAACCAAACACACCTTTAGGATTAATATGATAAAAATATTATAATTCTGAAATAATTGGCTATTGCTTATAATTACAAGTTTGAAAATGTTTTTTTATTATAAACGGCTTTTTAGTTTAAAGTTATTGACTTTTGATCATAATCTATTTTCAACATTTTACCAAATATGTTTGATTTTTTTTTCAAAACGTTTTTTTTTTCCTCTTTAAAAAGCTGTGTCGTTTTTACGCGAAAAACCATGTTTAGTTGGTATTCCCAAACATCCGGAAGCTTATATATATATATATATATATATATTTGGTCAAAGCTTACATATAAATAACAGAAGTTTATCAACGAAGTTGTTATGGCCCAAGAGGAGATTGAGGCCCAAGTTGAGCATGAATTAATCACATCTAGCAAGATTGGACAGGATGACACAAACAATGGGCCTGAATTGGACAGGACTGACTCACAAAAGCGGACAAGCCCAAGAATTCAGGAGAGGTCCCGGATGAGAAGGAGTAATTCCGAAACTTCTAACCTCCGGCAAAAAAAATGAAATAAAATCTAAACCTTGCAATTCTCATTCCTTTCTTCCCTGGTTTGCTGAATCCTTCGTCACGAGATTGCATTTGGGTCAAGTATGAGCAATCATCATTGTTGATAGCAGATATGATGGGGTTTTATGTTTTATATTTTTGCACTCCTTGAGATACTTTCTATCATAGTTTTAAGACTCAAGCTTTGGAAGTTGGTTCACCGCATCACCATTCAACCCTTAACCAATAAGTTGAACCAATTTTTACAATAAAATAATTAATTAATATTTTGACACTCTTTAAGAGGTTCAAATATAAAAACATAAATAAATAACATAAAATTTTAAATATTATTCATATTTCATAATCACGAATCACAATTGACAAGTTCAAAACATAATTACACAAATAAACTCACAAAGTTTTACATAATAAACTCGTAAATCATGACAATACAAACAAAGTTACTACATTTTTTTAAGTTAAGATTATAATTTTTTTTAAGGTTTAAAAAACGACGTTATTTAGCAAAACTCCAAAAAAAAAGGCAAAAAAAGAGACTTGGTCCAGTTCTTGAAAATCGACCAGTCATGATTTTGATACAAACCAGCAGTTGAAAAGTCGCAGGTTTTGATGCGTGGGCAATTTAAATGGTGACTTGAATCGGTTTCATAAGCGTTTTTGATCCAATTCTTTAGATTTTCAATACTATGCTTTCTAGGCAATAGGCCTCCATCCCTAGTGCATGACCAATTTTTGTTGCCGGTGTGTTGAAATGTTTGATCCTATGGTGTAGTCAACATTGTGTTTTATTAAAATTGTGGTTATGTTGCTCTAGGAAGGAATTTAAGTTTTTAGTTGTAAGATTATGGTGTGCTTCTACAAAGTTATAACGAATGTAGTTGATTCAATTTGAGTATTCAATGAAAGATTAGCCATAGAAAAACTCTGAGAGTTTTTATTGACCATGTCAACCTGTGTGTATCTTTTCTTCTAATGGATTGAAAATATTATATAACCCTACATGTCAGTGATACCTCTGTCACTTAGCATGCAATGGTTTTAATTGGTCATTGGGCCTTAGCCAACTATAGGCTATTCTTAAACTTGTAATGTTTTTTCTTGAGTAGTTAGTCTGCTAAGTAAATAAATGATATTAAATTTCTTCCAAAAAAAAACAGGTAGTTGAAGTTTTTTGTTCTTTAAAATGTTACTTCCTCTATTTCAAAATAAATCTCTCTTTGGACACAATTTGTGTGACCTCATACAATAAAAATTATTGATTCAAGATTGATTAATTTCTCACTTTCTCACTTTCTCACTTTACAAATCTTTTCATTTTAGAATAGCTAAATCCAAATATAGATAGTAAATGTATATTATTATGGGATCAATTTTGCTATTTTTATTTTTTCTTCATTTGTCTCAATTTAATATTCTAATTTGATATGTATGATGGATAATTCTAATTCAATAATTGAATCAATAAAAAATAAATTTTATAAAGTTATGAAGTGGTGTAACGACTTAAAGTTACGTCATAACAACTTGATTCTAATCCTTAAATAATAATACTCTAATTTTCTTTCATTTTTATTATCTATTATTCACATGAGTGACTAATTTATTCCAAGCAAGAGCTCCGAGGTTAACCACCTCTCCTCTAAGGAGCTCTCCTAAAAGGCTAGTCTTCTTGTGTCATTGCATGTAAAGTTCATCTTGAGCCGCAGTGTACGTCTCCTAACACACCAACTACTTTCGAGTGAAATAATAATAAATTATGTAGGCCCTTTTTTCAAAGGCCATTTTTATAATATATATGATTATAAGAATGCCGAGAGACTTCCACGAGAGGAAGAAGCCAAAGGACAAGCACAACACAGAGATGGAAAAAAAAAAAAAGAAAAGGGAAACAAAAGAGCGTAAAACTAAAAACAAAAATCAAAGATAACAAAAGCCAGGGACCACATCCATTACCTATCTTGATCATAATTCATATCTGAGATGAAGCTCCCCATTAGATCACTCCACCCAATTCTGCCCATTCCAGAGGATTGCACAATAACCACTCTTCACCTTTACCATGTGAATACTTTCACTCATGCTACATCCCTACATAAAAAACTCGGCAGAAGAACCTCATTAATTAATTACCTCTACTAAAGCTTTTCCTTCCTGTTATCTCTTCTACAACCCCTTTTATCATTCATACAACCAACCAAAGCTGCACTTATTACTCCTCAAGAATCATCATGTCTACTCGACACAACCAAAATTTTAACCTCAATCTATGTCAAATCTTAACATCAATTCACTTCATGATACATAAAGGAGACAAACAGCAGAGCCATAACATGAAAATAGACACCCATCACTTCTCCATTTCCTATCTTCAAATATGACCCCAAGAGAAATCATACCTCATCCAATAGACATACCCCAGAAATACACAGAAGGCTGATAAAGATGCAAATGCTAGGAGTGAAAAGGACTAAAACTATATTTTCATATTTTGTCAACTTTGACATTAATGGATTGAACTGTTGGGTATTATTGCACTTTAAGGTGGCGGTTGGTTGTTTTTCCCGAGAGAAATATAGAGACACTACTTATTTACCAATAGAGATAGAAATAGGAAATAGAAAAATTTTCTATCTCAGAATAGAAATCCAGAAAATTTTTATATTCCAAAAAGTAGAAGTAATGGGACAAGATACAAAGATAAAAATTTAATATTTTTTTTCCAATAATATTCCTATACATATTTAATACTTCCTATATGTCCGTAACTATAGGTGGTGTAGTGACGGTCGGCTTGGCGGAGTTATATAATATTTTTTATTATGTATTTATTGTCTTGTCTGGATATTCTAAACAAGTACGGAGATAATTATCATATCTTGTCCACAACCAAACACGATATAGAGATCGTGTTTTTTATGTTAAAATCTTCATTATCTCTACTATCTCTGTCTATTATTCAAGGGACAGGTACCAAATACTACCCGAATGTAACATATCTTTAGAATATATAGTTTATTTGAAGCAATTTTAGTTTGGAATTTTTCGTGTCCAATTTCAGTTTTGAAATTGAACTCGTTGATGACTGGGTTCTTTCTTCAATTCATTTTAAAGATTTAGCACAAGGTTACTAGATGTTGAAATCTACGGAATCTTCGTTAGAAGCTTTGGGGTGTGGTAGGTCTGAACCATTCCCTCGATCAGACGGCGTCATTTGGTTGGTGTGATTAGGGCAACAAACTGAGCAAAATGCATTTGGACTAGTTTGGTGTCTTTTGGGGACTGAATCTTTGGCTTTGAATTTAATCAAAGAAAATCTAATTCTTTATTTCCTTTCTCAAGATTTTGATGTTGACCCTGCATTCTTTTACCCTTATTAATTGACTTTCAAGGAACTTGAAATTCTTGGTCATTTATCAACGAACACCAATGGCAGGCTTCGTATTAATTTGTGCATCATTTCTCTGTCATTTCTCTTTGAAAACATATATATCGTACACAGTAGAGCTACCTGTTATGATGTGAACATCAATCACATTAATCACACTAATGACAGATGTCAAAGAATTTTTTCAGGTACCAAAAAATTTTAAGATAACCAGAGACTTTATCCATTTTAAGGACGCAAGATGAGCCACCAACCTCTTATAAATTACGTATCAATGGGGATTTCTAAATTCAAACTCAATTCATGTAATTATCATAACCAAAAGGTTAATTAGGTAAAATAACTTCTATTAGTGGTAATGATTAAAGAATTAATTGAAATAATTAGGCTTGACACCCTTACTTAGTATTGTTGCGGCTAATAATATAGTCCCATACCAAATGAACTAGGCAGTGGTTTTAAAGCTTATTGTCACTTTCATATCTCTATTTAAGGCAAATGAAAACCTTAAGAAATATATGCATTATTTTTTATTATATTATGCCTTTTGAGCAGTGTTGAGCATTGAAGTTATGGAACATGGAGGAGGAGGCTTGTTTGTGCTCCCTAGGCTAGGTATCCCCCATCCATTAAACTATACTGCAACAGAGTATGAGACCATATATATGCACATGGTTTACAATTAACCTTTTCTTTTCTGATAAACAAAACAATAGTAAGGGTAGGCTGCTCTACACATAAAGGGTATTCACTCAAATTAAAGGATACATGAACGCTTCTTATCCAATATTGCGCCAAAAGATCTTTCTGGGAAAAGATGGCCATAAAACAATATATTTACCAAGAAAAAAATTCAAACCCTTGTATTTTCAAGAATGCACTCATCGCCTTTTCCAAATTCAAAAGCTACTAGCCCAATAATTTGTTCACTTGTTGAAAAATGATAATAATAGTAATACAACATGTCCTTTTTCTAGTACTGAAAAGCTCAAGCTCTCAAAGCTTGAAAGGTTGACGATGTAATTAACCCGGTATAATGTACTAAAGTTAATTAGATTTTTTTTAATATGGTGTACCAAAGTTAGTTTTTTTTATTTGTTTATTTTCAGATTTTATATATTCTTCTTATACTGTGAACAATTGTTCAATTATATAAGAGCACAGAATTCCTTACAATCATTATTCTAAACTTAATCTCTGATAATGGGGCGATTTTACTTTTATTCTTAAATTGATTATTTTTATTTGTTATAATCATAATGATAATATAAATAGAAGTTTGGAATTTATGCCATGTCTTTAACAAAGATAAAAATAAAGGAAATGTATTAGGACTTATTTAGTGGATTGATTCAGTACAAATAAGTATTAAAATCTATGAATATAAAATGTGAGTGGAATTTGGACTTTGACCTTTCAATGGAATCACGTGTAAAGTTAAAAAAAAAAAAAAAAAGTTTAAAATGCAATATTAAACGGTGATCACTGATTCGGGAAAACGCAACTTTAATGGCTAAGAAGCTACGAGAAAGAGAGAGACTGCAGCATTCTTTGTGAAATTCCAGTTAAAAAGTAGCATATACGTGCGTTTTAATTAACTTGACGAAACTAATAAAGTTTTCTATCGCCTTTAATTTTAAATTAAGGTTGCAAGAATATTCCTTGTTATCATAATCTCGCAAGGGAAGCTCAATATTCAGAGAGAATCCACCGAACAAACACAAAGAAGGACTTTATAGTTATACTATATGCGCCATGTCATTTGCATATAAGTTGTATTTCCTATCTTTAAGAGACCATTAAGGGTCACTTGGCCTTAGATTCACTCAAGGGGCAGATTTAGCTTGACTCTTTCCAACTGTGCGCATCTTTTCCCAAAAAAGAAAATGCCTATGGTCTAAGTCCATGTTCTAAGGATCCAATTGCAGGTCATACAAGTAATGCCGTGGACTCATCAAACGCAATGTTTCTTTAATTTGGCCAACATGTGGCTCAATTAATCATCAAAATATACATACAATAAGTCCTTCACCCACTAATGATTGAGAACTGATAAGCATATGATCTACTAATTAAATACTAGTATATGGAGACAAAACCCAACAATATTTAATGTCATCCTACACGTTAATTAATAAAATAACGTAGATTTGTTTAAACTTTGTCTTATTTATTGGTAGTAAGAAAAACTATTTAGTAATAAAAACGTGGCAACACTTTTAGGATTGATTAGATGACAGTGTGACTTTTTTAGAGCTGTTGAATTCTCTATAAATATATTACTTGATAAAATAGTATAAATACTAACAATTGCTTCCAATAAAAAGATATCACAACTCACAAGAGCAATGTTTAGTAAATTTATTATAAAATTGCTCTTAAAAACATTTTATGAAGGCTCGAAAGAGCACCTTTGACTTTTAAAAGCAATAGTATAAGTATCTCAATTTTTAATTTATCAAATGAAAATTAATTTATATTTTTTTTATAAACAAGAGTACCCTTTAAAAAACACTTTCAAATCAAGCTCAAGTATTGTGTAAACATGGAATTCTTTTTTACTAAAAGATAAAATACATTTTACTTTCTAGATTTTAGGTTATGTCTAGTTTACACTATGATTTTTTAAATATGCATTGCAATCCCTAACTTTCCAAATAGTGCAAACACCGCCTTATGTTATGTTGACATCTATTTTTACTATTAAATAGTTATGTGCATGTCACATACATAATTAAACAAATAAAAATATCATTCATTTTGATCAAAATTTTCAACCCTAAACCTTCCCACACTTAGAAATGGTAAAAAAAAACTTTTTTGTTATCATCAAACTCTAGCATCTGAAAGGTATTTTTATCCATTTATGAGTTGGGGAGGGTTTATAGTTAGGAAATTTTAAAAGGAAATGTATTTTTATCTATTTAATTATGCACGTAATGTGCATATGATTACTTAATGGTGAAAATATATGTCAATTTAATCGAATGGGATGTTTGAAAAGTTTAGGGTATGTATTGCAATGTACGTTTCGAAAAGTCATGATTTAAATTATACATGACCTTAAGTTTAGGCGGTAAAATATATTTTACCGTTTAATAAATTATTGCATAGAGTACCAATTTGTAATGGTGTCCACTCCCTACAGTTAAGAGTCAATAGTTTTCCAGTTGCTTTTAACCACATTTGAGAAATGTGGTACGCAGATCAAAGTGTGGTCAAACATAGCCCTCATCGGATTGTACAAACACTGTAGCTTGACTGAATTTAGATTTTTGAATTCAGTAAAAAAAAAAACTAAACTCAATTCAGTTTTAATTCAGTTTAAAAAAAAATCAAACTGAATTCAGCAACCACCACCCCTTCCCTCTCTCCCAAAATCGCGACAATTTCGCCCAACCTCCAATCATCCTCATGGAACCTGAAGATCACCCCAACAGCAACAACACTTTGCAAAGCTTCAACTCCTCCATCGACGCCACCACGTTTCCATCATTCATCACCGTCTTCCTTATTCTCATACTCTTCATACACACATAACACAGATCTTCATTTAATCTCTGAGTTTCTCAACAGAACCTATTTTTTCCTTTTTCTTATTAATTTTGTTCATAAAAATCCTTGAACACCTTATTTTGTTCAACCCACAAAAATAAAAAACAAAATTTTCTAGCATATTTTAGAGTTTTGCCCATTTATAGACCCATGTTGGTAATTTTATTTTGTTGAGTGAAATTACAAATCATTTCAAGTTTTATTTATAGCTCTTTATTGTATTTAATTCAAATTCAATTTGGGCCATTTTTATTCATGGTTTTACATTTTTGGTTCATGTGTCAAAAATAAAAATAAGAGGGAGGCCCAATATGTATTTAGCGTTTTAATTTCCAGCACACACAGTCAGCCTTAGTTTTTAGCCCATGGTCTTATTGATCTAGTAACCTTTGTTAGAAAAAAAATATAATAATAAAAAGAACAAACAAACAAGCCACCGATTCAAGGTTTGTCATATCCCTTTGCAAAACAAAAAAAAATATAAAAAAGGAAAAACAAAAAAAAAAGAGAACAAAAGGAGCATTAGGCTTCCTTGCCTGTGTTCCTTGCACACGTGAAGCAATAGAGGATGAGGGAAATATTAGAAAACAAAATGGTGAACACAATGATGGTGTTCTTCCCACTTGATGCAAGGCGTTAAAATTCTTCGTGAAGGTGAGAAGGAGTGGGAGGATGCAGAGCCAGAGAGAATGAATACTCTTACCCTTTCACCATATGCAGCCAACATCTCCATCATCACACTGGGGATAATATCCTCACCTCATTACTAGAAAAGGGACCATGGATTAGCAAGAAGAAAATTCAAACACTAGAAATAAAAGCACATACATTAGAAAGCCAATTGGAGAGAACCTAAAAGAGATTTAACATCCAGCAACATAACCGTTATAACAAATAAAGAAGAATAAGGTAAAGGCATTTCAACAGTATCATCATAAAAAATAAACAAAAAAAAGGAGAGGAAAAGAGGACGAGGCAGCGGTGGCCTTCTTCCAAACCGCTGCTCCATGAAATCTTATCATCATCCTCCATAATCCTCACCAAAGTCACGGCCTTATCCAAACACCACCACCACGTCGGTGCAGCCTAAGCATTGGCTCTTGGCCATGGATTTGTCGATCTCCCGCGGCTTCCTCCCAAACCAAGTATCATGGCCACAACCACCGCGCCATCACCTCGAAGCCACCAACAACAACACCACCACTACCCAGACACCGCACCCGCATCCCACCTGCAACAACAACCACGCCACCAGCATTTCTCCACCTTCATGCCCACCATCGTCACCTCCACCCTTCCACCATCCTCATCAAAAAGCACCACCCTTCCACAACCACAACCACGACCATCGCCACACCTCCACCATCCCTATCTCACCATCGTGACCCTTTCTCTCAACTATAGCAGCCTAGAGTAACCACGCGATCTGGACTTCGAGGTTGCAATCGCATGGCGGCCCTTTAATTCCCTTTCACTTGCAAACAACTTGGCCTCCCTCTGTGAGCACCGCCGCACCCTTCGCGCTGCGTACGTTGGCCGCGCAGGTTGGCTCCCTTCCGCATGGTGGCCGGCTTCTTCCTCTTCTACTCACAAGACCGCCTCTCTTTCACTCTATATTTCCCAATCTAGATCCTAAGTCCCATTCTCTCTAATCTTTCCCTTTCTCTCGCTTCTATCTCACTCCTCTCTGTTTCTCTTTTTATTTCTTCCCTTTTGTGTATGTATGCGTGTGTAAAAAAAGAGCCGTAAGTTTATGTGAGTGTGCATGTGTGTGTGAGTTGAGGGGGAAGAATTAGATTAGAGAATTAGATTAGGTTTAAAATAAATAATTTTATTTATCTTGATTATTTGTACTCTTAGTTAGTGTTACCTTATTTTCTGTTGGATTAGATTTTGAGTTGTGTGTTAGGATTCAAGTTTTTTTGTTGATTAGAGTTTATTTTATTTTTTATCCTTTGGCCTTTAGATATTAGGATCTGGATTAATCTAAATCCAAAGATCAAATAAAAAAAGAATGATAGTGAGCTGAATTAGTGTGTGCATTTGTGTTAGTATTAGTGTGTGGGGTGTTAAAAGTAGAATTACATTGACGGATTAAGTTAATAAAATTAAATTTATAATTTTAGTTTAAATGAAAATAAGATAAAATAAATAAGGAATTTTTAGTTATAAGTTTTTAGTTTTAGTTCTAATTACACTCTGAATTTGTGTTATTTTATTGAAATATTTTTTTTAGATTTGTTCGTTTTAATTTGGATTTATTTATTTAATTTAGTATTTGTTTAACTTTAGACTTGTCAGTTTAAGATTTGGTTTAATTTAAAGTTTAAGATAAAAAAAAAGATTCATTCCATTTTCATACATAAGATAAATACTTGAGTGTTTGTTTTATTAAAGAAATTTTATTTAATTTATTAATTGATGAATTGTTTTAATAAATAATAAGAATTAATTGAGTCGAGACGCTTATTAATTCTGCATTTGGAAATATTTTAACTGCCAAAGCTTAATATTCAAATTTTTTTTAAAAAAACTAATAACATCAATCAACATACAAATAACTTATACAGAACGTGACTTTGAGTTCCCATTGCAGTAGGATACGTAAAGGGATCAAATCCCTGTCAAGTCAAAATCTAATATTTATAATTTTTGTCTTAATTATAAATTTTTTATGAGTTTTTTTTATGAGATATTTTATTTCATTTAATTTTCATTTCTTTAGGAAATATTTTATTTCAAATAAAAAATTTAATTTAGCCTAATTTAAACTCAGTATTTTTGGACACCTGAGTTGTACTTGGTGTTCCTAAATTTCTTTCTTTTGTAATTTTCTTGTAAATAAAAAAATATAATAAAATGAATATTTTGGAAGGTTATTAATAATTTGCACAAAACAATTAAGGTACCGTCAAGGACGGATGTATAGGGTTCGTAGGATTAAATCCCTACCCTTTCCTATGCATAATCGACTTCAAACTCAAATCTGTTTCAAAGACCATTTTTTAATAAAACGGGTTTTTCCATGTTTTCCAATTTAAATAAACTTGTGGCGATTCCAATTTTAACAAACTATTTTTTCCTTTTTCTTATTAATTTTGTTCGACAAATCCAATTTTTAATTTTTGGGTGTATAACGTATTACTTGATCTCCTGGGAAAATCCTGAATTTCTAATGGGAAAAGATTAGTGGGGTTTGATTGGATTGAGAAAGATTCAAACTTTGCAACTTGCAAAACGAGGGTTCTGGTTTCTAAAATGTGGATCATGTACAAGTTGTTTATTAGATCAAGAAAGAAAAAATAGTCACATTTGCACAATGAGCTCCCTGATGAAATCAGAACCATTGTTAGGGACAAAGGTGGGTGAGTGGGTTTTGGTCATGGGGTTATTGGATTGAAATGGGGTGGGGGAATGATGGTGGCTGGAGAGGAGGGGGGACTGAGATGGGTGGAGAACATTTTGGTATTTAACTACACAATTAATATCATTTAACCACGTTCTTGAAATATGGTTAATTGGGCGATTGCAAAGACGACCAACTGTATGTGAGAATCCCCTTTGTAATGTACTCTACCCAATAGTAAAGTGACATTTTAGTCATAATTAATGATTTATACTTTTATTTAAATAACAAAAGCTGCCTTGTTCAATATATAGAATTTGAACAAATTGAATTTCTAAAAAAAAAAAAAAAGAAAAAAAGACGAAAAAAAAGAGAAGAAGTGCACTGTAGTGGAATGCTGTTCACAACACATAATTCTGACAACCCAAAATCTTAAAAAAAATACAAATAAACAAAATAAGACATAAAATAATTAAAATTAAAAATAAATAAAAGAAATATAAAAAATAAAAAATAAAACTAATATAATAACTAATATACTCTCCATTGTTCTTAAGCTAATCACCACACATAATTACATGCTCACTAATCTCACACTGTAAATAGCCAGCTGTTTTTCTCTTCCCCATGCACATGATAACTCCATCAAAGGCATTGATCACGACCTCCATGGGAATAGGCACCTTGAAGTTGTTGTTCATAATTAGAATATACTTTTAAAAAATTTGAATAAATTGGCCAAACGAATTAATCTCCTATAATGGTTTCCGATCAAGAAGATAATCTAAAGAAAAGAGAAAATACCAGCACATTCATTGGATAACCCTTGATATTTAAAAACAATATGCCTCCTTGTCCAGGAATATTCCTGATGTGGACCATATGTATATGGCCTACTAATTAATATGGGCGAAATTGATGAGAATGCTAATATACAGGTGCTATTTCGTTTCCTCCAATGCATAGATAGCGATATATATGTGGATAAGCAATTGGAGTAGACTACAGATGGAAAGCTGCAGATTTGTTCGTTTATTGGCCAAATAATATTTAAAGATGACTCCGATAGGGGCAAATATTAAATATCCAGTTGAGCCTTGTTGGCGTATATATTTATACATATGATATGATTCTAAAAGTCTCCCTCTTAAAAAATCGAAAAAAGAGAAGAGAATCACAGCAGATCACCGCCATGCAAATAACAACAATATCAAATACCGCAGTGCAGCATGCATGTAGAGTAGTTTAGACAGTTGCCGACTGCAAGTTCTTCTTCTTCTTCTATTCTTTTTTTATTTTCTTTTATTTTACAAAAGATGATTATATGAGGGGGACGATTGCTTCTCAACAGCATTAGGGGCCGATCCTAAATTATTGAATGTGAATATATTTTCATAATTGTACATAAATACTCTTCAAATCCTCAAACAAAATATATTCAACAAAAAAAAATTCAATCATGAATGATCGAGGTTCTATATATATACGTAATTAAAGACAAGGAAATTAAAAAAATGGTTATTCACAAAAAAAAAACTAATAATTAAGGAACCCATCGAAACTAAAAGGGTCATGATAAAGCTTTTATAACAATGTACCAAAAAAAAAGGCCTTTTATAACAACGAGCCAATGAGACTAGATGGCGTCATAAAATTACATCTACCTAAGCTACTTTAGCTTTTAGAATATTAATTTACTGCGTTCAGAACTCTATTAACTCCAACACAACATGATGTTCGACCTTCTGTTTGACAAAACCCCTTGCAAGAGTTGAAGTCCATTATATTAAGAAGGGCCTCTTATGTTTAAAGATATTTGACTACATTTGCAACATGAATTTGTAATATAATTGATCAGATTCGGGAGGAAGTAATCCACATTGTCATCTAGGATTGAATAATTGGTAATCTGTAAGATCGTGTTTTGGGATAATCTTAGTTACATACTTGAAATTAACATAATTAGTTAATTAACCTATAATTAACCAGGGACGGATATCGGATTGGTTTTAAATATATGTGTGTGATAAAGAGAGGGAATATTATTGAGTAGCCATACCTAACACGCAATATAATTATAAAGGTTCGTTGATTGAAAGTTTTGACCAATTGTGCGATTGAGTTTGGATATACATTTCTTATGCTTTTAAGGTCATTTTTGCATAAAATAATGTGTGTAAGGTGATTGCAGAGGCATACAAATAGTGTATGAGATTGAAAAAAAAAAAAAAAGCAGAAGGAAAGATGAATAGAATAACAGTAAAGAGGAGGCAAGGTAACTAACTCGTTCTAAAAGGTTCTGGTGATCATCAATGTGCAGCACCGCCCCACCCAACTTTCGGATGGAAGCAGTATTCTAACTAGTTCTTATGAAAGCACTCATTAATTAACTAATTCGTATTCAACAGAAGAAAAACGTTTTATGGGATGAGGTTGTTGATCAAGATATATTGAGATAATTTGTTTGAGATTTAAAAAGAATATATATTATGAAACTTAAATTTCATATATAATTAAAAAACTGAAAATTGATTTTTTTTAAAAAAATTACTCTTTTTAACTTCTATAAAGAATTGAAAACTGTTTGTTTTTTTTAATTTGATTTTTTAAAAAAAGATATGCAAATATATGAAAAAAATTATATAAAAAAATGATTTTCACCTCTCAAAAATTCCCAAACAAACGCCCCTTAGTTACGATTCTCTATTAAGAAGTTTTAATACCCTAATCCTAAAAGTGGATTTTCATTCATTGTTCGGTCCATACATTTGTATATATTATTTAAATGCATTACTTCTTCAACCAAACAAAATAATAATAATAATAATGCATTACTTCCATAATATTAAAAATTTCTTAACCAATTGATTTCATTCTTACCACTTGAGTATTCCCTCCATTCTGTAACGTAGATCATTTTTGGATTTTTTTGTCATTCAAAATATAAGTCACTTTTCCATTTCAATAAATTATTAATTATTTTTTTATCCATTCTACCCCTATGAAAGAATGAGCAGATGTAAATATGATTAATAATAAAGAGTATTTTTATCTTTTAATTTTATCTTTTTAGAAAATCAATGAAATCCAATCAACTTAATTCTTGTATATACCCTAAAACCGATCTATATTATATGGAATGAATGGAGGAATAGTCTCTTTGGCTGCACAAATTAAAATTATACAAGCAGCGGGGTTGTAGATGGATGGTTACAAAACATTACAAGCAAAGGGGTCAAGGAGACTAAAAGCATGTTTGGTTTCAATTTTTATTTTTTAAATTTATGAAAAAAATATTAAAAATTAAAAATAAAAACTAAAAACTGAAATTTGTAGTGAAGCGTCCAACTAAAGACAAGAGTAGTAGTGGTTTTATAAAAAATCAAAGAGAAGATTTCATGAAAAATTCCTATGTTTCAAAATGACTTGAAGACGCATGCCAAATTTCTATTGCCGATTTCATAAGCTTCCGTGTAACAAAAACTAGAATACGCAAGGATATTCAAGGTCATTCTTTCCCTCTTAAAATCAAAAATTGGAACAATGAGAAAAATAAATGAATAAAGAACCTAACAAACCTAGCAAAACCTAATGTTTCCTACAACCTTTAATAATCACATTTGCCATTTGGTCATATCTTAACAACAAAAATTAGAAGAATGAGAAAAATAAATGACTAAAGAACTTAACAAACCTAGCAAAACCTAATGTTTCCTACAACCTTTAATAATCACATTTGCCATTTGGTCATACCCCTATAATAACCCTATCAACGTTAATTACATGATTGGCAGAGTTTTTGAAACTAAAGGTGGCTAGCAATATATTCATATATTGTACTTGACGGTAGCTGAAATTGGCATTTTCGCTAATGACATATGTCACCATCTGCTTTGTCCTATGTACGCTGGGTTCATTGCATATTCTGGGGGATATTCTTAGATTCTCCTCCCGAATCCCCAAGCCTAGATTATTCCATTAGCTCAACCAAACTCACTCCAACTATAAATACTTGATCCATAAGCATATTTAATATGGATCCTATAAACACGTACGACACTCATTTTAAATATTACTATATATTAAAATGAGTGAATATACATTACTGTAAATCAAGAATTAAATAGTGTTTTAAGTGCATGTGTAAGAATTATCATTGAACCCCCAAAATAACAACAAAAGTATTATTTAAACATCCAATTATCATTTGATAATGGTTCCTCTACCACTCTATCCATCCATCCATCTCATTCTATTATAATAAGGCGAGAAGTCTTATATGAACAGAGTTAATGTCTCATCTTTACACACACTCACAATAAAGTGAGGCCCAACTATATTCAAGATAGACTCCCTTGTTCATGGATCCCACCAACTTCAATATGCGTGTGTGTAAAATGAAATGTTAAACTTGTACTCACCTAAATTTTTTTTTTAATAAGATGGATATCTCAATGAATACCCATATTTTTAAATGTTTAAATAATACGGCTCAAATAACGAACAAAGTGCAGGTGGACCACCAGTCACCTAATTACAAACATAGTGGTCATGACTATTGAGTTCACCCAATGAGCAAGGACAAAGTCAGAATGGTTAAATCCAATGACCCAGCTTGAGCTTTTAAGTTATTTGCCACAATCTTGATAGGCTGTACCAAATGCAGGACATTGACTATGCTTCCAAATTCAAAATTTGAACTTTCAGTTCACCTTCTTGGGCCAAAGGAAATAACAACGTCGCCAGCTAAAAATTCAATATTCATGACTTCTGATAATTGTTATTAACACCTTAATTAAATCAAGGTGTGATTGATTTAAATGGTTTAACTCATTTTCTTAAACAAGAATTGAATTTCGAATATTGTATATGAAAACAAACTAGGGTGCGGAGAATTTCACCTTCCTAATGAATCTACTCGACTTGAGACAGATTAGTTGAGATATTGAGTGGACAAATATTAATGATTTGGATCCAAAAAAAGAAGGAAAAAAAAGAAAAAATTAACAGCTTAGTTGAATTGTGAGATATCAATAATGTAAAAAGAAAACATTTCTATTGACTTATTTAACAACAAAACTGTCATTTTCTGTGTATTTTGCCTCTATAATTTAAATTCCCAGACAACAGGAGGAAAGAACAATTTTTTAAACAAAAAAAAAGTCAAAGACAAAATATCACAAGACTTTCTACATCAGTTTCCGTTTACAAAACTTGTACAACATCATATTATCTTCAAAGCTCAATAGCCAGGGAAGTTGTGGTGGTATGTGTGGATGATGATGAGGCTGGTGAGTTTGAATGAACTGCACCTTCACTGTGATTAGCCCTTCCTTCCGAGTGTGAGTGCTCAGATACCTCTGCTTTCTTGAACTGCGGTTTCCTTACTGAAGCAGCAGCTGCTGTGTGGGGAACAGCTGGAGGGTGTGTGGCCACTGGCGCATATATTCCAGTAGGTGCTTTTGAGGTGGCCACAGCTGCTGCATATTCTGGTGGTTGAACAAAAATGTTGCCTACTAGGACAAAAGGTGCTGTTTGTGGATTGGCATTGTTGTGAACCATAGGACTTGGTCTTCTAGTGTGCAACCGGTATTTCTGTCACACAGAAAATTTTAGACTATGGTTTAGAATATGAAATAATAGTTGGAAATCCAGACTATTTATGTAAATTATGAACAGAAAATTTATTAGTTATCACTCATAAGTTTTGAATCTCTTAAAGGTGAAGGGGTGCACATATAAAAAATTTCATATCATGGAAACAACTGCAGATCAGGCTAGCAGTAAAAATATCAGAAACATAGACTTCGATCATGATTTTCACTTACTTAAGCCAAATTTGATAACAAAATATTTGTGGATATATATATTCTGTATAGTATATACAAACCTGTAGATGGCTTTTGACTTCATCATTTGTGAGGCTATCAACCTTCATGAGCTCTCTTATTTGCTTTGGTGTGGCAGCTACAAAAATCCACAAAAATAATCATCAATATGAAGTTACAATTGTCAATTACATCCAAAACACACACATCAATTAAAACTTGGTATAGATTATGAATTTTTTATGATACTCACAATCTGCACCTCCAAGCTGCTGAAGGGCCTGCAAGAAGCGCTTATGCAACTCCTGAGACCAGCACCGGCGCTGCTTCCTCTGCCCCTCTTTATCCTCCCTTTTGCTGCTTCCAGCATTGTCCCTGGCCGCCGCGACGGCCATAGAACTGGCAGCCACCGGTGTATTCGACGAAGAGGGTGCTTTGCTCAATGACTCACTTGTCTTGCCAGCCTTTTCGTCTTTGTGGAATGGCTGAAAAGCACCGCCACTTCCACTTCTCTTCACTTCCACCAAAGACACTTTCTTATTCGCATCCTGAACAATTTTTCACAACAATTACACAAAGGTACATAATAAGATAAGTCAAATTCATCACTTGATCCCCCATGTTTTTCTCGTCTAATTAAACAAAGCAGAAGAAAAGACTAGACAATAAGATAATTAAGCTTTATTTTTTTTTAATTTTAATTTTTACCTCTTCAGCTGATGAGGGTTCTGGATTCCACAACTGAACAGATCTAAGCCAATCGGATTTCTTCTTATCAGTGTTCTTGCCATCCTTTGAGATCTTGGGGTGATGGGAATGTTGCTCATCTTCATCATCTTCATCACAATCAGGGGATGCCCTCTTCTTGATAGGGATGAATTCCTCCAAAACAGGACCATCCGTCGATGTTGTCTGCTCCGAACACTCCGAATGTCCGTTCAAATTGTACTCCGTCGTTGTCCCTGACACCTGTTGCTTACAAGCTTCAATGGCTGCAACAAAAACATTCAACCAAAAACAAAACAATAACATCGAGGACTCTCAGAAAAAATAAAATAAAAACACCACCCCAGAAACAAAAGGAAGAAACTTTATCATCTACACACCACAAGAACAAAAGGGTATTCGATATTTCGTTTGTATTGTTTCTGTTTGGTTATTACCTTGTGTGACGAGCTCCAAGGAAAGAGGAAGCTCTTTGGAGAAGACCTGAATCTTTAGGCGCTCATCTTCCAATGCTTGGATGTAGTCGCGGTAACCCATCTTGAGTCGCTGCATTTTCTCAGTGAAATCCATGGAAAAAGAAGAAGCCAACGTTGCTTAGCAGAGTCGGTGGTGGTAGTGGTGGTGGTGTTGTTGCTGTGATGAGGGAGAAGGTGAATTGGTGAATAGGGAGAAGGAATATAAAAAGGATATGGCGTTTTGTGGAAGCAGCATCGAGGGATCCGAAGAGAGAGAGAGAGAGAGAGGGAGAGAGGGGGAGAGCTTCTAAATGAAGAATAATGGGATCTAAGCAGAATCAAAATTTGGAATAAAAGTAAACTTGTAAACCAAGTAAGAAAAATCGTTTTTTTTTTTTTGAGAAAAAAGTGAAAATTCCCATACGCAGAAGAAGGAAGAGAGTGGATGAGAGACAGTTCAGCGATGAACTCGGGAATATATCGAGGTCGGGCCGTCGCATACAAAACAAGAATCTATCACGCATTTTATATATTAATCATATTATATTATAATATATAATGTTTATTTATTTAGCTGTTTTTGCTGTCTTTTCGATTTCTCTCCGTACCGGATTGAGACTTTTCTTTATTTTCTTTTTTCCTCTTCTAGTTTTGGAAAAGCACGAGAAAATAAATATACCGAAAAAGAAAAATACGTGCTACAAAATAGGAAGAGAAAATAGTTTGGAAGTGGTAAGAAACAATATTAAAGAGGAATAATCTTACACAATCAGAAAAAAATATATGGAGTCTTTGATGAAAAGTTATGATAATTATAGAATAAAATAAAGTGATATAGCATAATAATTTATTTAAAGACTAATAAATATGATACAATATTCTATATACAAAATGTTGATGAATTTTTTGATTGTTTAATATTTTTCTTAAAAGAGTATTATTCTTGTAAAGTTAACTTTACCTAAGTGGAATTAACTAAAAAATTGATTGTTTTTATAAAACATTGATAGCTATTTTTAAAAAATAATAAATTATCTCACCATTGTCTTAATGCACTGATTAAGTATTTAACAAAAAAAATCATATTAAAAAATGAGTTTTTTTCTTTACAAAGTATAAGACTTATTAAAAGTTTAGAAATATACTCATTATAGTATTCTTAATCAGTACACAAAAAAAATTAATCCTTTAAAATTAGAATTATATTATTTATATTCATTACATATAAAATATTTGTTGATCCATATCTCAATTATCTTTAAATTAGGTGTTGTCATAATATCCATCACATATGTATAAATAATATTTTATTTTAAAAAATCAGAAGAGAGAGAAAGATGAGTTTTTGTTGAATATTGGAGTACAAGGTAATTTGATTTGCAATTTCTCTTCGAACCCGGGTGCAATTTCTCATTCTGGACTGGCAGTGGCGTCATCCTTTTCCATCCATTTACCAATCACCATCTTCGTTTTATTAGGATAAGATCGAAGACTCTCTTCTCTGTCCTTTTCTCCACACCTTTATATTTTCAAATTTTTAAAAACTATATATAAGCTCCTCAAGCCAGATAGGGGATTCAAAATATGTACCGAGTTTTTATTTCAATCATTTATTGAACCAAGTAACCAACTACTATAAGTAAATTACATTCATTTCTTTTGAAATTTGATAAAATTTATTTTGACTATTCTTTTTTTAAAAAAAAATTACATAAAGAGATTCTTAAATTTATGAAATTATTAAATTAAATTTTTCTTAACTTTTAAAATTATTATAACGCACTCTTTATCACCCTACATTTGCACAATACATCTAGGAAGTTATCAGGATAAATATCTTAAATTACAATAAATTTCATCAAATTTTAAATAAGTTATGTGTAATTTATCCATTTATTTTAATAAATATTATAGATTATATAATAAGAGCCTAACTTTTTCTTATAATTTTTTAACATGACATCAAGGACTCAAAAACAAATAAATCCAACAGTTTCTATTTAAGTCATTTCGTGAACGTAGTTATAAAGGGTATAATCTTTAACGCGTTGTGAGCATAACTTTTTTGAACAGTAGTATACTTAAATTATTTTTGTGGACAAATTTATTTTCCTAGGAGAGGTTCTTTCTTAAAAGAATTAATTACTATTATCGGTAATGATAGATACCATGGATAACAAAATATATATATATTAACAATTTATCAAACTTAATCAAATTAATAAAATAATTTTTAGATAAAGCCTAAATCTTATACCGTGAATTTAACGGGGAAATTTCCTGAAAGAGCTTCACAGTGAAAATGGACTGCGATATAACAAATTTTACTTACACTACTGTTAATGATTTGATGAATTTTAAAATTACCATTTTAAGAAAAGTTTTATTTAATCATCACTTGACTCAAATATTGTTAGCAATTTCGAAGATAACAAATACATGAAAAAAGCATATACAATAAAACAAAAATAGATAAAAGAATAAACATTAAAGAGGATGCAACTTTTATTATTCTACCTAGACACCTGAATCTAGCTAAGAAAGGCATTAACTCGGGATGAATGTAGAAGCTATATACATCATGCATGAAGAGAACCTTGAATGTAAATTATACAGTAAGAAGACTAAATAAAAAATAAAGACCAAATATTAATTAAGCATAAAACTTTTTATATAAATTTATTTATAATTTAGAGTTTTATATGTGAATTACCCCATGAACTTTCAAAGTTCTCTTCCTTTTTTCTTTTTCTTCTTGTAATAAGGCTTCTTCACTAGTTTGCTCTTGACTCCAATTCAATTAAAGAATGTAATTATTTTTACTTTTGTTGTCATTAAATTGAGTAATTAAGATCATATTGGTCTTTGAGTTTTAAAGAATATAAATAAGTTTTGAATAATATTCTTTTAAGTTTTATACACTCTTAAAAGCACCTCAACTTTTAAAAATAGGAGTAAACATGCTTTAATTTTTTAATTTATCAGATACAAAAAAATTGGCTTATATTTTTTTATAAACAAAAACACTCCCTTAGATAGTATTATCAAAACAAGGCTAAGCTTGGTTTTTCATCCAAGTCCATCGTAGCTATGAATTTGACATTTTTTCAAATCAATCAAATGATACTTAATTCAATATTTCTTTATGAGTTTTACCAAAGGGCATTAGTTAAGGAAAGAATTTTAACATATTTAATGTGTGCTCTATGAATATATACAACTATTTATTTTAATTTGTAATGTTTATAAGTTTGGGGTTTCTTTTAATAACACCGGTATTTTTAATTATTTGTGGCTAAAAATAAATTATATGTCTCATTAATCCAAGTTTTTTAAAACTATCAAATTATAGATCAAATTATAATGATTAATTATACAAAGATATCTGATACACCATGAATATACCAAAGAAAAAGCCTCACAAAATATGAAAAAAAAAAGTGCCTATACATATTTATAGAATACACATTAAATATGTTTCAGAATCATACAAAAATAATATTTCACTAATCAAAAACTTCAAAAATAGAAACTTCCAAAGATTTAGAAATATTAATGCACTGAAAATTTACGACCAAATCTTTTTCTTTCATCCAAAGCAAACTTTCCTTTTTTAAAAATTTTAATCAAATCTCCTTAACAAACCCTTTATTTATTTATTGGTTACAAAATAAAATATATAGATTAGGAAGGAACTTCTTATTGCGGTTGATTATTTAATGGTCATGGTGATGTATACGAGAAGATAATAATCCTACGTGACCGTGATAATGGGTGACGTGAGAATATACTTGCCTGGTGCGTTCCCGAAAATGGAAAAAAGAGGGGCTTGCACGCGTGCCTTATGCCGCGTATGAGTGGGTGCAGTGCAGTGCAGTGCAGTGCATGTCTCAAACTTGGCCTTTCGTGCCCTCTAATGGCCAAACAACGTTGTGAAGCCAAGCCATTGCACCAACTAATATATATTCATTCTCCATTGTTCATATATAGTTCTGAGTAATCATCACTGTTATCACTCGCAAGCGCGTGATTATTAATTTTAATTATAATCCTATCCTAATCTTACTAATTTTGTGTTTTAATTAACTTATTTTGAGCTTCAAATAGTTTTAATTAAAATTTTTAAAATAACAATTTATGTTCGAATTTGTGAATTTAAAAGTGATGTGCGGAGGATTCATTTAAAAGTAATATTGAAAGAGCTAGTGTGTTCTCTATAATCAAAAGCTTGGAAAATTTACTTATAAATTATAAATTGTTTATTAAATTTAAAATTATAATTTTTTGCTCATATTCTATTTGTTTCTTTATACTTGAACATAATCATTTATTTCAAAATAACTTTTATTGAAAAAAGGACTAATTGTAGCTTACAACCTATATTCCCAAACAAACTCTGAATAAAACTATGTTGAGTATAGATTTTGTAGACTAATTAGACGGAATGTCATTTTTTAATATTTTAGGGTTTGTTCTAATTTAAATAACATAATTTTAAATAAAAACTAATATTTATGAAATAAAATTTTATAAAAAAACATTTGTTTAGAACAATAATCAATAATTGCTAAATTAATAGATATATTAATTTATATTTATTTTGTTATTATTTGTAATAAAACTAATTGTAGCTTTCAATCAGTACTCCTGAATAAACTCTCAATAAAATTAAGTTGAGCATAAATTTTATAAACTAATGAGATGAAGTGTCATTTTTTATATCTTAATATTTACTCTAAGTTAAATAAGATTTTAAATAAAAACTAATATTAATGAAAAAATTATAAAAAAATATTTGTTTGGAACTTTAATCAATAGTTACTATATTAATAGATATGTTAATTTATATTTATATTTTTTATTATTTGTAATAATTAATTTATTTTAAATTAAATAAAGAATAGTTCATTTGAAAATATAGTTTATTATAAATTTAAATTATAATTTTTTGCATATTTCTGGTCAAAGTTATGATAATGATAAAAATCTTGTATTGATAATTATATTAAATTTTAAAATTAATTTAATTATTGACAATGGCTACTACTACTTTTTCTAATGATAATATATATATATTATTTTATCAATTTATAATTATTAATAATTAATAATAATTAATTTCATACAAATATATCTATTCATGTGCCATAATTTAATTCGTACAAGTCAACATAGGTTTAAAATCTTATCTGTTTACTCGGGTGTTATGGAAGAATCCTAGAAATTATTGTTATTTTTTAACATTTTAAAACATCAGCATTTAGTGCACGTAAGACTTTTTTTAATCAAATTACACGTATTTTTCATTTGTCATTTATTAAAAAAAGGTATAAAGATCATACAAAAACTACAAAAAAGTAAATATAATTTAATTTTTAAAATATATATATGTTAGATGTAACATCAATAAATTAAGTAAACTAAAGAATATAAGTATAATTTCTTAAATATGAAAAATATATAATAATAATTATAATAATAAGCATCAACTTTAGGAGACATTCATGTAAATCCGTCTACAAGTCAATGAAGGAAATGTTACATGAATAATAGAAGAAAAATTAATAAATGAGTCGTAGTTGAGTCACATTATTATAAGATACAAAATTATTCATTTTCATTTGCTTAATAGTTGAAGTTTTTTCGGACAAGCTTAATTATATATGGAGAAAGTGTAAAATTAGAAGAATAAATTCTTTATTTTTTTTCCTTTAACGTCAAGTATTTTCACACCCTTTGGATGTGCAATATTTTATCCTATCTGAAGGTGTGAAGCTCGATCATATAAGAGGAGCTTTCCAGTGATATTTTTCAATGCGCGTGATTTGAATTCAAAATAAAATTATTTAAGAAATTCAAACTCCTTGAAATCAAACTGAAACACGTTAGAATGCTTTTATATTCATGAGCTGTAATGCATGTAACTCAGAATTCATTTTACATATACAAATTATTATTTTTTATTAATAAAAAGTTATTAATTTTTATTTGTTTTCATTGTTTATGTTCTGTTTAATTTGCATCTCTCAAAATCTCTACAACTTAATGCGATATTATATAAATTAAATTTTTAATATGTTCGCTGTAATTCACTGTACAGACATGCAAAAATATACAACTTTATAGTATTATAATTTCAGTAAAAACAAAGATAAGTCATTGGATTTGGAGTATATATATATATTATAAAATAAAGTGACACTAAAATTTAAAATTATGATCCCACGCAAATTATTCAGGACAACTACTTCCTCACTTTCAGTGACTTAAATATGTATTATATACTTCAAACGAATATGTATTATCTGATGTTACATTGTTATGAGTAAGAGCAATTTTCATTAGCGAAGGACAAAGTACGTCCCGCTACGCATGTAGTCTCATAATGAGTAGTGCTTTGTTGTGCTGAGTACACAAATTCGTCAAATTGTTACATATAGGTGTTTAATTATAATCCTAGTGTGATTAAGAAGAATCTTATTCATAAGTTAACCCCTTATGAAGCTTTCGTCTTTAAAAGATTAGTTATTACTATTAAATTAATACCTGATAATCAAAAAAGAAAAAAGATAAACATTTGATTTGACAGTTGTAGATATTTATTTCGTGGTCATAAGACTTTAATTTCAGATTCAGATGAGATAAACTTTAAAAATACGATGTATTTGAAGAGCTAGAAATGAACTTCTTATCAGGAGAACGAAGATGAAGACAGTAAATGAACCTAATGCTGGCTAGAGAAAAGAGAAAATGGCTAAACGTAGTAGATGCTCTTATTGCTTAACAAATGATGCAAAAAACAAAATGATTTTTTTTTCTGGTCAGGATAAGTAAAATGTTTCAACAAGTTTCCATCAATGGCCTATTCATTATATAGGCTTGGGGAAATGCCCCACTTTCACGACCAAAGCGGGTCAATGTCTTAGCTAATTATGCAGTCTTCTGGTAAGATTTATTTGCTCACCAACTAAAACCCCTTTAGGCATTCACGGACTTTATGTGAGGTCCCCAACTTCGGGCTTAATTAATTTCCCTTCATGGAGTAGTAACAAAATATATTGACTTAATTTGCTGTCAGGCGTTAAATGCCCATTATGTATGTCTTCTTGATAAAATGTTGAAGGATCTTCTGGTCAATTATTCAACTGATTTCACCCACCAATAATGAGTTTAGATATTAATTAACTTGTTTTATTACTACATTCGGTAAATTTTGTGGTCAAGGCAGTCAGAAAGTACATTTTCCGAAAAGTATACTAGAGTTCTTTTCTCCAGTCCTCCGTTTATGGTGATCAAAATGTAAAACTAAGCGTAATTATATAGTTTTAATTTCTTAAAATGACAATATAAGTTTTAATTCCAATAAAAAAAACTATAACAAAAATTTATGTAATCTTCAAATTAAACTCTCATAAAACACGTTGGAAGATCATTTGACCTAAAAAAAAATGGAAGATCATAACACGTTATCCACCTCAATCGGTGCACACACATTACACACATATAATTTTTTGGTCTATGTTGATTTATTACTCATGGGCAACAATTCACAATTTCTTATTGAATTTATCTCTGACCTGTCTACTCAATTTTCATTAAAAAATTAAGGCAGTCCACATTATTTCCATGGTATTGAGATAGTTCCTCACAAGGATGGTCTCTTTCTCTCTCAACACAAATTCATCAGAGATATACTTGAAAGGTTTAACATGCCTTCAGCCAAACCATCTAATACTCCTCTTTCTTCTACTGCTAAGTTGCAAGTACATGATGGATCTCCTACAAGAGATTCAACATATTATAGAAGTGTGATTGGAGCTCTTCAGTATTTAAATTTGGCCAGGCCGGACCTACTTTCAGCATCAATAAATTCAGTTACAAGTACGGATACACGAAACTTTTGAAAAAAGTTGGGTATGGATATGTCTGTATATGTATAAAAAATATAAAAATTTTATAAATTTCATGTAATGAAAACTAAAATTTTAATATAAAATTGATCAAAATTATTCAATATTACATTCCAAATTTTCTGAAAAAAAAATGGTAGAAAAAAGGTTAGGGCTCAATAGAAATAGAATTAGAATACAAAAGGGAAAAAATAATTAAAAAAAGAATACAAAAATTCATTAAATGATGTACCAACAATATTAATATTAAAGTTGTTCCAACCGTACCCAAATTTTTTTAAATAAAGTTATCAAATATGTACTCAAGCATACCCAACATGTCGAAAAAATACACAATACCACTACTTTTGCAAAACTCCCTGCCCATGCTTCATAGGTTTTTGCATAAATCTACTATGGAGCATCTGCAGCATCTAAAAAGGCTTCTCAGATACATCAAACACACCATCAACTTTGGTCTTCATCTTCATAAGACTAGTTCATTTAACTTAGTCACTTTTACTAATGCTGATTGGGGTGACAATGCGGATGATGGGACATCAACCTCAGCATTCATCATAAATTTGGGTGGCAATGCAATTTCTTGCAGTCCTAAAAAGCAACTTACAGTTGCTAGGTCTTCAACCGAGGCAGAATATAAGGGCAGTTGCCTCAGCTACTTCTGAAGTCATGTGGCTACAGAACCTCCTTCATGAACTTCAGGTTTGGAAGTCTCACAAACCAATTTTGTTCTGTGACAATATTGGGGCTACTTATCTTTGTTCTAATTTGGTTCCTCACTCGCGCATGAAGCATACTTCACTTGATTTTCATTTGTCAGGGACCAAGTTCAATCTGGTCATTTACTGGTTTCTCATGTATCTACCAAGGATCAAATTGTAGATTTAATGACCAATCCACTTCCTCATTCAAAGTTTGCACGCAGCACTTCGAGACAAGATGAAAGTCCTTCCAGGAGATTTCATCTTGAGGGGGCATATAATCGAAGCCTAGTGTTAAGTGTTTGAATTAGTCCACTTATACATTTGAATTCATTTATTCAATTGTGTATTTCTGTTTAGATATTATACAGCCTTATAGAGTTGTTTTGCTTTGATTTGTTTTAGGATTGCAGCAACAGCTTGCAGTGTTATTATTCTCATACTTCAGTAATGCAAATTTAATTCAGCCTCATTATTATTCTATAGAATCTTCACCCTAGCGATTGTTTGTACATATCCATCCAAATCTTGTTTAATTTCCCGTGATTTCCAATAATTATCAATTTAAGATCGTTTACTAATGGTGAAATGAAGAGTTGAAATAGTAAATATTATTAATAAAATAGTTAATAAAAAATAATAAAATATAGAATAGTAAAAATTGATCAATTTGAAAAGATGTAGTCCAAATTGAATCTTGTGAATTACAAGGAATTGAATACTAATTTCTTAACCTTAAACTAAAATTGCAAGTTGAAACATTTGCCTATTGTATTTTAACCATTTTTTGTCGCATCGTAAGTTGTCACCCGTGTTTTTGGTCATTTGATTTTTTTTCTTTTTGTCAGATGATTTGCACTTATTTATTATTATTGCTGTTGTTTTTGGGTTTGGGATCATTTGCTTTTTACATATCCATAATAATCAAAACACATTGCCAGGTTCCCCCCTCCTCCTCAGCCCACCCAAAGAAAAAATAGCACAAACATAATGGGCTTATTTGAGTCCACAACTTTAGGCATAGAGGTGTAAGATACAAAAAAAAGACACATCTCTTACCAACAAAAAGGGACATATCACAGGATCCCAAAATAAGTATATGAGATATGGCACAGGCTCAAGGGAGTCAAGCCCATTCAGAAGGCTGAAAATCCATATTTGCAATGTTATTTAAGACTAAAAATTCATGACAAAAAGAGACTAAAAATTGTATTGAATAAAAAACTAAAAATTACGGCCATTTAAAAAAAAACTAAAAAATTCCACATTCGATATCCTTAAAGTTGGTGCTCTCTCTCTCTCTCTCTCTCTCTCTCTCTCTCTTCTGTTCTTTTGCGCAACTAAACTTTATCTTGAAAAATACACAAAAAAATTTAAGAGAAAAATCCATTTCTTTCCTAATGAATGTATATAAATAACATAAGAGTGAACAAAAACTTATAAAGAAAAAATGTACGAAATTCAGGGACGAGAAAGTGAAACTGGCATATAATCTAAATTAAATTGGAGTCAAATATCAAATCTTGACCATAATGTTGTTACTTGTGAGAGAGAAAAACAAATATAAGAACACAGAGTCACTGACTGAACAATAGCTGCAAGGGGGCAACGTGAAGTCGTGAAGTGTGAATTGAGGCTGTGACATATCAATGATGAGTATCTATGGAAGTTTCAGATAATTGGCTTTGTCCAAGTTAATTTCCTTTCTCGTACAAAGAACAACAAAATGGTATGTAAACTTAACTACAATGCAAACTCATGCATACAGAACTCCTTTATGTACTTGTTTGGCCCATGTCATTCAATCCTTGTTTTATCGAATCCAAAGCCTTCCTGCATGCATTATCTTTCTATATCCAAGTATCTAACACTATGAAAGCATTTACGACAGGCAAAAGTTAAAGCAAATTTGCACATACATGTCAAGAAACAGAACAATTGATATTCAAAATTCACGGCTTTCAATAGCAATGTTTTGATAGTGATCAAGAGTTCAGCACACTGTATTGGTAAACTTATTCATAAAGAGTTTCTTCATATTAAGCAACTTGAAAGTGTATGGAACACAGGAAAAAACAATAACCTAGAGCCTACAAGGTATAGCTCTAGCGGTGGCTGAGACTATATCTTAGATCAACTTGAATTGGAACTATTGAGAAATTTTGTCACCCCATTTTGATTGATTATAGGAAGAGTTATGTTCTTTGTACTTTTGTTGCATAATAATATCATACTAACTCACATTTCATTCATCATTGTCTGTAAACTCAATTCAAATAGATCTATACCCTATCAAATAGTGAATGTTGTTTAGTTCACTGCTTTTACAATATAAGTACTAATAACATTTTTCTTGTCTAAATGGTAGCTTGAAAAGAAAGATGTTCATTAATGGGATGGGTGGAATAGTCAATCAAAGACTTGTAGTTTTAGGCCTATGTCTAATTGCTAGATTGATAGTTTTTAGACCTGGTCAAACTCGAATTGGCTCTGTTAATCGATCAAGTTTGGCTTGAACTGAGGCTATCAAATTAAACCGAACCAGTTTTATGGGAAAATTATATTTTTAAAAAAGTTGCATAGTGGGGTTCGAACTTGAGACCAAAAGGAGTAAAGACACACTCTTTTACCACTACACCACTTATGCATTTGTATTATAGTGTGTAAATAATAATATATATTAGATACTTATTTGCACTATATTATTATATTATATATTTACATATTTATTTAATTAAATTTGGTTCCATCATTTCAACCACTAACCTAGTAACTTGGTGCTTAGGCTAGGTCGATCATTGGTCCAGCTTTAAAAAATATGGTTACAACTCAAAATAGTCATTAGTTTGATAAAAGTATTAGCAGGAATCAGTTAGGTAGTTAGAGATATTAGTGGATTAATTAGGTCTATAATTAGGTGAATTATCCTCATTATAAATTAGTTTGTTGAATAATTCAAATAGAGAGTTAATCTCATTGGAGTCCCTTACACTCAAAGTTCAAGAAGAGTTGTAGGTTATCTCGAAAATCTATCATTGGTGCATTAAGAGCCTTCCATGGCAAATTTGGAAAAGCTACTCACTCCCAAAGAACGATTTTGAGGGCAATTAGGACGGAGCGTTGGAATGTCGAAGAAAGCATTCAATCTAGATTTGTCAAAGACAACTGATTGCTATTGAAGTAGAGAAATAGAACATTCTTGAGGCAAAAATCAAACAACCCACCACAACATTAACACCAACAACAATCTCAAAAACAAAATCCATAGAAGGCTCAAAAACCATTCAAGAATTGGAATCTCTAGCAATATTAGAAGAAATATCCAAGCTAGACACGTCGAAACCACCACGATGCATAGAAGCCGATGGCAATTCACCTTCAACGACAAATGCACGTAGTAGTGAATGTCAAAGATGAAGAATGCAGTGCCTGGAAGGAGGGTAATGATGGAAGTGGTGGTGATGGCCCTTGAGAATGCCCAATCATGTACTCCAATTGGTAGCAGTTGACAATAGCATAAGACATGGGGTAGAGCCACTACACCACATGGAAAAGTAATAACCGTGTCAAAAGGAGAAGGAAATAAAAGGGGTAAAATTGTCTCAAAACTGGGTTACAATGTTGACCTAATGGGCTTGACCCAATTTAGGAGCAAGCGGCAAAATCTTTTGAATTTATGAGCTAAGCCCAATACCATTGGAAGGTCTCAATAGTGAAGTGTTTAATGATCAAGAGCCGAAACCAATTTTTATACTTCAAGCAATGGGACCCTGGAATTGTTTATGTAATTAGTTAGTTTTACAAAATGAAAATTATTTGATAGGAAAATTAGTCTTGTTAGGAAATAATAGATTGTCATTAGGAATAAACTATTTTTTTTCAACCTTGATGACAAGGTTGATTTAAAGGGGAGAGTAATGTTACACCCCAAAATAGTCAATAGTTTATTAGGAATATTAGTAGCAATCAGTTAGGTTGTTAAAGATACTTGTGAGTTAATTAGGTCTATAAATAGGTGAATTGTCCTCATTGTAAATCAGTTTATTGAAATTCGAATAAAGAGTTAGTCTCATTGGAGTCCCTTACACTCAAAGTTAAGGAAGGGTTGTAGGCATAGTTTTAAAAATTCGAGGACTGGTTGGTTACCGATTATGGGTCCGGTCTATCTCTATCATTGGATCGATTCTGAGCTGAAGGTGCGAACCATTACCCATTGCGCATGACACACACATGCCTTCAAGGAAATTTAGAATTTCCTCAAAAACATCAGTGTGGGTTCGAACCCTTTCCTTACTTGGAAAGGAAAGGAAAGGAAAGGAGGGCACCACTTTCTACCACTAGGCTAGCCAACTTTTAGTGTCATGTTTTGTTTTTTTTATATATATAATATATATTTTGTTACATTAAATTGTATTTTTATATATTAATTTAAGTATATCCTGAACCCATACTCACCAATTGAACCAGTACCCAATGACCTAGTGCCTTGGCTCAGTCAATTATTGGTCTTGGTTCTAAAAACTATGGTTGTAAGTTATCTCGAAAACCTATCACCAATCTAATCAAAGACATGGCCTACGTTTTTAGAGGATTTAGATTTCTTGTGAGACATGAGAAATTAAGAGTAAGAGGAAAAGGAAGAGAATGGGGAGAAGGAGCAACCACCTTTTTTCACTTCTTGTGTGTTAGGGTTATTTAGAGCCCCAAATTATGTCTCTGTTTTTGGTCTGAAATTTTTTTTTCTTTTGTCGTGGAAATTATGTCTTTACGTGATAGTGTGTTCCCATCTTTTATGGGCTTGGTCTTTATATGGCCCAAAAAAACTAACTTTGTATATTTTTTACTCTAAAAACTCCAATGAGCCCTTTTACTTTGGTCCATGATTAACGCTGTCCATTTTCTTTGTTGTCCAACAAGGTGAAAGATGTAACACCCTAATAATTAACCGATAGTATTTGATTAATTATTAGGGTGTTACAAAAGAACTATAATGTTCACTAGTGTGCTTAAATGAGTGAGCTGAGGCAAGATGAAAGAATTGTCCAGGTTTCCCTAGTTTTTGCCCAACATTGAATTTTCTCCATCTATATATCATGATGGTACTCAACTACTGATACACAAAAGATTTGAGTGATTTGAAGGATTAAAATCACTTACATACTAGGTAAAGGCATGGTGTATATGAAAAATAAGGAATTAGACTCACAAATTTTTCAACCGTTTTTGGATTACACAAAACCTATTTACGCTATATATATATATATATAAAGATTTATTTCTTCACAAGAATTGAAATATTGTGCAAAGTTGAATTATATTTTAGTTTTGATTTTGTATGTATGGGAGAAAGAAAGGAGCCAAACTCAGTAGTTTGAAGTTGGACTAGCATGTGTAACGCTTTGATATTGGAGTGCTAGTGTGTGTGTGTGTGTATTTGTCATTGTGGCTATAGGCTAACACTGATCAATGTCACTCATTTGGTGCGCCCTTTTCTTTTGGGTTTCACCCAAATGCCAGAAGTCTTCCTTTTTGCCTTTTCAGGCCAATATACACAAATAAATACTGCCAAACATTTTCAATTGCTCTGTTCTTATGATCATTACCCCGTTCCTTTTAGCCTCAAGGTAGGTAAGTGCAACAATTAATTATTCATCACAGTGATGATACATATAATATAATGTGTTGTGTCCATTAGGAGCGGGGTATTATATGCCAGTGAATGAAATGAAACAAATGACATAAATATTATTAACTCTATTTCTCAATGATACCTAGATTAGGATAAACTATTTATCAGGGTGTGTTTGGTATATGGAGTAACGAGTTTATGAATGAGTTTCATATATAAAATTATATGAGTTTAGTCCATAAAATTCTCATTTTTACCCATACCAATACACCCTTAATATAACATAGAAATATATGATATTTGGAAATGTTGGAGCTCTCTACTTATAAATAGATCCCATTTTCAATTTTGTTGTACTAGCTTAAATATGTTCACATCACAACCTTTTCCTATATAGGAACAACTTTGCCCATCAAATAAAGCCATGGTTTTCACTTTTCAATCGTGCATTTCTAACTTTTGAGCATTTTTGGCATGGCCCATAGAAAACCCAAACACCTTATTTTGGAAATTTGTAATGCTAGGTAGCATCATTGTTTGGTTTTGACCATTTCAAGTTCTAACTTATGTGCACATTGAGGCGTAATTTAACTGGCAAAAGCTTGTCTCAATTTGAAAATGCACCAGGTTTTACACTAAAAGAGTTGGTGCAACCCCTAGAAAAAAAAAAAGGTTCTAACTTATGTATGCCATGTTGACTGAAGACTCACAAACCAACCATTCAATTAACTCTAGGGGAATTTCATGGATTAAATTAAGAATCTAATTCATGAAATTTTCATTCCAAACCTATTGTCACCTCATATTAAATAACACTCTTAGTTAGAAAAATAAAAGAATGATTTCAAAACCATTAGAAAATGTTGCCCTTTAAGAATCCAAGCCTTTTCTTGCTTTCCAAATAGTCTACATCAAGATAAGTTTAATGCATTCCACCAATTCCATAACCATATACTACTTGATGACAATGTTGAGACCAGGGCATTCTCATTTATCCTATTTGGGGAGAGTTTACCTTTATCAACAGCTTTAGGTGTGCAAATTGTAACGCCCAATTTTTACTGTAATTTTTATTATCATTAGAATTACCGAATTACGTAGGTAAATATTATATAAAATTTGAGACCAAACAATCCTTAATAAAGGAATATAACGTTAGAAGAGAAGTTAGGAGCAATTCGTGCAAGTATTGCAAACCCCAATTTTTGTACGTGTAAAATGACCAAAATGCCCATGAGGTTATTTTACTAGAAAATGAGATCGTGGGCCCCACCCATCCTCAAGGGGATATTTTGATGTTAATAAGGGATTGTTTGTGTTATGTGTGTTAATAGAGGAGAAGAATCCTAATTTTGAGCTCACGCGAAATGACCAAAACGCCCTTACGCGTTTTAACTCCATTTGTGTGCCGACTTAGCCGAACCTCACTAAAATGTGTTAAAAGGTGTTTTTAAGCCATGATTAACCATTGGTTAAGCTCGTGGTCTGGGCAATTTTTAAGTAAAATGACCGTTTTGCCCCTCTTTGTAGTTTTACAATTTTTGAGATTTTTGATTCGTCTAACGAAACCTAAGCAATATTAGGCTCAAATTAAAGCTTATTAAATTCTAATTATTAATCTAGAGTCAAAATTATTTATTTAGATTGATTAGAACCTAAAATTGCTTAAAACACCCAAATTGCTTAGTAATTCACTTAAACCCTTAACCGTAAATTCTCTAAATTGCATGAATACCTTGCCTACACCTAAAAAATACATGGAACACACAAAATCCTCTTCCACAAGGCTGTAATGCACGAAATTATTGAGTAATAAGTCAGAAAATTATTACACAAAAATCCAAAGAATGAAAACAAAGAATCATGAAAACATGGAAACATGATTCCATGTTTTAAGCCACCAAACAAAATGATTTTTCTTCCTTATTTTTTTTCTCTAATTTTTGGTCAGATTTCTTTCCTTCCTTTGTCCATTTATGAGCTGCAAAATCTCTATAAATAGGCATGCTTGAAGATAGTTTAGATGCTTAGTTCATAACTTACACAAATTCTAGTCTTAGGAGCACCAAAAGCTTTCTTTCTTTCTCTTGGTTGAATTCTCCCTTAAGCTTTTCAAGGATATTTTGCTTCATTTCACTCAAGGAAACCAAGTTCTCTTCCTTTCTTTCAAATCAAATTAGGTAGGGAGTTGTTTCTAAGTTCATTTTATGCTATCAAGTTATGTTTCTAGCTCAAAAATGGTGATTTCATGGACTTTCTTCTAGCTTCAATTTCGATTTTGTTTTCCCTTTCTTTTAAAAACATTTCAGCCTTATGGCCTAGATTATGATGAGACCATGGTTTGATGATGAGGTTCTTGAGTGTTGGTTGCAAAGCCATCACAAGTTAGACCTCTAAAACTTGAAGGTTTCACTAGTTTTTAAAGCTTTACAATTTCGGTTTTTCTTTCCTTATTTTTCTTTAATGATTTTGGCCAAATGGCCTAAGAAGGAATATGATGATAGCTTGATGATGAGGACCTTGAGTGTTGGTTGGTAAATCCATCACAAGTTAGGCCTTTAAAGCTTGAAAATTCCACTTGATGCAAAACTTTAAAGAATGATGTTTTTATGATGTAAAAATAAAGATCTTGAGTTTAGAACTTGAAAGATGTATTTTTCACTTTGTCTTGCTAAGATATATATATATTGGGTTGAATTTATATTTCTCTAAAGTCTTGGAAGAGCTCTAGTAAAGAAATAAAATGAACTTGCATCCATGTTTAAGTTTATGCCTTGCATAACCATGTTTACTTTTAATGTCATCACTAAATTCTCAAGAATAAATAAATGAACTTGCATATCTCATGTTTAAATTTCCAAGCTTGCATTTCATGTTTATATTTCAAGTTGTCACTTAATCTTCAAAGATAATAAAGAAGATGCATCTCATATTTATTTTATGCTCTCACTTTATTTTATAATGGCTAAAAGAATCAACGCATGACATGTTTATTTTTATGTCATCACCTAAAGATCCTAGAGCTCAAAGACTTGCCCAAGTATCACAAGCAAAGAAATAAGATTATTGGAGTTAAAGAATTGATTCTTTAAGAAGTCTTGAGATTGGAGCTTAAAAAGATGTAATAATAATTCTCTTCTCCCTTCACCGTCCAGTAATTACCGCCTTCCTTCTAAGATTCTTTCTCCCTCCACTGTCCTGCGGACTACCGCCGCTCCAAGTTTCTTGCATCATGTTTATATTTCAAGCTCTTGCATCATGTTTAATTTCAAGTTATCACCTTAAATCTTAAAGATAAAGAAATGGTTTTGCATATCATGTTTATAATTCCAAGTTATCACCTTATAATGACAAGATTAAAATGAGGTTGCATAGCATGTTTATGATTCTAAGATATCACATAAATCTCTTAAGATCAAGACTTGCTCCTTTTATCTTAAGTGAAAATTTTAATCATGAACATTCTTTCAATGTATAAAATGGCCTCATGATTAAGGAAGGCCTAAAGTCCTATGACTTCTTTCAATTTTAACAAAAAGAATTAGTTTCTAAAGGAGTTTCAAGGTTTTACAAATATTTTACGGTAACCAATTAACATGTGTACTTGAAATGTGACTTCTAGCAATTATATGAGGTTCATGATTCGGCCACTAATCTTTTAGTACTACTGTATGATGATGGTTTAATATGTTTGAAGTTGTGATAATCATGGTTTATTACTGAGAGAATGATTCATAATTGGTTTAGTAATTAATTTTAGCACCATAAGGAAAGCCAACGAAAAAGGGTTAAAAATGCAACTTCTAGCACACGTGAAGCCTTAAATATAACTTGCTGCCTATGCTGTCCATATAGTTTAATAATATTCTTAAGGCTTATAATTAATGGTAATGATGATAATGAATCCTTTAGATGCATGATTAATTAGTTTGATAATTAAGATTATCCGATTCTAAAGTTTCTTGTTTAAGAAGTTTTGGTAAGAATTTATGATGATGGTTCTTTGAAGTTTGAAATGATAAGTCTATATAGTGATTTGATGCTTATTAAGTATTTGATATCATTGAATGACTTCATAGTTTGCATCATATAGTTGTTGTTGCAAATAATGAGAATGTTTATGCATCTTGATGATTATGAATTCAGAGTTATATTATGATATAACATGCAAAGACTTAATGGTGACTTAAAATTATGAGGAAATGATCCTTTGGACCCATCAGACTATAGGTGGTGAAAGGTGATCCTAAGAAAATGATCCTTTGAACCCATCAGACTATAGGTGGTGAAAGGTGATTCTTGCCCCCTAGCCCGTTCTCTCAAAGGGTAGAGTTGACATTAACTTATCAAAAGGGATAAGTATATGCTAGTGACGACTAGTAAGGTATGAGCTCATAACCTAGATTACTCCCAAAAGGGTGGAGTATAGGGTGGCCCAGGAAAATGATGATGAAAGTAACTTTAAGTCACCTAAGAAACTAAGTAAATGCATTATGTGAATATGATGTTCTGCTATGCATAGTATTTATGAGATGATGATGAGAAATAAGATATTTTGCTATGCATAGTATTATGAAATGATGATGAGGAATATGATGTGATTTTATGCATAACTATGTTATTATATATGAAAGGAAAAGTTCATTATAAACATGACATGCTAAGTTTATGATGCATTATAAGACGCATGATTAAACGAACCTCTGAAGTATATTTTCGAACTTAATAAATCAATCTTAGCATGCTCACTATTTCATAATAACCCAAGGTTCCTGGGGACGATGATGATGACACAATGCATCATGAGGTGAGTACCCTACTGATTCTTTTTATAAGTTTCTCACTCCCTCTATTTTTCTTTCCATCTCGTCTCAAAATAAATGAAGCGTTCGTGAATCACATTGAGGCTCCACGGGAGTGAACTTGAATCCTAGTTTCACTCGTATATTTCAGATATCTATCCCTATCCCTGGAGTGTTATTACTAGGTGCCATTAATGGATGTCCTTCCATCCATATATTATTTATGTTTTATTAGATTGCCTACACTTAGTCTTATTCTGTTGGTAGGCAAAATATCTATATGATATGTAATTATGGATGCTGTATGATGGAGCCAATATATTATGATGTGATGTTTGTAAATTCCTATGTGTGTTTTAAATTTTGCTAAATCTTTCACGTTAAGCGCGGCTCACGTTTTCAATTATGTTAAAAAAAAAATGGCTCGTAATTTCACTAAGTATTTTCAAAGCATGATTAAGGAACTGAAGCAAAGAGTAAAATCTAGTAATTAATCAGATACTGCCTAGGTGTATTGGGTTAATTATTAGGGTGTTACACAAATTTGCGAAGTATTTCCATCACAAAAAATTAATAGAATGATTCCTGGGTGTGTTTAGATGGGTCATCTAGAATTTTCAGAATTAAGTGTGTAAGGTCATTGACTCATTGGGCAATAGAATATACTTTTTTTTTTACAGGGAGGAACGTGATTTTTTTGTCATGAAATAAATATACTTAGTTTTGGTTGGAAAAAAATTTGTTTTTTCAAACACATACATTATTTTGTCTGGGCCCAAGGATTATCTATGTATGACAAACCACACAAATCTAGAAATGGGCTATCTTATGACAAAATTAGAGCCTCTTGGGCCATTTCTTAGGACGAAGAGGTTTCCACAAGGTTCCTTTTTTTTTTGAAAGAAAAGACAATAACGGGGATGAAAACAAGGATCATAGTGAATCAAAATTAAAATCAATATTAGAAAAAAAAAAAGTAAGTAACAATCATTTCTTGCCTTTATATATGTGATAGTTAAATATATTAAGCTCCCTTTTACCATATATATATATATATATATATAAAAGCTCCCAACCTAGCTAGCTAGTTTTAGTTCTAGTTCATAACAGAGCATAGGTAAGATGTAAATTAAACAATTCTATATATCCCCAATTTGGTTTGTATGTGCGTAAAAATCTTAGTTTATAGTGAATATCAATCCCCCTATGAGCCAACACCAAGGTTATCAAATGGGTGAAGGTTCACTTTAGTCATTGAAATTGTGAGCGTGCTTCACGTTGGTCCTGGAATTTCAAAACTAACTCTTTAGTTTATGAAATTTCATTACATAGGTCATTTTAGTCTCTGTTAAACAAACATTAAGCAATCGTTACCTGTTCTGTTATGGCACTTTAAGTGACACGTGGCATGTCACGCGTTGATGATGTGTCATATTGATCTCATGTGACATTCTGACATGACATCAAATTAAAATAGATTCAAATTAGTCTCTAAAATTTTCAAATATATCAAAACTATCCCTTAAATTTTCTAAGATTTGTCAAAATAGTTCCGAATCCCCAAATTCTGCTATTTTGCTTCATAAAATCTAAATACTCAATATTTCTTAAACTCACTTATTTCTCTTTTATTTTCTCATACCCTACTTAGACAAATATATTTCTCACATAGAATAACAATGAAAAAAGAATATATCACCAAAAAGCTTTAGTTGTTGGACGAGTGATAAGCAACTTAATCCCCCATAAAGATAAGGACATGTTGGGAGGGGAGTAAGCATAAATGCTCTATTTTAAATCAATATTATTGTGTTTGCTCTATTCGCATCAATATCCCCAAAATGTTTCCTTATCTTCATTATTGCGACGTACCATGCCAACCACAAATAATAGCTCAAAGTCCATATGTATCTTCATGCGAATATGGCACAATTGTTATTCAACTTGTATCCTGACAAGCTTAGGACCACATCATACACCCTAAAAGATGATAGTTTCCTACGATTCACTATCATTGAGGTGGAATAAGAGCATGATCCTCTACTTGAATTAGATTAAAACTCCTCATATTTGAGGTTGTTTAAGGTATACTTGACATGAGAGTAGAGTTTTTTTTTTTCTTGTCATACTAGATTCCTTTGATATCAAATTTGTTTTCAAATTACAACTAAAAGGTTTTAAATTGCCCTTGATGAACTCCATCAACGCTTGATAATATAATATTTCCCTTGTGAACACCATATTTTGTCCAAGAATTTTTATCCTTATTATTATTTTCATCCAAAATTTGAAAAATGAAAAAATGCATCTCATTCCTCAGAAAATCAAACTAGCCCATTTTAATTTCTTTTCAACCCATTCTTTAGCCCATTCAGTTTCAGTTTTATTTTGTTTGTTACAGCCCACTTCAATTTTTCAGCCCATTCCATTTACAGCCCACTTTTGTTTAGCCTAATCCCTTTCAAATCAAAAAACATAAAAAATAGTAAACCTACATATTTGAGATTTTCAATCCGTGATGCATGCAAACAAGGAAAAGAAACCCGTGACCAAAAGGAAAAAGGGAAGTCAAATAACGGAGTGGCAACACCATGATGGTGTTTCCAACTCTATGCTAAATGATAAAAATCCTTCTGCATTTTGGATCCTGAGCCAATTGAAAAGATGGAATAGCATAATTCTGTTGGACTAACAACACCATATATACATCCATCATCAACCGGAAGAAGAAAGAAATTTTCAAAAAAAAACAAGTGGCAAAAATTTCCAATCAATCAGCATAAATTCAAACACCAAAAATCAAAAGAATACATTCGGATACATCAACAAGCCAACAGGAAGAAATCCAAAATTCCAAGACAACCCAGTAACAAGGTAATTCTATCAGGAATATCATCATCATCAAAAATTAATACAAAAAGAGGAGAAGAGGAGGCCGCCTTCCGGCTCTTCCGGCGGCCTCACATCATCATCATCCTCATAAAGCCTCCATCTTCATCGCCACCCGGCCTCGCCCCACGCGCCCCACCACTGTCCCAGCCAGTTCTTCCTTCCTCTTTCCTAGCCGCACTACCCCTATCACCGCCACCCGATCTCGCGCACCGCGACGCGACCCCGACCGGTCGCACCTCCATCGTCCTCCAACGCCGCATAGCTCAGCCGCGCCGCACCTCTCGCGATCTCCGCGAACCCGCCCACCCTCCGCCAGCTCCACTCCGTGCGACGAAGCCAGCCGCGAGCTTCGCGGTCCGGTGACCTCCCTTCCTCCAGATCTCCGTCGCACCATACCACGCGCACCAGCCCTTCGCCGGCTCGCCCAGGAGCTCCCCCTCGACCGCGAGCGCACGCCGCCGCCTCGCACCGCGATCCAACCAGCTCAGCCCATCATCCGCGAGCCCCGCGAAGTCAGGAGGGCACTCACCGCCACCCGTGCGTCCGTCTCAGCCTCCGATCTCCTTCCTCGCGATCTCAGAACCACCCTTTCCACCTCCCCCATGCACGCCGCCGACGCCATCTCTCCTCCTCGTGACCTGGGCGAGCTGCCGCTCTCTCCCTTCTTCATCGCCTCTCCTTCTCACTTGCCTCTCTCCCATTCTATCTCTCTCTCATGCTCACCCCCTTTCTTTAGCTTTCTCTGATATGTGTGTGAAGCGAGAGTTTGTTTTGTTTTTTGGGTGAGTTTGTGCGTGTGTGCGTGGGTTAGTGAGGAAGAGAGGTGTTATTGCGTGTGTGTGTGTGTGATTGTGTGTTAGTGGGAGTAGGAATGCATGTGAGTGTGGGTAGTGTGATTAAGTTAAAGGGATTGGGTAATTTTGATGTTATTATTAATATTATTATCTTTAAGTATTTTGTCTTATTAAAGAGAGTTGTGACATGTTTTTTTAGCAACTATCTTAAATCATTACAATATGAATTAAATAAATTAATTTGTGATTTAATTAAAAAAAATAAAAATAAAAAGCGTGATTTAATTATTTATTGAGTGAATTTGAATTTCTAAAGTTAAAAAAAATATATATATAATTAGATTTTTGTTTAATTATTTTATATGTTTATGTGTTGTGTGTTTAAATTAATTGTATAATTGTGTTCATGAATTAATTTTATTTTTAGTTTAATTATTGTGTATGCTTATGTGTTTTGCTTAATTGTATGTTTATATCTCTGAATTAATTTTGTTAAAATTAGAGCTTGTCAAAAAATAAAAATAAAAATTTAATCCACGCAACAACTTATGATTTTGATGTAGGATTTATCATCCTCAATTTTCATAAGAATGTAAGGGTTTATTGTATAGTTCATACTATCCTAAATTCTGTGCAAAAGTGGATTTTAATTTCTTCATAAAATCTTTTACAAAAATAAAAAAATCAATCAACACATTTTCATTCTCCTTTAATTAAAATCAATCAACACATACTCATTTTCTACAGAACGACGTGGCTTTGAGTTCCTCATTGCACGGAGTACGTCGGCGTAGCAAACAACTATCAAGCCAAAATTAATTTTTCTTTAAATTGTGTTCTCATTTAATTTTTATTCCTTGTTCTAATTTTATTTTATTTTATTTTATGTTTGTACATAATTGTGATTATTTAAGGGAAAATTAAATATTATTGAAATTATAAACAAATTTGCATAATGAGCTCTAAGGTAACCGTATTTATACGGATGTATTAGGGGTGAGTGGGATTAAGTTTCCACCCTTCCCTAATCATAATCAGACTCAAACCTCAAATCTTTTAAAAGACCAGTTTACAAATTAAAAAGGTTTTCCAATTTTTCCAGAATTAAAATTGGTGGCGACTCCCATTTTATTTATTATTTCAAAATCAGTCGACATCCTCGTCGCATGTGCCCTCCGGTACGTTGTGACAGTTGGCGACTCCACTGGGACGCAAAGAGAGTCAAGCCTACTAGAATAAATTATGCAAATAATTTATAACTTTATAATATTTATTTTTCCCTTTACATCACACTTGTTTTTTTTATTTAGTTATATATAATTATTTATTTTATCTTTTTATTTCCTTCTTATTTATTTGTATAATTTTTTTTTATTCCCTTTCCTAAGTATTTGTATATAATTGTTTATCTTATTTTTATAATTGTTTATTTTATCTTTTTATTTTCTTCTCATTTATTTAGATATAATTGCAAACCTTAGGTTTGTATATATGATGTTTTTTATCTGTTACTCAAACCTTAGGATAGAGGACTGTTGTATATATATGCTGTTTTGCTTTGTTTTGCAGGATTGTGTATATAGGATTTGAAAGGTTTGTATGCTCCCTACACACACTTTCACTATCACTGTCCTCACACACTATTTGGGCTCTATACCCGAGCCTTGGAAAACCATAGGGCAAGAAGGGGTTTTGACGTTGTTATTGTGAGGCTTATGCTTCCCTGGTCGTTGACTCATCCGCTAGGTTGTTACTAGAACTATGAGTTGCCGTATTGTGACTTTCATGTCCCTGGTTTAACTCATGGAACTAGATCTTTATCTTATTGATAAAGGCAACTTGGGGACCATAACTTTTAGGGGTCTAGATCCATCCAAAAGCTGCACTACTAGAATAACTTTAATTGACCACCTTAAATAGGGTTTGACCTTAGAACCAGGAAACATTAGGTTCCACCTCATTAGGACACATGGGAGCGTACTTCTTCTTATTTTATCATGCATCATGCATCATTAGTATCATGTAACATTTATTATAAGCATTATAACATTCATGATTATTTTGTGTTGTTCTGCATAAGCAATTCATATCTCCATCATGCATAACATCCACATTTTTTTTACCAAGCATGTTTATTTTTAAGCATAAAAAAAAAAACCATATTTTAATTGTCATATCACATGCATTTTTTTATGTAGCATACATATTTATTTTATTTATGACATACATCTAATTTATTTACTTTTTTTATTATTTCTTTCTTCCTTTTAAAAAAAAGGTCCACTGTGGCTGAAGAATAACATCATATTAGACAGTAAACGATGGAAAGAGCACAACAAACTAGCAATGTATCCAACTTGAAGAAGCATTCCAATGTGATGGCAAATATTAGTTCTCTGGAGAGATTACATCAGTTGAGTCAATTGTTTCCTAATGAAAACGAAGAGCCTTCTTGAATAAATATGGGTCCATTATGGATCTGTTGCTTGTATCAGTGGAAACTCCTCTCGAAACTCTAGCTCAGTATTGGAACCTGCTTTGAGATGTTTTGAATTACCAAACATGGACATCACTCCTACCATCGAAGAGTATGCATGCATGTTGAAATTACCAGTGAGAAAAATACTTCTATTTATTTTCATCTGGAACAACACACTTCAGATGCAAAAATAATAGAGCAATTTGGGAATTACTAGGGTACCAGTGGTTCAAGTGAAATTAACAGGACATGCAGATTCAAAAGGAGTGACTAAAGCATTTATAGAAGAACATCTGAAGGAGTTGGGCGTGAAAAGAATGGACTATTTTTGCGAGAGTCTGGCATTTGCTATTTATGGGCTGGTATTGTTCCCGTCTCTCCAACATAGTTGATCAAGCTGCCATGGATGTTTTCTTTGCTGGAAAATAAGCAAAGAAATCCAGTTCCTGCCGTGTTGGCTGAAACATTTCTGACATTAAACTTCTGAAGAAACAAAAAGGGAAGCTTCGATGTTGCTTACACCTCCTATATGTGTGGATCATCACACACATGTATGCAGGTAATCACATCAGAAATGTTTCAGATCCATTAAGAAGCTTTCATCGTATCCAAGAAAGCCGAAAGAAGACCATGAATGGAGGGCTGAATTTGATACCATTAGGGAACGATCATTCAAGTGGGTTTGTCCATGGTATGAACATGAAAGAGGTGACATTATTCTTAGCGTGGAAAATATCATAATATACCATTGATGGGTCCAAGAGGTTGCATATCCTATACGCCGACAATAGCACTCAGACAACTTTGTTGGACACAAAAGAAACCACGGAAGAACAACTTGGAGGACTCTACTTCTGGTACAAGGAAGGTGACCACACTAAAATGTTATCACGAGAAGTTAAAGAAGCCTGGAGGAATGTTCACATGGCAGGGAGAGATGAGTTAGGAAAACCTCTTGTGATCAGTACCCATGAGTATGTCACATGGAGGGATGCAAGAAAAGTACCTCAAGGCAGCCCTAGCTCCCTCACGAAAGGAAGAATGATCCACAGTTGGCTGAACAGATGGAAGTCCTGAAAGCACAAATGAAACTTCTAGAACAACAGAAACAGCAGCGAGTTGAAGCCGTCATTGCTCGAAGTCAATGTGAGAAGAAAGAAAAGCTGATTGAGCAACTGAAAGATGAGCTTGCTGATATCCCAAAACAAGAAAAGGAAAGACAGAAGGTTCAGAACCTTGAAAATAAGGTCCATATAATGACTAAAGAGAAAAATGGACTTGTGAAGCGCATCAACCAACAGAACAAGGCAAATGAAGAACTAAAAATGAAGATTGAACAACAAGAACAGATGAAAGAAGAGTTGGAAGCTGAAATGCAAGAACAAAAAGCAGAGTTAGAGCTAAAGATAGAGAAGCTAAATACATCTTTAGCACAGGCTAAGGAGGAATGTGACCAAGAATGGGCCCGTTTCATGAAATGTAGAAATCAACTTCTTCGTCCAGAAGACGCAGGTAGATTTTGGAAGAAACAAGCTGGTGATTGGGCAATGAAAGCTGAGGAGTGGAAGGAAAAACATGAAAGATTAACTGAGAAACTAGACAATCATATTTCAAAGTTCATCTATCATTTTGAAAGGGCAGAGAAAGAGGTTCAAAAGAATCTCAAGCTTCATTTGTCTAGTGAAATGAATGATTTCATGAACATGAGTAGGGGCATTGCTAGAGGTTGTAAAAGAAAGAGAATGACTATTCTTGACTCAACTATGATGTAATTGCACTTTTTGAATAAATGACACAAGTTCATCTTTCGATTTTCCCTACTTTTCTTCGAATGGCGTGCAAGATTATATCCATTGTGGAGCAAAATCTCCCCTGGATATATTGTCAATTACATTTCTGTCTTATAGGAAATTCTTCCTTCTGCAGAATGTAAGAAAGAATACCAAGTTTTACATTGCTAGTGTGCTACTAACAAAGTATATTGTGGAATGATAGTCCCCTATATTATTGTCCATCACATATCCGTTCTTATGGACAATATGTCCTCTGAATGCGATATGAATCAAGTTCATTGCTGTCCAATACAGATGTTGTTCCTCGCCATCAAAGGTCTTTTAGCATTTATTTTTATTTGCTCATTTTTTATTTTATTTTTAACTTTTTGGCAGAAGTTTACCATCAAACATTGCTTCTTCAAGGAAAGCTTTGTCTAACACTAGTGTACCGCTAGAGAGCCGTACGAACTACGCCTAGAGTCGAGAAGGAAAGAGCTGAGAAAAAGAAGGTCGAGACGATAAAGGCAAGAAAAAGGCTATGGCTGGAGACAACAATGACCAAGGAAGGAATCTAGGTCAAGAAATGGACGACCTCAAGGACATGATGAGGTCCATGCTTGGACCAGAACTAGGCAATTCATCCTTGACACTATGAATATGGCCAAAGAAAATGATGAAAATGATGGGCATGAAGAACCACCAGGATATGATAAACAAAATGATAATGGTTCTGTTAATGAAGTCGCAAAGGAGGCGGAACGGCTAAAGCTTAAACAGGAACTACAGGAAAGCATGCAAGAGCAGTTCAATGCGGGGGCCTAGCCCCTATGGCCCGATGAGTATCAGTGATCTGTGTTGGCTCCTAGTGTAGTCATTCCCAAGGACTTTAAGATGCCTGAGCTCATCAAATTCGACGGTAGCACCAATCCAATTATGCATCTACGCATGTATTGCACAAAATGGGAATGTGGTCAAAAGATGAGAACTTCCTAATAAGCTTTTTCCCGAGAGCTTAGATGGGGCTGCATGGGAGTGGTACATGCAGAGAGACCGAACTCAAATCAGGTGTTGGGAAGACTTAGCTCAGGCCTTCACAAACCAATACAAGTTTAACCTGAATGCTGCACCCACTAGAGACCAGTTAAAAGGGATGAGGAAGAAAGAGAATGAATCTTTCAAGGAATATGCCCAGAGATGGAGGGCCCTGGCTGGAAGGGTTGTCCCCCCAATGTTAGAGCAAGAAATGTGCTCTTACTTTATTCGTACGTGGAAGGTCCTTTTTTCAAGAACATGCTTGGGACCCATGTCAAAGAGTTTGTAGATTTGGTTGAAATGGAGAAAGGATTGAAACCAATATCCAAGAAGGAAAGCTAGAGCAAGTAACAGGAGAAGCAAGTGAGTCCCAACACAAGAAGAGCCCCCATTTTAAGAAGAAGGAGAACACCATTAACTACATCCACCCTCAACAACCCACTCCTCGACCAAACCAATATCCAACCCATCCACACACACAATACTCATCCTATCCACACCAACAATATCCATCTCCAAGAGCTATTTTACCATACACACTTCAACCACACCAAATCAACCATGTCTCATATCCACGGCCAATGATACCTAGACCTCACCAAACACAACCCCAAGCCTACCAAACGAGTCATCTCTTTACAACCCCTCCACCATTCAACGCCAACAACGCTCGCAGGCCTCCGATGGAGAATAGACCCTTACCTGATTTCCATATGAGCCATGTCGAGCGTTAAGGTTGTGTAGGGACAACTTGTTAGGCCCGTGTCCTGGAAAAACTTTCATGCCACCATATCCTCGGTGGTACAATCCAAACCATACTTGCGATTATCATTCCAACTCCCGGGACACTCAATCGAAGATTGTTATGGGTTCCGAAATGCGGTGTGGCGTTTAATTGACAATGGTGCCATCAAGCTAAAAGAAGAATCAAAGCCGCACATAAGAAACAACCCGTTCCCCAATCATAGTGAAGGACAAGTGAATTCTATCTGCTATGAGAAACATGAAAGTCAAGGAGTAGAGAATGACCAGCTCTCAATGAAGGAGATCTTGGAAATATTGAGGAAGGCAGGTTATGAGATGGAAGTTGAAGGAGATAAAGGCAACGGACGGTGAAAGGAGAGGAAAATGATCTATTTTGTGAGTGTTCCGAAATGAAACACCACATAGAGGAATGTCCACAGCTGAAACTCTACATTGAAAAGATGATTAAGCTAGGGGTGCTTGAGGTACCAAAGGGGAGTAGACAAAGTATCAACATGATTCACCATGCACCTCCTGTTTATAAAGTCTACAATTATGAGCCAACACTCATTTTCAAGGTGCCTAAGCCGTTTTCTTATGAAAGTAACCATGCGGTTCCATGGAGGTATGAAACTAATTCTGTAATGTCTGGAATGACATCTCCAGTCCAAAGCAAGTACCTGTCTTCAAAGTATTTAGTTTGCCTTCTCGTCCCTGACCGCAAAGTCTGAATATGGCAATGAAGATTGTTCAGAACCTCTGCATCGGAATCTATTACAAATGTTACAGGAATAGGGGGAATTACTCGAGTGGTAGATGTTATACTCCAGAGAAATTTTTGAAAAGCCCCCAAGAAATACCTGAAAAATGCCCAAGTGGCACCTGAAGGAGAATAAAGAAAAGAGCCAGGAAGAAGAAGAAGAAGAAGAATTCCTGAAAATAATGAAACAGAGTGAGTATGATGTGGTAGAAGCTGAAGAAAACACAAGCAAAGATCTCGCTCTATTCTCTAATCTTATCTTCGGAGGCTCATCGCAATGCGATTAAAAAGGTGTTGGATCAAGCTTATGTGTCTAAAGACATAACCCCTGATAGGGTTGAAGGGATAGTAAATGCAATCAGAATGACCAATGCCATCATGTTCACTGAAAGCGAGATTTTCCTCATCCAGCAGGCGCCGAAAGCACTCCACATTACCCTCAAATGTCAAGGCTGTAATGTTGCAAAAGTCCTGATTGACGGGGATCAGCTTTCAATGTGCTCCCTTACTCCACACTACAACAATTGCCAGTTGATTCCTCTGATTGAACCAAGCGGGACAATTGTGAAGGCGTTTGATGGATCAATGAGGGAAATCATGGGTGCCATCGACCTCCGCTAGAAATTGGACCCACTATTTTTGTGACCAAATTCCAGGTGATGGATATTGAGCGGGTATACGATGCTGCTGGAAGACCCTGGATTCATGAGGCTTGCGCTTCCTTCAACACTTCATCAGAGGGTAAAATTTATAGATGGCGGGAAACTTGTTACTGTCAAAGGAGAAGAAGAATTGCTAGTGACTAAGCCAGTGACAGTGCCATACATTGACTTGCCTGAAGACACTCTCGAGGTATCATTCCAAAACCTGGAGATAGCTGAACCCATGGAATCAAAAGGTGATGCGCATCAAGTGGCCATTCATATAATGCGCAAGAGTGGATTTGAAGAAGGAAAAGGATTAGGGAGTCAACTGCAAGGAATTAAGAATCCAATCTCACTTCCTGACAATCCTGGAAAACTTGGCCTTGGGTATGAAGCTACAAGTGATCAGCCTTTTGAGACATCCAAGAAGAAGATCCCACATATTAGGGATACATTTCCTGCACCTAACAGTAATGGTGATAGAAGCAGATGAAACTGTTAGCACCCTTGAAGGAATATCTCCTTGACTCTACCCAGCCTCGAGCCAGTGAATAACTTGGAACCCCCTGAATGATTTATTTTTCATTGAGTAATGGATGCTTTAGTCATCTCTGTTGTATTTCAATTGAATAATGATTATGCGTGGTTTCTCTTTTCCATTCTCTTGATTAAACTTTTCTCTTTTCCAATTTCTTGTTAAGTTTTTTCTTGTTTATTTATTTATTTTTTCTTTCTTTCTTATTTTGGATCTCATCTCAATTCAGGGATCCTTCTTCTTCAGAATTTTCATCTTATGCAAATGATTGTGAAAACCCGTTAACTGGTTATTGTGTTACAATGGACTCGAATGAAAATGAACAAGATGAAGATCCTGAGTTATGCCAACAATTTGCCAAAATCATAAATTCAATGGAAAAGGGATAAATCCACACGATGAAGTCATTGAAACTGTGAATTGGGTCCTGATGAAGACAAGAAAGAAGTTAAGATAGTTGACAATCCGGAAAGGGAAGAGATGATTGCATTGTTCCATGAATTCCTGACATTTTCGCCTGGTCCTACAAAGATATGCCTGGTTTGGATCCAGAAATAGTGGCTCATAAAATCCCATTGATTGAAGGAATGGAACCTAAACGACAGAAATTGCGGAGGATGAGTCAGAAATGTCACTGAAAATCAAAGTTGAAGTTGAAAAGCAACTTGATGCAGGCTTCTTGGAGGTCCCACTCTACCCAAGATGGATAGCCAATATAGTACCAGTGCGAAGAAAGATGGAAAGGTCAGAATGTGTGTGGATTACGGGATTTGAATAAAGCAAGCCCAAAGGATAATTTTCCTCTGCCTCATATAGATGTATTAGTTGATAACACAGCTAGAAGTCATCGATTCTCTTTCATGGACGGTTATTCAGGCTACAATCAGATTTTGATGGCAGAAGAGGATAAAGAGAAAACATCATTTGTTACTCAGGGGGGTATTTTGCTATAGAGTGATGCCATTCGGGCTAAAGAATGCTGGAGCAACGTATCAGCGAGCAATGGTGACCCTTTTCCATGACATGATTCACAAGGAGTTGGAGGTGTATGTGGATGATATGGTAGCAAAGTCACGAGATGGAGAGAGTCATGTTGCAGTGCTCAGGAAACTGTTTGAAAGATTGAGAATTTACAAACTTCGGCTGAATCGGCAAAATGTACCTTTGGAGCTTCCACAGGAAAGTTGTTAGGGTTCATCGTTAGCAAGAAAGGCATTGAGGTAGATCCAGACAAAATCAAAGCCATACAAAACATGCCAGCACCCAAGACAGAGAAGAGGTGCGAGGTTTTCTTGGTCGTCTGAATTACATAGCGAGATTCATCTCTAACTTGACCAGGACTTGTGAGCCGATATTCAAGCTATTGAGGAAGAGTAACTCAGGTAGATGGGATGATAGATGTCAAGAAGCCTTTGACAAAGTTAAAAGCTATTTGTCAAATCCACCTCTTTTGGTTCCGCCAACTCAGGGCGACCGCTCATACTATATCTCACGTGTTGCATGGGTCTATGGGGGCAGTCCTGGGTCAACATGACGAGTCCTCAAAGGAGCAAGCCATTTACTACTTGAGTAAGAAGTTCAATGACTGTGAGTCTAGGTATTTGGCTATTGAGAAGACTTGTTGTGCATTGGTGTGGACGAAGAGATTACGCAGTACATGCTCTATTATACGACCTTGCTCATATCTCGGATAGACCCCATGAAATGCATCTTTGAAAGCCCACACATTTCCCTGAGAATGTCCAAATGGCAAGTGGCTCTAGCAGAATTCGACATCAAGTATGTGACAAGAAAATCTATAAAAGGAAGCGTGATAGCTGATCACCTGGAGAACCCGCTTGAAGAATATCAGTCAATGGAGCACGAGTTCCCTGATGAAGACGTCCTAGCAAATGTAGAAGAGGACAGTGAAAATGAGGAAAAGAGGGCTTAGTGTGGAAAATGTATTTCGACGGTAGTCAACATAAGAGGGAATGGGGTTGGAGCAGTCTTAATATCCCTGATGGAAAGCAGTTTCCAATTGCCGTGAAACTGGCATTTGATTGTACCAACAACATGGCCGAATATGAAGCATGTATAACGGGCCTAAAGGCAGCAATATCCCTTGGAGTGCAAGAGTTAGAGGTTTACGGGACTGCCCTAATCATTTTTCAGGTCAATGGAGAATGGCGAGTCAAAGAGCATAGGTTACTGTCATACTATGAACACCTTATGAGCTTAAAAGATGAATTCAAGGATGTCAGTTTCCATTACTTGCCACGTGACCAGAATCAGTTTGCAGATGCCTTAGCCACCTTGGCCGTGATGACCAATCTTGATCTAGAAGTGGAAGTAAGACCTTTGCAAGTAATTGTTAGAAGAGAACCAGCATCCTGTTCTAACATTGAAGAAGAGTCTGACGTCGACCTTGGTTCTATGATATCAAGAAATTCATCAAGGAGAGAGAATATCCAGGCATTAGCAAATGAGAATGACAAAAAGACACTCAGACGGCTATCCATGTCATTTTTCCTCTCGGGAGAGGTTTTGTATAAGAGGAATCATGATGGAGTCTTATTGAGATGTGTCGATGCTCCAGAAGCTAACTCCATCATATCAGAAGTCCATGAAGGTATTTGTGGAACTCACGCTAATGGACACACATTGTCTCGACAAATTCTCAGGCAAGGATATTTTTGGCTCACAATGGAAAAAGACTGCATAGAGTTTGTCAAAAATGCCACAAATGTCAAATCTATGCTGATCGAATCCATTCCCCTCCTCTCCGTTGCACACTCTTACATCACCTTGGCCTTTTGCAATGTGGGGCATGGATGTCATAGGGCCAATTAGCCCCAAAGCATCCAATGGGCATCGATTCATTCTAGTAGCCATTGATTACTTCACCAAATGGGTAGAAGCTGATCGTACGCCAATGTAACCCGGAAAGTGGTTGTGAAATTTCTGAAGAACAACATTATTTGTAGGTATGGTCTACCAAAAAGACTCATCACAGATAATGCTACAAATTTCAATAATGCAGAGGTGCGAACTCTGTGAGCAATTCAAGATCAAGCATCACAACTCGGCTCTTCCGAAGATGAATGGGGCTGAGGCAGCAAACAAAAACATCAAGAAGATCTTGGGGAAAATGGTGGTCACTTATAAAGATTGGAGTGACATGCTGCCTTATGCATTACACGCCTATCGCACTTCTGCAAGATCCTCAACTGGGGCAACCCCGTATTCGCTGGTGTATGGGATGGAGGCAGTGACCCCTATAGAAGTGGAAATACCATCTTTAAGAGTCTTAGCAGAAGCTAAATTGGAAGAAGCCGAGTGGATTAAAATGAGATATGAGCAGTTGAATATGCTTGAGGAAAAAAGGCTAAGCGGTATGCCATGGCCAGTTGTACCAGAAAAGGATGGCGAAAGCATTTAATAAAAATGTTCGCCCTCGAACATTCCAACCAGGCGATCTTGTTTTGAAGAAAATTTTGCCGAATCAAGAGGATAACAGAGGCAAATGGGCACCCACACATGAAGGCCCTTACATCGTCAAAGATGCATTTTCTGAGGAGCATTGATCTTGACTGATATAGAAGGCAAAGTACTAGCTAAACCAATCAATTCAGATGCCGTGAAAAAATATTTTGCCTAAAAAAAAAAAAAAAAAAAGGAAAGAAAAATGCTCGCTAGGTTGAAAGCCCTGAAGGGCAACCTAGGCAAAAATTAGAGCACAAAAAGAGCAAATTGAAAAGGGAAGACAACTTTTAATTGCTAGGTTGAAAACCTGAAAAGGCGGCCTATGCAATGGTGAAGGTTAGACCAATAATCAGAAGCAATGTGGGGCACTGAAACGGGGCAATTTGAATGTTTGTGGATCATGGCATATTGTTGAGCACAAACGGAGGATACACTTGTGAACATGAAATTCGAGTCTAGTGTAACCAATGAATTAGTGAAATGGGTCGATCACATGGAATCAAACACTATAAGTCTTTTATTCCTTCTTCATTTCTTTAGTTGTTGACATCTGTACATACTTTCCAGTTTGAAGTCCAATAAATTGCCTTTCTCTTCCTCTGTGTCTTTGTTTTCTACCAAAAATCTTTTAAAACTATGCATAATCATGATATTATAATTGAGATACTATCAAGGGATTAATTTGCTAACAAAACTCAACTAATAAGTCAGGCAGGGGACTCGTGGATCAGAATTGAATAACGGGCAATCTGCTAAGATTCATAGAGGACAGCCTAAATATGGGTTTTTGATGGATGTCCGTGATTGAAAATCTAGATTGGTGATCAAAGCAAAAATGAGGACAATGAAACTGGGCAAAAAAAAAAGGAACGTCAAAGTGTCACTAAGAGGAGATATGTTTGAAACTGCAATGAAAAGTTCATAACACTGTTCATCTAAAGAGACGGCTCATTTGGAAATAGACAAAAGCTTTCTTGAAGAGCAATGCAAAGAGATCTCAAACTGGGGCAATTTTAATAGCTAATAGCTATTGTCATCATTCTTGTTATCAATTTTGCATCATTCATCATATTGCCATCACATACACACCTTTGCAAAATTTTGCCTTTACAATTTTCATAATTCACAAATCTTTTAAGTTTCACATTTATAATGCTTTCATAATTTACTGCTTTCACAAGTTACTTTTTTCACATTTACATGTTTTCACATTTAAGCTTTCACAATTTACATGCTTTCACATTTATATGCTTTCAGTTTATATGCCTTCACATTTATCTTTCATATCTATATGCTTTCACATTCACAATGCTTCCACATTTACTTTTCACATTTACTTGCTTTCACATTTAAGTGCTTTCACATTTATAATGCTTTCACATTTACTTGCTTTCACATTTACGTGCTTTTACATTTATAATGCTGCTTTCACAATTACTGCTTTCACATTTACAATACTTTCACATTTATAATACTTTCACATTTACGCTTTCACAATTTACAGCTTTCACATCTTGCTTTCACAATTTACAGCTTTCACATTTATTGCTTTCACACTTACTTGCTTTCACATTTTACAATGCTTTCACATTTACATGCATTTACAATTTACTACTTTCACATTTACTGCTTTCACATTTACAATGTTTTCACATTTACATATTTTCATTTACACGCTTTCACATTTACAATGCTTTCACATTTATAATGCTTTTACAATCTTTACGTACTTTCATATTTTATTTGCTTTCACAGATGTACTCGCTTTCACATTTACTTTCACATGTCTTTACAATACTTTCACATTTCCTTCGCTTTCACATTTATTTTCACAGATTTTAAATTCCATACACAAATCCCATTTTCACAAGCTTTTACATTTCACATGTTTTTAGAATTTTCACATTATTTTCCATAGGTTTTTTAGTTTCACATACATTTCATTATATTCACTTTAACACTGAGCATTTATCATGAAGTCATCAATGGTCATGTTTCACATAATTTCGCATTGTCATCATGCATTCATTCTCATCATATATTCATCATCATTGAGTCATCATGTGCCCATCATCATCAATGCATTTCCCTCTTGCATTTGGACAAAATATGTGTTCATATCTTTACTTATTTCTTATAGTAAAATATCAAAGTCATAGACTTTATATTTTTCAATAAGTAACAAATAAAGAGGGGCAACTGTGAACACCATATTTTGTCCAAGAATTTTTATCCTTATTATTATTTTCATCCAAAATTTGAAAAATGAAAAAATGCATCTCATTCCTCAGAAAATCAAACTAGCCCATTTTAATTTCTTTTCAACCCGATCCTTTAGCCCATTCAGTTTCAAGTTTTATTTTTTGTTTGTTAAGCCCACTTCAATTTTTCAGCCCATTCCAATTTACCAGCCCACTTTTGTTTAGCCTAATCCCTTTCATTCAAAAAACATAAAAAATAGTAAACCTGCATATTTTGAGATTTTCAATCCGTGATGCATGCAAACAAGGAAAAAGAAACCCGTGACCAAAAGGAAAAAGGGAAGTCAAATAACGGAGTGGCAACACCATGATGGTGTTCCTGCCTATCTATGCTAAATGATAAAAATCCTTCCGTGGCATTTTGGATCCCTGAAGCCAACTGTAAAAGATGGAATCAGCAATAATTCTGTTGGACTAACAACACCATATATACATCCATCATCAACGGGAGAGAAGAAAGAAATTTTCAAAAAAAAAACAAGTCAGCAAATTTCCAATCAATCAGCATAAATTCAAACACCAAAAATCAAAAGAATACATTCGGATACATCAACAAGCCAACAGGAAGAAATCTGAAAAATTCCAGCAGACAACCCAGGAACAAGGTAATTCTATCAGGAACAGGATCATCATCATCAAAAATTAATACAAAAAAAGAGGAGAAAAAGAGGAGGCCGCGGTTTTCGGCTCTCCCCGCGCGGCCTCACATCATCATCATCCTCATAAAGCCTCCATCTTCATCGCCAGCACCTCCGTCGAGCGTTGCCACGCGCCCCACCACTGCCCAGTGCCTTCCTTCCTCCTTTCCTAGCCGGCACTACCCCATCGCCACCCGACTTCGCACCGCGACCGCGAGCCCCAGACGGGGTCGCACCTCCATCGTCCTCCACGCGCAGAGCCCCAGCCGCGCCCACCTCGCGACTCCTCTGAACCGCCCCACCTCCGCCCCCCTTCACTCCGTGCGACGAAGCCAGCTTGCGAGCTTCGCGGTCCTGACCTCCCCTTCCTCCAGCTCTCCGTCGCACCATACCACGCGCACCTCCCTCCGCCGCACCCGCACCAGGGAGCTCCCGTCCGAATCGAGCGCAATGCCGCCGCCTCTGCACAACGCGATCCACCAGCGAGCTCCATCATCGCGAGGTCCGCCGCGACCAATCCCGCACTCACCGCCACCGTGCGTCCGTCTCAAGCCTCTCTCCTTCCTCGCGACTCAGGCCACCCCTTTCCACCTCCCCCATGCACGCCGCCGACGCCATCTCTCCTCTCGTCGACCTCATCCGCGCGAGCGCCTCGCTCTCTCCCTTCTTCATCGCCTCTCCTTCTCACTTGCTCTCTCTCCCATTCTATCTCTCGATCTCTCTCATGCTCACCCCCTTTCTTTAGCTTTCTCTGAAATGTGTGTGACACGAGAGTTTGTTTTGTTTTTTGGGTGAGTTTGTGCTTGTGTGCGCGTGGGTTAGTGAGGAAGAGAAGGTGTTATTGTGTGTGTGTGTGTGTGTGATTGTGTGTTAGTGGGAGTAGGAATGCATGTGAGTGTGGGTAGTGTGATTAAGTTAAAGGGATTGGGTAATTTTGATGTTATTATTAATATTATTATCTTTAAGTATTTTGTCTTATTAAAGAGAGTTGTGACATGTTTTTTTAGCAACTATCTTAAATCATTACAATATGAATTAAATAAATTAATTTGTGATTTAATTAAAAAAAATAAAAATAAAAAGCGTGATTTAATTATTTCTTTATTGAGTGAATTTGAATTTCTAAAGTTAAAAAAATATATATATAATTAGATTTTTGTTTAATTATTTTATATGTTTATGTGTTGTGTGTTTAAATTAATTGTATAATTGTGTTCATGAATTAATTTTATTTTTAGTTTAATTACTGTGTATGCTTATGTGTTTTGCTTAATTGTATGTTTATATCTCTGAATTAATTTTGTTAAAATTAGAGCTTGTCAAAAAATAAAAATAAAAATTTAATCCACGCAACAACTTATGATTTTGATGTAGGATTTATCATCCTCAATTTTCATAAGAATGTAAGGGTTTATTGTATAGTTCATACTATCCTAAATTCTTGTGCAAAAGTGGATTTTAATTTCTTCATAAAATCTTTTACAAAATAAAAAAATCAATCAACACATTTTCATTCTCCTTTAACTAAAATCAATCAACACATACTCATTTTCACAGAACGACGTGGCTTTGAGTTCCTCATTGCACCAGGAGACGTCCGTAGCAAACAACTATCAAGCCAAAATTAATTTTTCTTTAAATTGTGTTCTCATTTAATTTTTATTCCTTGTTCTAATTTTATTTTATTTTATTTTATGTTCGTACATAATTGTGATTATTTAAGGGAAAATTAAATATTATTGAAATTATAAATAAATTTGCATAATGAGCTCTAAGGTAACCGTATTTATACGGATGTATTAGGGTGCAAGTGGGATTAAGTTTCCACCCTTCCTAATCATAATCAGACTCCGAACCTCAGATCTTTTAAAAAGACCAGTTTACAAATTAAAAAGGTTTTCCAATTTTTCCAGAATTAAAATTGGTGGCGACTCCCATTTTATTTATTATTTCAAAATCAGGTACATCCTCGTTCGCATGTGCCCTCCGGTATTGTGACATCCCTTGTATCCTATTTTTCATATTTTAAATTCCAATTTATTCCAAGAAATGTAATATAATAGCTAATAAATTAGTTACGTTAGCTAAGTATAGAGGGTCACAAATTTAATCTAATCAAGCTTTTAATTGTGTATAGGGCATTTAAAAATTTGGAGTATTTAAATAGGGTGTGAAAATGAGAGAAATAAATGGGTTTAAGAAATGTTGAGGATTTAGATTTTGTGAAGCAAAAGAGGAGAAATTTGGGGATTTAGGACTTTTCTACACATTTTAGAAAATTTTAGGGATTATTTTGACATATTTAAAAATTTTAGGACTAATCTAAATATATTTTGATTTAATACTATGTTAGCATGCCACGTAACACTTTAGTAAACAGTAATAGTTAACTAATATTTGTCAGGACTAAAGAATTAAGACTAAAACCCCAAATTAGTCACTTAAATTTATAATAAAAGACAAATTAATCCTTTAGATTTAGAAAATCTCATATTAGTCCCTCAAATTTTATAAAAGGGACATGTTAGTCCCTCAAAATTGTTATATAAACTATGTCCGTTACTTACTTATGCGTATGTTAACTTATTTACATGCACTGTTAATCTTCAATTTAATCCTAACTTGTCTCACTTCTAAATGAAGTCATTTAGATTTTTTTTCATATGTTATCTTAGAAGAAAGATTTTCACTTTAAATTCGTATTTGTTCTTTCAAAACATAGAAATGAGGTAAATTATAACTCAATGTGAAAATTGATAGTACACGTAAGCTTAATATATTGACATTTCTGTTAACTGTTCAGACAATCATTTGAAAGAACTAATTTGTCCCTTTTTATAAAATTTGAACTAATATGAGATTTTCTAATCGAGACTAAAAAACTAATTTTGAAATTTAGGAACTAAAGTAAAACATGATTACAATTCAGGGACTAAAGTTAATTTTCATTCATTATCAAACTCGAGAGTTTATAAAACTCATTTTTATGTATAAGATTTCAAATTCGTAATAGATTAATAGTTAACTCCAAATAACCATGTTGTCTTGTAAGTTAAACTCAAGAGTTTGGATAAACATATTTTTATGTGATAAAATTATAAAATTGTGAGAGTTTAAAAGTTACCATGAGAGTTTAATAACCATTACCAACACCTTGTGTAGTTACTCCTGTTGTGTTCTGATTGCACGCAGGCTCTACAGGTAGAAACCTTTTAATTTTATCGATCACATATCTAATAAACTGAGAATTACAAAAAAGAAAATGTGGTTGGCACTGCTTCTTCTTCTTTGTTACAGACAAGTCAGAAATGATTCAATTTGGAAAAGACCAAACAAAGGCATCGTCTACTGTTTTCAATAAAGACCAAAGGGAACTTATTTTTTGGTTTTGGTCAACAACAAAGCTGCAACCTTAAGTCATGAACGCGTGCTATATTGGGCCTACTGTGATGTTGTTCTAAGTTGAACGTTTGTTACAATATTTGAAAATATATTTTCACGACCAAATATATATATATATATATATATATATATATATATATATATATAAAGAATGTCATAAATGACTTTTTGCACAGGAATATTTTGTTATATGAAATGCCTAAAATACTTGTACCTCTACAGTTACATCATCACTAGCTGCCATCCCCTGTCAATGCATCAATCTAAGCCACCAACTTCTTATGATGCTGAATTCTCATTAGCGGTGGACCAATACCGAAATTCATCCTCAAAATATTTTGGAAAATGAAACGTAATAATCACGATTTTCTAATTTATAATTTGTGGAAATCTCTTTTTCAAAACTTTGCAACAAACAATTCCTTATATTATTTCAAACTGCAAACGTGCTCAATCCAATTCGCAATTAAAATATAGCTCTTGGTGCAGCTACTTTTATATGCTGCAACCTATAAATTTGATTAATTGGAAGGCAGTTCAGAATGACATTTTCCTGTCAAATATTCACGATAATGGATCCAGCTGACCGGTTTTATTAATTAAAGAAAACAAAAGATATTAGAAACGTCGAGGTTTGATGCAAACATTTTGGCCTTTTCTGCCATGAAAATGACGGATGAACTAAATTAGAAGAAGCCTAAGTGTGGGACATACCTGAAGTTTTGTTCATCACCCGTAGTGCCAATCCTTATTGCTTAGGAGAAATGTTTTTTAAACGCCTTCTATCTCGTACTCTATGTAGATATTTAATCCATTATCCTTAAATTTTATGAGATCCATTTTAATATTTTTCACTTTAATCTTCACTCTTTTTTTTTTTTTGATAAAATAGCACAACTTATTCTGACAAAAAAAAAACACAACTCATTACCTAGAGTTAATTACGCTTGTAGAAATGTTATTTGGGGATGTCCATCGATAATAAATAAGTGAAAATATTATGTATACATGAAAATTTATTTATGTAATTGCAGAGTTGAGTGACATTATTATTATTCATTGTTGCAATCATCCAACTCTTCAGTGATATGGTACGTGAATTCCTTATCATCCACACATAGAAAAACTATATATATACAAATAATAAGACTTTTCTGCTTCAATATGGCATAAGGACAAAGGGCCAAGACCTAGACGAAGACTAATATATGTTAATTTATTTGGAAACTACATGTCCTAGGTACATACTGCATCAGAAGTATTTCATTTTGAAAATTCTAACATCAAGTGTCATTATAAACTGCTGCTGGAATGGAATTTGTGGAAGGAGTGGAAGACTCAAGGGCTAACTGTACTACATACACTGATTTGATAGATCAAGAAAATAAACAAGGTTCATTTAGAAACACTTAACTGCTTTATCACGATGTGTTTTTAACCAGCATATATGTGTGAAAGAACTATGGTATAAAGCGCTAAAGCTTGCACAAACTTCACGTGGCACTTATCCCTTTTTTTTTTTTTACCAAAACGTTGGTCAGAGAAACTTCTTATAATTTGTGGAAAATTGAAAACCAATTGACTTCTTCTCTTCTTTAATTTCTTTGAATTTTACCAGGGAGGTTTATATTGCTAGGTGGCAACAATTAAAAAATGCACAAGTCCTCTTTTTCCGTGCTCTTCTCCCACACTTCACTATTCTTAGAGGCGCTTGCTCAGTTGTAGTCGAATCTGTGCTGTCGCTTTTAACTACATTTAACGTTAACCACAAAAGAAAATGTGGGCAAACGACAAATCAACCCAACCACAGCAACAAACCAGTGATACCGATTTTCCCGTTCTTTTGTTACACTGATTTTGCCCGGTTTTCTTACATTCAATTTTTGTACCCTAATCTACAATTTATAACCAGATACATTGGGTTTTTAATATACCAAAATGACACAATTTTCTACCACAGAGAAGTTAAACCATTCACTCCAATATACATTTCAGAGCTATATATGATTGAAACGGTCAACAAGAAAAATCGCCTCGAGTTATGAGGGGAAAATTAAACCCATGCCGTTTTGCGTAGACAAAATGGAACAACAAATGATTAGAACTTAGAAGCTAAGGCTGAATGTGGGACCTTAAGTGGTTTACAAAGTCACCCTATTAGCACATTATTAGCCCTCGACGGGCCAATTCTATTCCACATATACATGAGATAGAAGGCTTACAAAGATTACCTCGCGGTATAATGTTGTAGACATTAAAGTTCGCTGCTGAAAGACGAGACGAATGGAAATCGAGGAAGAATAATAGCATTTTATTTTAGTCCGGATTTGATTGTTGGAAGGAAAAACTCAGATATATAAACTTATCCGATAACTAGCTACTCAAACGGGAAAAAGAAAGAATGGTTATTGTGCCCCTGAAAGATAAATATTGTATATTTAGCAACTTACACACTCTTTTATTCCATGTCTCCATCTGTTCAAAAACATTAAAAAAATATAGATTAAAAAAATAATAAATACATCTTGATAGTGATAAAAAAAATATATGTATAGACCATCTATATTGTCCCTATTAAAACATAAATATACAATTTTACAGGATTACAATGTTGTTAAAAAATAAAAACAATTAGTTATATTATTGTAAACAAAAAATTTAATGTTTCCTCATATACGAAATGGATAAATATTTTACCAAAAAAAAAAATAGACAGAAGGAAAAGGAGGGAGAATAAGTTTGCATCATTACAATATTATGTTGAAAAACAAATACAATTAATTACATTAGGGTAATATTAGAAACCGAAAAATTTATTGCTTCTTGGAGCATAAAAAATAGACATATATTTTACCAATAAATAAATAATGGACAAATAGAATAAAAAGGGGGGATTAAATTTTTAAATCTATTTTAATTTTTATCTTTCCATCCTATGATACTTATATTCCACTTCCATCGGCAATGTAGTCAACATTTTTCTACTTGTCTTCCTTTACTATTATTACTAATAAACAAATTCGTACCAAGAAAAAAAGTGATATGTAATTTAAAATAAAATATTTAAATGTTCATTGGTATTTAAGGAAAAATAATAAAATTGGATAATAAAAATAATAATTAGAAATTACATTTTAAAAGTAATATAATAATGATTATCAATCAATTATAGATATAATTAATAAATCAATAATGTTCAAAATGATTGTATTCGAATCTTTATTTGTGTGAAGAAGCAAAATTTTCAAAAAAAAATTATCATTAATTACAATTATTTAATTTGATATCAATGCGATTCGCAAAAAGAAAGTAAAAGAATATGTGAATATAACTCAAATTATAAAAGTTACGTGAATAAAATTGATATAGGTATTTTATGTTTGATTAGGTGCTTAACCAATGACTCTTGTCAATAGCTTTTTTTTTTCTATGAAAAAATTTGGTATATGATATTTCTTTATAACAACTTTATATCTTTAATGTATAGAGACACATAAGCCTCACATTTATTTTGTTTTTATATATCTTTATATGCAAGAGATGTAAAGTTATAAAAAAAATTATACACTAAATAATTCTTTTTTTATATGCACATAAATCTTTGAATCGAACTCATAATCATATGTTTAAAGGATCGATGTAATTTCTTCCGCTCTAACCAACTAATACCCCTTGGTCATGGGAGAAGATAAAAAGAAGAGGATACAAATTAACGGTCATATGGTAACGATATGAGGTTCCGTGACTGCTTGTGTAAGTTGCCAAGAAAATGCAGGCATCATTGATAACAATTTAAACTTTAAAAAAAAAAAAAATCAGCGAAATATAGCACTGTACCAATCATGTATGAAGATATACAAGCTTTTATTTTTAAAATCTTTCATAATCTTTTATTTGGGAATAAAGTTTGACGCCAATAATTTTACTTCAAGTAAAATGATTTTTATCCTTTTTTTTTCCAGAAAAATGCTAATCAAATTCTCTTAATTTATGTTTCTACAAATCTTCCTGATTTAAATTTTCACTCACATTTGTTAAATTGTCTTCTTTTTTTGTTTCCAAGGTATCCATTATCAACAGTGACTAATGCCTTTGAAGGGATATTAAATTGTCTTTAAATGTTGTGAAATTACATTTCATATCATTGTAAATAAAATTTTAATTTTGAATTATTTTTTAGATGATTGTTAAAAAGATATATCAATATTTTTTTTAATAGGAAAAAGCGTTGGTAGCTAGTTGCCGTGTTTATTTTCTCCGGAAATAGTAGCGTACTAGCTTAGTACTTCGTAAATTTCAACTGCAATTAGTTTACATGTCGAAAGCACGGCTACGGGAATGCTAATCAATTACATGTTGAAAGCAGGCTAATAATTATTGATTTTTGACTTTTTTTTATGGTTCAGAATATTTATTCATTTATAATATTTAGGTAGTATTAATTTTTTTTTATTTATAACCTTAATATAAATATATTAGTTAAGTAATTAATACATTTATCAATTCATATAATTTTTTATATTTATCAAAAAAAATTATTTTCTTTAATATATGTATTATTTGATTTTTGATAATTATTCTAAAATGATGAGAGTATCTCATTATAATATAGTATAAATTAAATTCACGTGAAAAATAAATAGAAGGATGTCATGATTATCTATGTTTGTGATTGCGTATGAAATCTTCGGTTTCATGCACACGTGCGTACGTAATACGTATATCCGAACCTTGCGTACAAAAATTGAGAATGAAGAACAACTAAATTGAAGGCTTTCAAAGTCGGAAGCAACCATTTATATATCTACACTTAATTTTATTCTTTTTCTTAATTTATGCTAAATATATTTTTTGTTTGTTTGTCAAATGAGTCAAATACTTTACAAAGGTTATTTTGGCTTTTATTCAAAACAATTATATGATTCACACAAATATATTCAAAACAATGTAAAATATTTTTATATTGCCGGCCAATGAATAATTGACAAATCGTCTATTATGAGTAGCTAATTTTTTAAAATTTGAATTAGAGTTAATTATAAATAAATTACATAACAATTTTCTATTGACCAGCACTATAAAATTATATTTTACATTATGAGTGCATGACAATTAAACTTATAACAATTCTGTCAACCATACCAATAGTGATGATCACTTTCCATTTTTCATCGAATTAATAAAAATTTGAGCATGGGAAATCAATGGTTACATATGGTAACCAGCCTAGATCTGATTATTTGCAGATCATTAAATTAATAACTAATCGCAGCTCCCAGGGAGGGATATATTAATCATCCTTCAACATGTTTACAATCATTCCAGGAGAAGCATATATAGATTTGAATTTCACTATCCAACTTGAAGAGAGTGTTATCCTTCCGTTATAAAATACTTAATTCAATATCTTCAGAGTTCACATCAAATGGTACTTCACTTAGGGGTAAAATATTGATGTCAAAATTTAAAATTCAAGAGCAAACATGATATTAAAATGAAACCAAACGGCTAATATGATACAAAAATGGTGGTGGAAAATAATTTTAATATATTTTTAGATAACTGAATTGATGGCATTTTTTTTATGAAAAAAAAGGAAGCTCAACCGTTCCAAAATGGGGAAGGGAGCCAATACAATACATATATGAAGTACGAAAAATACAATACTCAGGATCGCCAACTTCAGGCACAATCAGAATACAAAGCTAACCAACACCTCATACTGCAAGAAACTGTCGTTCACAACAACACAAAAGTACAGAAAAGTAAACAGACACGGCAACACACATAACACTACATGAATTCTAAAGCATATGATGGATCAATAGAATTCCAGCAACCACGATGCACACATGGTTTTATACGAATCTCCATTTTCTAAAAGACTCAGCGTTTTGACATAATTCAATTTGTTTTTCTTTTTGCATTCGAGACTAGCTAGGTTTTGAGCTGAAACACATTGGATAAATTAAAAGCGATATCTTTTTTTTTTTTCCTTTCAATAAAGTAACATATATATTAATTAGCTATATTCATAATCATTTTAATTTTATTATTCTAAAACAGAGTGTATATTAGAGCTGAAGAAATTGACCTTAATTAAATTTCAAACTTAAATGATAAATTGAACTATGATTCTAAGCAAACATTATTGGTAATGTCAGGAATTTCCCTCTTGGGATCGGAGGCCTGAGTTTATATATCTATACACCACCCTCAACTTGAAAATAGGTGAGCAACTGTTAAGGCAAAAAAACATATCTTAATTGTGTAAAATTTATTTTTTACCAAATAATTTGGGGTCTTTTTTTTTATATAGGATTTGACGTGTATTTACATCAATATAGTGTTTTGAAAAAAAATCACATAATATAATTTTTTTCAATATAGAATCCGTCAAAGACGGATTTAAAATTTGACTACGATTCAGAATCTTCCTAAAGTAAAAATAATACAGAATCCGTACCCAATTCTATAAATATCATATACAAGGTAAATTTACCCGTTATCTCATATAAGTGTAAATCACCTATCAAAACATATATACAAATTATTTTTCCAATAATTTTGCATGTTTTTCATTAAAATTTTTAGCATATCCTGATTTGGGATTAGATAAGATAACCACTTCCTTGTTCAGAATTTTTTATTCGAAAAATAATTAAACAATGAGTAATTTAGCTTTAATTTACATACGTACTACAATCTTGTAAACAGTCTTACTAGCCGGTAGGTTGAAATTTGAGCCTAAAAATTAAAGTATATGTTCTTTGTTTGAAATGGTCAGGAGAAGATCATCGAGATAATAATAAGAATATTTTGTGCTAAAAAGGAAAGATTCAATAAAGAAAAAGAAGAAGCAAAACACGAGTTCTGTGAAGTTGAAAATGAAATCGATAAGCCCTAAAACATTACTACTTGGACAAAATCTGAGTTACCCGATATTTCTTTGATTTTCTGCCTTTTTTTCTTCCCCTTGAGTGGTGCAGAAAGATGACAACAATGCTAGTTTCATGGGAAGTTGACCATTCCAAAAACAAGGTACTGCTGAGGCTTAGAATATTAAGAAGCTATGGGCATGTACAGTGTACGCGATGATGCCCACTTGCTAAACAGCTCTCTCTTCATTGGACAAATGTCTCATTATCAACTCGTTCACACCATCCTAGGTCATGCCTGCCATGGCCCAATAAGATAAAAGGTAAATTACACTCATATTTTTTTATTTGTGGAAATATAATTCACACCCTCTTTATTTATTCATCTAATATTCACAGTTCTCACTTATCAAATTTTAAATATTTATATTAAGTTTCACTCATCATTCACATAACACTGATAATAACCTTAAGAATAATATTTTTATGATATTAACTATTTTAATTAATAAAATTATAAAAATACTCTTAAACTTAACAGAATACATATTTTTTTTATAATTTTATTAATTAAAAACAGTTAATAATACAAAAATGATACTCTGTAAATTTTATTATCAGTGTTCTGTGAATAATGAGTGAAACTGTAATATAAATACTTTAAATTTGAACAAAGGGGGTGTGGTTGTATTTTCACAAATATCAGGGAGGTAAGTGTAATTTACCCTAAAATAAATGCTTTTTATTCTATTCTCTATAAATAAAGAGAAACGAAAAATGATCACCATTACACTTACACTATACACTTATATCAAGTTAAAAGTTATAAACAATATATAAAAATTATAAACTAAGATACAAAAATTTATAAATTAATATGCAAAAATTTTTTCATACCTTTTTATAATTTTTTACGTATTGATTTATAACTTTTTATACATTATTTTATAATTTTTAATTTTATATAAGTATATGATGTAATGTGGTGATAATGTATATCAATCCTCATAAATAAATACCATATATAGATATCGACATATTAAGGTAAGTATAAATAAGTAAAATATGTATATATCAAAATAAAGAAGATAATATATATATATATATATATATATGAATTAATTTTTCTTAAATCTTAGCATACCATATCTCGTTAATTACACAAAAGCCACTTACTGAAAGAAAATGTTTTAATATGTCAACAGGGAGCTTTTTTTGGAAAGCCATGCCCCTACACCACAAAAAGAAAAGAGAGTGAAACATGAAAAAGTAGCCGAAATCATGGAGTACAACCACAAATGTGATATGCATGAACAGATTACAAAATAAACACTTGCCTTCTTCAATTCCTTTTTGGAAAAAAAGAACTTTTTTTCTTGTACAAATTTTCGTTGCCCCTAATTTCACCTATTCTTTTTTCCTTTTTGCCTAACAATATACAATTCATCATAATTTTTTTAATGCAACTTGCAACTTGCAACTACACCACCACCACCACCATTCCCCTTACCTTCTCCACCACCTCCCATTCTTCTCTTTCATCATTTCATTAATAACAAAATTCTAAAATTCACAAAAACGAAAAAACAAAAACTAAGACCAAAAAAAGAGATACTAAATTAACGTAATGTTACAAAGCTCCAATTATTTTCGGCTTCTTGCTACATTCAAACGCAAACAGTTCCATCTCTTTCCTCTTCCCATTGCATCCAACACCAACACCATCGGAACCGGGTAGTTTCAAAAGGTTGACCCCAAAAAGCCGAACCATCTGAACCGGCTCAACAACCGGTCCAACCGGAATAAACAACCCACCACCATTATTGTTCTTATTATCCTTCCTATCAACTTCACTAACGCCGCTAACAACACCAGCGCTACCCACCCTGCCCTTGCAATCAATGTAGAGCTGACCGTCCGATCCGGTCGACCGGTAAAACCGGACCGAGTCACCGGCTTGGAGGCTCTTCTCCTTAACGAACCGGCTCCACCCTTTGGTTAGCACGTAGCTCTGGCTACTGTTCCAATAAGAGTAACGGAACCGCCACACTTTCCCTCCAACGTCCTCGAAATTCAACAGAACTCCTTTCGCCGCAGCGGCAAAACCGTTTCCCTGTAACGGAAAGTGCTTCTCCGCGTGCTGTTTCGGTATAACTAACCGATTCAGTTTCCCAACGTCGCTCGGCGTAACCGTTTTCTCGAACAGAGTCTCACGCGCCCGCGCGTCGCACACGCCAGAACAACCGAAGGAAGCCAAGTCCGCGCCGTCTCCGAATCCGTTGCGGCGGTGCTTCTTTCCGCCGCACGCGCCGCCGCGCTTGCTCTGCCGGAGCTCGTCGTCGTAGGTGTGCTTCCTCAGCATGTCTACGATCTCCGACTTGGAATGCGAGCTCAGGAACTCGGCCTCGCCTCCGTCGTCGGAGTCGTCGCCGTCGCCGCCAGCAAGTGGCTTGAAGTTTGTGACGGCGTCCTTGCCGCGGAACCTCACGGCGGCGATGTCGTAGACCCTAGCGGCTTCGTCCTCCTCGTTGAAGGTTCCGAGCCACACGCGCTGGTGCTTCTCGTAAATCTGTGCTCCCCAGCGACCGTTAGGCTGTGGCACCACGCCTTTGTATTTTGACGAGGGGAGCTTCCGGGACTCGGCCTCGCCTGCGCCGACGCAACCGTCCGGGTCGACGATGGCGCTGGCGCCGCTGCCGACGCGGACGAGGGTGTTGGTCGGAGGCGGAGGCGGCAGTGGAGATAGCTTGGCCGGGGATAGGGTTACGGAAAGTGAGTCGCTGGTTGTGGCGGTTTCGTCTGTGGAACTAACTGTAACTGATTCCATTTTTTTCGGTTAGTTCTTTTGTAACTAACTTTTGGTTTGTGTGTGAAGAAAGAGGGAATGAGGGTTTTCGTTTTGGTTTGATTTGGTTTTTGAGGATGTTTTGAGCTATAGCTGCATGATGTATGTATGATATGAAGGATAAAGAGAGAGAGAGAGACAGTTGAGAGTTGCTGAATTATGTTGAGGGGGGATATATATAAGAGGAACCTATGTAGCTGCTGGCTACCTGTGGTGTGTTGTTTTTATGGAAAAGGAAGAATGGAATCAGGTTTAGGATAATTTAAGGATGATTAGTAATTGCTGGATTTAATTTTTATTATTGTTGCTGTGAGAGTGTGGTGTGGGGGATGATGTAGGCATAGTGGGTCAACTCATTTGGAGATGGATGGAGGGAAGGTTCATGATGAGTATGTGTTTGTATGAGAGAGAGAATGAATGAGCAACTATATTCCACGAGGCAAATAAAAGGGATAAGATCAAAGAAATAGGGTAAGTTTGGCAAGCAGAAAAGTCTAAATATGATATATTGGAGTTAATATTCACTTCACATCTCAAGGTGTGAGGAAATTTTGTCATCATATTCCTGAGCATGTATATATGTATAGAGAGAGAGACCGGGGAGGGGGGCTGAAAAATTTTTATTATTAAATGTTAACTCGCTCGTAGTTTTACGTTAGTCGCCTGTGCTTGTCTATATGTGAGAGAATTAAATAGCAAATATTAGTCCCTCCGTTCAAAATATTAGAGATATACTGACTTTAGAGGAAGGTAATATATAACAAATTGCAAAGAAATAATGAAAATTGTTAAAAATATAAGACCATTTGTGAGAAAATATACTATTATATGCGTGTGATATTATGAATTTATCGTGTGGAGAGAAGAGCATGCCTCGTAGGGTCACAGTATGTATGTTTTGATTTGTGGGCTGTGTATGTAAAGTAGGACCCACATGTTACCAACTTGATGGGATTCACACGAGAGGTTGGACCTTGATATAGTGAAGTTCATCCCCCTGATCTTTGCTGCTACTGCACAGCCCTCAGCATGGTCTCCCCTCTTGCTATCTCCATCTCCTAATTATTTATATATGATTCTCTATTTCAAAAGAAATATATAAAATACTGCATATCAGGTCCTGCTGCTTCATCAAAATCTGCTCTATTATTTGTTGTTGCTTTTTATGAGGCCAGTGAGAATCCAGATTTGCATATTATATTAAATTACCAAAAGGGGAAGCCCAAGCAAGGGGATTTATTATTTCTCCAGCCATGTGTGTAAATATATTTGGGGTTCATATTGAGAGGCTTGGATAGGCATTGAAGTTACAGGCTATAATGCAACAACAATTTCTTCCTTCGTCCTTTCCCCACTTTGGCATATTTCATTCGTCCGTCCCCAGTTCTGGTTTGTTTTATTGGCCAGGTTCAACTACGTAATTCCCCATCAATTTAAATAATAAATAGATAGCAAATAAATCCATTTATTGACTAAAATGTTTATCATCATAAGATATTTTACCAAAATCATTTTATTTGAAAAAACATAAAACTGTACAATCCCATCTTAATTTTGATGGAATAACATTAGTTTTTCATTTCCCGCATGTTTTTGTTGACCCAAAAAACCTATGAATAACTCAGCAACGTAACCGAAGAATATAAAAATTAAACGTTAAGTTGTATATTAATACATGAGTGAAAAGGCTGATGACTTGTTGGCTAAACTCCATTGGTTCATTTTCCTGTTAAGTATTATTACTTCGATGAATTATTAAACACTTATTAGTTTCTATTAATATTTTATACATTCTTAAATATTATTACAAAAATAGTATATAAAAGATATTAAAAAACTTAGTCTCAAGTAGAATTTTAAGAATCTGCTAAATTGTGATGGATTATTCTTATAGTTTGACATTTTCTTAAAATTTTATTAACTTATAGCGTAAATTTTTTTATATTATTATGATATAAAAATTAAAACTAAAATAACAATAAAGAAGACAAATTTATAGATTAAAAAAAAAAAAGACGACGAATTTTATTTGTACGGTGATGATGCTGACAAATACAACATTGCAATACTTTTCATAGCACATAAAGACTTGAAATCCGTGTTATCATGCAAAATATACCCTCTTCTAATTGGAAAAATGTTAGGAGAAATAATCTCACATCACATCAGTGGTTACAACTTAGAAGATAATTTAAAAAAAAAAAAAAGATATGTACATGTCAAAGTTGCATTATTATTGGCCTATTGGGCGTATTCTGTACGGACGGGGTCCTTGACGTTTAGATGGACCCACATAGACAAGTTGGGAAAAACCCCGAGCGCTCATGACGGTGGGTCATTTTTTTCCCACCCCTATACCTGAGTTCCTTTTTCTGTGGCGTTGCTGGTTTTGGTTTTCTTCTGTTTTTGGGACCATCATATAATATGAGAAATTCCATCCAAACTTATCAATTATAAAATCCAAGAAATTTTTTTATTTTTTTTTGTATTTTGTCGATGATCCATGCATGTTGGGTTATTATGACCAACGGTACACACCGTAATTTAGGGTGTTTATATTTGGTCCGGCCTGTGAAATTTATTGAAATGAATTCGCTTAAAATTTAATTTAATACACTTTTTTAAACAGTTTCATATTTCAGTTGGTTTGATTGACTCTAAATTAAATAATTCTTTTGAAGATATAAATTTTTCATAAGAATTTGTAATAAAATTATAAGATTTTACGTTTAATTATTATATTTTACTTAACTTGATGTTATTTTTATATAAATATGTTTGTTTTGAAAAAATATATGATGAAGTATCTCTTAAATTTTATTTCTTATTTGTAAAATTTTATAAATTTAATATATATAATATTTAAATTCTCATGTATTGTTTGAATGTCGAGTTAACCTAGTTTACGCCTGTCATTAGTTTGGCCATTTTTAAGTTGGATTCGCATTCCAAAATTGACTTAGCCTAAAAATTAAGGCGTTGTTTGAAGTGTTTTATTTTTAAATTTTTTAAAACTGTTTTAAAAAACAAGTTTTAGTTCAATTTTAAAAACAAAAAAAGAAAACTTGTTTGGTAACGTAACTTCAAAAACAATTTTACAATGACAAAAAAGAAAACCGTTTGGATAATTTTTTTAAAAAATAACTTTTAAAACTAATAAAACAAAAAATTGTTTGGCAAATTGTTTAACAAAACTAATACCCAATCTCTCCTTTCCCAACCAAAGTAAAAATCCAAAATCACAATCCAAAGATCAAACACAAAGACAACATCAATTCTCAAACCAGAATAAAACAGATTAAATATCAGAAACTCAAAATCATTATCAGATATTCAATCCATACAGTTTCAAGTTCCTCAACAGTCCATTTTAACAAAAATCTCAGATCATCAAAGTTCAAAAGAAAGAGGAAATCTGAAAAGAAAAAAAAAAAAAAAAAAAATCTCGTAACTCTCTTCCTCACCAACGCAAAACCCGCCTTTAGATCTGCCTGAACCGCCACGCTCTTTCCCTCTCCGCGCCCGCGTTCCTTCCCCTCTTCGCCACCAGGACCGCCCCACTTCTCAACCGCATCGCTTCTCCTTCATCCCCTTTCTTTCCCTTTGCTCAGCTCACCGCCCGACATCACCGGCCATTCTTCCTCTCACCGCGCGGCCAACCACAAGCAACCAGACTCGTGCTCCCCTTCCCTTGATCCGCCACCCGCCCCTTCGATCGTCACCGCCGCGTCCTCGTACGGCCTAGCGCGTCTCTTCGCGCCGCCGCACACAAGCCTGACCAGCTCTCCCTTCAATATGCACCTCCCGTGCGGCCTCCATGTGTGCCGCCATCCATGTCGCGAGGAGCTTGATGGCGCGGTGCTGGACCTGGGAAGGAGCTCTAAACTTGATGATGGAGTGCTGATGATGTTTCTTTGGTGAGACAAAATGCAACCCAAAACTCTTCAGAGGAGTCGAAGGAAGTGAAAAACAAAGTTGCACATAATTTCAAAATTGCCACCGTGTTTTCATCAATCTTCAAAACATTAAAACAACAAAACAATAAAAATTGTTCTTGGTTTTTTATTTTTAAAACCTTAAAAGTGTTTTTTGTTTTTAAAAACAAATTTTGCAAAACATCTTAACAAACAGATGTTTTTAGTCTTTTGTTTTTAAAAACACAAAACAGTTTAAAAATTACTGCCAATACCTAAATTGCAGCTTAGTTTGATCTAACTCAACCCAACTCGTCCCTGTACACCTTTATCACATTTGCCAAATATTACTGACAACACCAATTTAATTAATTGCCAATTGTTTTTTCTATTTAAATATAATGATTTATCTTACACTGAAAAATTCAATTGAAAAGAACTACTTGTTTGAAAACCATGTCATGGAGATAAAACAACTTATATGCTTGTTTACAAGGTTCCACAAATAGTCATAATATCTTCTTTTAAATATCGCTCTCTCGCATTATTGACTTGACAATTGGCGGTGGTCATTATATATAGTCCTTAGAGTAAATTGCATCGATACCGTGAAATTATGTGATATTATACGCTATATCTTTTTTAGTTTAATTTTAATTTATGAATAATGTAAAAGAGTTTTACATTATTATCTAATTAGATTTTTTATTTTATATAATTTTTCAAATAGTGAGAATGAAAAATAACCATATTTATTTAAGTGACGTTACATGATTGAATAAATATATAAAATTTATTCACACGTTATTATATTCCAATTAAATCCGATTTTTTTTTTCATATATACACAGTTTCTTTAGTAGAAGTACTAAAAGATGTCATTGCATTTGTATGTAGTATTATCTAATCTTCAGAGGTGAATGTAGTAATTTACAGAGCACGAAAGGTCTCCGAGAGTCTATTTGGGGTTGTCGCATCATCGTGACGGTACGCGAAAATATATCTGTTAAAATTGGAGTCGCCACCAAGTTTATTTAAATTGGAACATGGAAAAACTCGTTCTATTAAAAAAGTGATCTTTGAAACCAGATTTGAATTCGGAGTCGTTATGCATAGGAAGGGTAAGATTTTAGTCCTACGCACCCTAATACACCCGCCTGACGTACCTTAATTGATTTGTGCCAATTATTAATAACCTTTCCAAATATTCATTTTTATATTTTATTTACAACAAAATTTAAAAAAATTGAGGAACACCAAGCCTCACAATGTGTTTCAAAATACTTGTTTAACAAATCATCACGGTTAAATTAACATTTTTATTCAAAATACAATATTTCACAAATAAGTAACAAATTTAAACTAAATATATGAAAATGAAACTCTCTTATGAATTATAAATATTTACAAATAAGATAAAAATTTATTTTGATATTTTTTACAAAAATAAAATAAGATATAAAAGATAACATACTTTTAAAGAAAGTTTAGAACATCAAGCTCACAATGGATGTTCAAAATATCAGTTAACAAGCCGTCCCTAAATTAACTTTTTATTTGAAATAAAATATTTCCTAAAGAAATGAAAATTAAATGAAATAAAATATCTCCTAAAAAAAAACTCATGAAAAATTTACGATTAAGACAAAAATTATAAATATTAGATTTTGACTTGACAGGATTTGAATCGCCTTCCTACGTATCCTCCGCAATGGGAATTCAAAGTCACGTAGTTCTGGAGAAAATAAGTATGTGTTGATTGATTTTAATTAGAGGAAAATAAAAATGTGTTGACGGATTTTTAATTTTTAGAAATGGATTTTTGTTATGAATTGAAAGAAAACAAAAAAAAAAATTTTTTATAAGCTTTAGTTTCAACAAAACTTCCAAAATTAATTCGTAAATACAAATACACAATTAATTTAAACAAGACACGTAAATATATAAGATAATTAAACTAAAAGTAAAATCCTAATCATTATTTTTCTTTTTTATTTTTAATCTTTTTACAAAACATTAAACTCACTCTAAGAAATAATTAAATCACTCTTTTTATTTTGTTTTACATGATCAAAATACTTGAGGACTTACTTTGAATCAAACCTCTTTTTATTTATATCAAAATGTACCTAAACACAATAAATAGAACCCAAAATACCAAAAAAATATAAAACAAACACTGATCAAATGAACAAATCCAAACCTAGACAAACTCAAGATCTAAATACAAAATAAATAATAAAATGTTAACAATAACTCTTTAATCCTATCACTCACACACACATAAGACATAACAAAGTAACAATAATAATAATAATAATAATTGTAACACTCATCCCCCACCTTAACACACACACAATAATACTCTCTCACTCTCACAAACCCACACGCACACACACATCCACACACGCACACACACACACAGGACCATCGAAGAATAAAGAAAAGGGATAAGGCAAGAAAGAAAGAGAGTAAGAGAGAGAGAAATTAGAAAAGAGAGGAAAGAATGTGAGAGGATGAGAGAGATGGAGAGAGAGAGTGGGACGCGGAGGGGAGAGCCGAGAGGGGCTCGCAGCTGGGAACCGGATCGGAGGGCGACGGTCGCGCGGTGGCTGGGACTGATGGCGGGTTCCACCTGTGGCCGGAGGGAAACCGCGTGACTTGGGCGTGTGCGTGCGCGAAGGAGAGGGCGAGGCGCACGCGAAAGGGAAGAGGGAGAGACCGCACTGCGGTGGAAGAAAGAGTTGACCGGCGCGGTGGTTGGCGATCCTGCGCGGTGCCATCGTAGATCCGAGGAGGGAAGCCGCGCGGGTTTGAAGAGCTACCCGCCATGGAGGGGCGCGGTCCTGGCCGAGACCGACCACTCACCGACAAGAGGGCTCCACCGCGCTTGCATGGAGGGAAGAGATCGGCATCAAAGGCGAAGGAAAGGAGGATGAGGACGAGTGGCTCGCGGCGGCATGGTGGAGGCACGAGCGATCCACCGCGCGGTGCACGGCGGAACGGAGAGGTGGGCCGATTTGAGCGGAGGCGACCAGGAGCTTTGATGATGATGGGAAGTCCGCGATGGTTCAGCGAGGAAAGAGGAGGGATGATGGAGTGAAAGGGCTTGCGGTGGTTTGTGTGGCGAAGGAAGGCTATGAGAGGAAGAGAAGGAAGGGAGCTGGGTTGCGCGAGCTAGCCAGGGGTCCACCACCGCCGCAAGGGATGAGGAAAGGGTGAGGCGGCCAAAGAACCAATCGGCGAAGGGAGGCTGCGCCCTGGCGGTGTGATTGAGCAATTCGCAGCCTCCCTCTCTTTCCTTCTTTTTATATATATATATATTTTGATAGAATGAAAATATTACTGCTTCTGTTTGTTTTGCTGGATTGTATTTGTTGGATATTTGCTATTGATCTCTTGGTAGTTTTCCTCCATTTCGGCTTTTGATGTCCTTGTGTATGTGCTCCAAACTTTACATGTGCCTGAATTTTATTTTTGTTTGAGATGATTTGTGAATGAGGTCATAATGTTGGAATTGAGGGCAAATTTAACTTGGTTGTCTCAGAGATGGCTGTGATGGTGATGATGATGGTAATGTGAGCTGTCATTTTGTTTTGTTTTGTTTTTTTTCTTTTGAAAATGGAACTCTCCCCCTTTTGTTGTTGGCTCTGCATGTTGCTTCCAAGATCACCGAAAGAAAAATTAACCCGTTGCATGAAGTGGAGACCTTATCATTGTGTCAGGCAACTTTCTTTGATTTTTCGATTTCTTCCCTGGATGCGTTGCTTCACGTGGCCGTATTTCATTTTGGCCGAAAATGGGGTTTGGCAGGGAATGAAGGAATTAGGAGTCCGTGACTCCTGGATCCCACCTCTCTTCTTTTTTTATTTCCTTTTTTTTATTTTTATTTTTGATAGAAATTAAAAGATATATATATAGGCCTGAAACAAACATACATAGCTGGATCGTAAAAGGAAAAGAATTGATTGGATTGGGTTGAAACAGAATGGACAAAACACAAATAGGCTGAAAAAGAAATTTTGGGTATCAAATAAATTGAACTCTTTTTGGTTTTTGTTTTAATTTTTGGAGATAAATAAAAAAAAATCAACACAAAACCTCTTTTTTCTCACATTTGTTTTCAATAGAAATTAGATATAATAAACTATGCAAATTTTGGATTTTTGTTTAAAGACACAAATTAAGTGTCCACAAGGGTGAATTCAAAACACCTTGACTCTCCAATTAATAAAAGAGAAATATGTGCAAGTTTATACAATAATAACAAATAACAGTTGAGGTGCTTATACTAGTTGTGTTCACAACCATTAAGCTCATTGAGGAGGGTAGACATTCTAATGTTCTTGTGGCTGATAAATGACGTAGTTAATTAAATTTTGTAATGGGTTCTGTTTCTATGTTATACGCATAAAAAAAGTGCACAAACAGTCATCGAATAAGAATCCAACTGAATAGTGATCCGGTCGGAAGGTTCTCAATATGGGCCCGTTCAAATATTTACCCACCAAATGAGGTGTTTAATTAAGTATTCCTTTCACTCTATAATATAAATTTTTTTTAAATTATTTATCTAATTCAAAATATAAACTGTTTTCATATTTTAAAAAAGTATTGATTATTTATTGTCTATTTACTTTCATATTTATGACAAGAGAAAATAAATAGATATAAGTATGATTATTTTATAAAGAGATAATTTATTATGAGTGATAAAAAAAAATTTATCTTTTACTTTTATTTTTTCAAAAGACTAATAAAAATTAACCATCATCTTAATTTTCGTATATAATCTTAAATGACATAAATTATGAAGGGGGGAGTGATCCTTTTGCGGTGATTATCATACATTATAGTATAAGCAAATTATGTCTTTTGCGCAATACCCTTCTTGATTACGATTGGGTGGGAAGGATTTCTCTTTCGGCCAATCATATAACGATGCGTGTCCAATAGGATCTTTTATACTCCAATTGTACGAGTGGGTTCAAGCCCTGAATCGGATTCACGCAAGTTTCAAATTAAAAACTGTACATAGGTCTTAGGATCCATAAGTTGGACCATATGTCTTGGTGTGGGTTGTGACGTGGGATATTAATTGGCATGGTCTAGTGAGTCTCATACAATCTCTACGAGGACCATCAATAAATTAAATTTGAACACAAGATTCTTCTCTCTTTTTTTTTTTTTGTGGTTGTTCGATCCCTCGTAATTAGCTAAAAATAACGATATTGACTTCTTAATTTCTAGAATTTAATTTTAATATATTGATAATATAAAATTTTATATACTATCATCCAGTTCAAATTATTCAATTTGCATAACTTTTGAAGTAGTAAGTGTAAGACTCAATTTATTTACCGATGTGTTAGCACGTGATTAGATAATAGTATAAAAATTTTTACACTATCAATACATAGAGATTAAACTTCATTTTTAATATACAGTGATTATTCTAAATATTATTTTTGATGCGCATATGTCAGTCATACGTGCATAAACCATGGCACAATAGCATATAATAAGTGAATTATAATTTGAATTATGTGCAAAATAATAAGTTGAAAAACTCTAACCACTCGTTATTATTATAATATTAATAATTGTGAGAGTTATGTCAAATAATTGGATTTGCATCTTATAAAACTCTACTCTAGTATATCTTAAAGCTGGCATGTGGAGGGCACACAGAACGGGTAAAACTATCCAAGCTTAAAAGCGTACGAAGTTGCAGTTTTTGTTAAATTAGTATTATGAGTTATGACGTGGACTCCTATGTTCCTCCCAAGCAGTAACGAGGGGATAAAGAAAAATTCTTCTATACTCCGGGAGGAAATCCATCCTTCCTCCACAATCTCATCTCTACACTGATTTTTCCCCTTCTCCCTTTCTCTCATTCATCCAAGAATGATCAAGGGCTCACATGCAATGCGAGTAAATCCACTCTTCCTCCAGGAGGAGGAAAGAATGACTGGGGAAAAATGTTTGCATATATCACCTTGACAGATACAAACAAAGAAAGGATTTATTAAATTCACACATCTCTCTGTAATTTTACTTAAATTTTAATTAAATTCTTATAGTTTAAAAATTTATAATTAAATTATTATATTACACAAATATTTTCAATCAAGTGAGGGCAATAATTTTGTATTTATTTATTCATTTATTCTTTTACCGGCCATAATCCCCACGGATTCCCCCGCCTCCGCTTGAGACTTTATCAGTCCAGTCCAATTTTAGACTCTCTTTTATCCTCTTTATCAAGTGGATCTATAATTTTGTTTTTGTAAAATTAAATAAAATGATTTTGGTGAAAGAGATGCAAATTACCAACGCTTGTAACTGCAGACTATATATACACGCACACAAAAATGGGTTATATACACACTATGTAATATAGAGAAATTTTTAGAATTTTTTATATATATAATTGGATAAAGGCTCAAAATATCTAAATAAGAGTAGATCATCTGAATACATCAAGATGCTGCAAGAGAGAAACATAATTAAAGAAACTCATGCAAAGGGTATAAATAAAATGTTGCTTTCCTTTCTTGCTTCTTGCTCAAGTATGCTTTATCAATACTGCATTTTTCATACGAATTTTAGCCAAAGTTGTAGACACGCACATCCTCATTATAATCACGGAGTAAAACATGATAGAGCACGAAGCCCCTACCATACATAGACTTTAACTGGTAATGACACTAGGTCACTACCAAAACACAAACTCAAAAACGAAAGGGCATTAAGCCGCCACCAAAAACAAACCAATAACACAAAATATTACGAAACACAAACTAGCTCAAACATATGAAAATGATCATGGTAGGTGTCGTTGCACAATAGTCACCACCGAAAAATCCATCTCATCTTCTGAACCCTCCATCTACTCCGCCTGGGACCCTATGAAACTCACCCGTCGACATGACAAATCGCTCCAAACTAAAACACGGCCAGATTAAGCAAAAAGTTGCCATATCAGAATGCAAAATGGGCCAACCACTTCTCTAAGATGACCTTAGTGACGCACCTACCACTAGGACTACCAAATTTGATTCAGACAAATTAAAGAGCCACAAAACAAGGTGACGGTGCCTCTCAGTAGCGGACATCTTAAACGGCTAGAGCCAATCCCAATGCAGGATAGGGCAAATCTTAAACCTCCATAAAATGAGCGACAATAATAATAATAATAACCTATAAAATTAATGTCAAGTAATGAATAGGATAGGGCAAATTTATTAAAACCCCTTAAATTTTCTATGCAATATATGCATGTGCTTTGTTTCAAGTTTTTGTATAATCTAAATCATTGATTTTTTGGTTCGAAACCATGGGTATTCTCTTACTAGAGGCAATTCCATTAAACCGGTAGGACCATTAACACCACAAAATTCTTCATCTCGAGTTTTAAATACATGCATGTGTTCAATCTGTTTCACGTTTTTTATAATATAAATAATTGATAGCTAAGATTTATTGAATTTTTTCACATGAACTCTTTTCATTTAAAAAGAAAATTTAAATCCAATATATTATTTAATAGGAACAAGTACCAAAATATTTTAAACATCTAAACATTAATACTCCTTCCTTCATTAAATAATTATTCATTTCAAAAATCTTCTTTGTCCAGGTATAGTAATGAATTAATTATTTTTTTTCAATAATATCCTTATTAAATACTATTGATTTATTAATCAAGGAAAAAAAAGACATTAGTAGAGGAATGACAATTTACTCACTCCATTTCATAATTATAGTGTTTTAAGGTTTCAATACGGGTATTAAGAAAACACATAAATGCTGTTGATATTTTAAAAAATAGATTTAAATTACTAAATCACCCTTTATAGACCTCACTATTTTTTTCTCGCTCCACTCTGATACTCCATTTATCACACTCCATTTACCACTTAACACTTAACACGAGTGCATTTGAATGGAGTTTTCACGCGTTTGTGTATAGCCTACCATTCGTGTCTTCTGGATTTCTAACCAGTCTTCTAACCAAGTGATAATTACTGAGAGTAGTTGGAGTGTTGTAGAAAGAGAAATATAGATGCCATATGATTGGTCAATCAATGAGATAGCATTAAACAGTGACAAATGAGTACTAGTGGGGGATGAAATTGGTATAACATAATTAATCTTCTATTAGAATACTAAAATGACAATTAATATGAAATAATTTTTATTTTTTTCCTAAAGTGACTATAATTATGAAATAGAGAGCGTAATAAATTGGACTTTTTCTAACATTAATATTTTTTTTAATTTCAATGAGTATTTAAAATTGAATAATTATTTAAAGACGGAGGTGGTATTTAAATTATTAGAGATAAGAATGAGATTAGAATAATGAGAAACTTGGGAAGAGTTATTCCCATAAGGTAGCATTCACAAAATGGCAAAATGAAAACAAAACTTTTTGGGTAAAATGCACTTACCTTTATTAAGGTATCATGAAATGATACTACCTATTTTGTTTGAAAAATCTACACTTCATCCAATTTTACTAAGGGTATCTGTGTGTATTATATGTTATGATTTATTTTTTATAAATTATATATACTAAATAATAAAATTAATTATAAAATAAGTAATAAATTTAATTTCTAAACACTAATAGCATAAAATTAAATATTGACAGATAAGTTTTACCGAATTTGACACTTTCTTAAATTTTTATTGGTTCACAGTTAAATTATTTTATACTGTCAATTTATAGAAACTAAATTTATAACTAATATCAAGAGTTATATAATAATAATTATTTTAATTAAAAAATAATAATAAGAATTTCTGTTAATTGATTTTTTTGTTACATTTGATTGATTCCTTTTTCAATTATTATTTTAATGAATTTAATTTTGAAGTATTAATAGTATAAATAAGTTCTATAATGTATTCAAGCATATATGGTTTTATAGCCAAAGTGATTTACTCCTATATCCACTGATTGAAAGATCATTTAAATAAAATAATTAATTAGATAAGAATGTAAAAAAAATTTACACTATCAATTCATCAAAATTAATTTCATAAAAATAATAATTATAAAATAAATCTAGCAATAGTAATTTAAAAAAGTGTCAAATCATATTAGGTAACTGTTTATTATGATAACTACCAATCATGGTTTCATAATTTATTGAATTTTTTTTAGTGTATAGTATAAAATCATATTTTATACTACAAACTAATAAAAATTCAAAATAGTGTCAAATTATACTAGATACCTAACTATTAACTATGATAATTAAATTATTGATTTATAAAAGTTCTTTTTAATATTTTTGAATTTTATTCATATAATTATATTTTATATTAATATTATTTAGCACGTATTATTTATTTTTTCAAAATAATTAATGTTTATTTTTATATTTTAATATTACTATAAATTTTATTTAATTTTTATATCTTCTTTATTTAAAATCCTTATTATTTATTTTTTAATAAAATAATTATTATTAACTTTTAATATAATTCTTAATTTTATTTATCAATTTAGTTTCTATAAATTAACAACATAAAATAATTTTAACTGTGAAAAATAAAAATTCAAAAAAAGTTTCAAATTTAATAAAAATTTATTTGTCAATATTTTATTTTATACTATCAGTATATAAAAATTAAATTCATTACTTATTTTATTATTATTTTTATTATTTAGTATATAATTTATAAATTATAAATCATAAATGAGAAAACACCATACATACCCTTAGTAAAATGGGGTGAAGTGTAAATTTTTTAAATAAATAGAATGGAGTGTCATTTCTTCATACCTCAAGAAAAATAAATACATTTTACCCAACTTTTTCTTCACTTTGGTTCCCTCTCAATTTGTCACAAATCCTTGGTTCCATATAAGTGGTTTCCACTTGCCATATATATATATATATATATATATATATATATATAAAAGTAGTTTCCGTTTTGAACCGTTACGCTTCATATAATATACAATTACGTCTTTTTGATTATGTCATATAATACACTATCGCCTTGTCCTTGACACTTTTTAGGCTGCTAAATATAGAATGGGGTATACGTCACACTCCATCAACTGTGATTAGAAAAGCTAGCATCGGATATCAAGCACTGTTCATACCAATGGTAGATGAAATTAAATTATCTTGTTCAAAACTGATTTAGACAGACGCAGGCATTCCAAGCACTTTTTAAGCTCTTTCACAGGGTTAGGAATCGTTTGCTTGAGTTTTTCAACTAAAAAATTATTTTTGCATGACAAATAAGTATAAGAAACTAAACTCAAAAACATTAAGAAAACAATTGAATATTTTTTCATGAAAAATTGTAACTCCGAAAAATCAATTTAATGTTTTTCCTGAATTAAAAAAATAATAATTTTGAAACAATCAAAAAAAATTATACAATTAATGAGATTGAACAAACTGCACCTTTAATATTATAATTTAAAATGCAAATAAGTGTTGTAGTAAAAATGTGGATCATAGCATACCAAAAAAAAAATGTGGATCATATTATTGTAACCATCATATGCCTAATTTTTCTATATTTTTAGTTCAAAATTAACTTTAAAAGTTTAACTTTTAAGTTTTGAAATCCGCAGCCTAACGCTTGAGGACTGTTTGCACTTCCGTCACATCCATTTCTCTTTATCTGACACGTCGTTCATTTGTCATGTTAGATAATTATTTTTTGATATAGTCATGTTAGATAATTATTAACCTCAAATGCTATGCATTATATATTTTCTACTTTTTAAATCATTGCCGATCTCTCTTCTTTTAGAACTTACAAAACCACAGCCAAAATTGGTAAAGTGCAATCCAAACATTTATATTGAACAATCTCAAAACTAAGTTATCTCAGAATAATAATATTATTGTAATATCTAAAATTAGATGTCTCATTTAAATATTTATTTTATTATTATTAGATGAAATAGTAACTTTCACTCATTCTCACCACTTTTCATCTCATATAATAATAATAATAATAATAATAAAATAAATATCTTAATGAAATATCTATTTTTTAGGCATCAGAATAACATTATTTATCTCAGAAACTTTATCATTATTTAACTAAACCAATTTGGAAAAGGCCAAAATGGAATTCCACAAGGGGTGATATATAGTAAGGAACCAATTTGGAGAAGGATTTAATTTGCACGTACCTCTAATCCCCAACTATAGATTATTGCTTTATTTGCTTAAAGGAAAGTGCCAGATCATCATCACATTAAAACAAAGATGCTACAATTCTGATTTTCGGATGAAATCATGTATATTTCCCAAGAGAAGCTTTTTTTTTTTTTGGCACGTATATATATACAAAACAAAGGCAATACACGTACATTTCCCAAGAGAAGCTTTTTTTTTTTGGGGGGTCAACAAGAGAAGCTGGACACTACTATGATTGCATCATCAAATATAAATATATTTTTATGTTAATGGGCTAGCTCCTTTTTCATTCCATTGGTTTAAAAAGGATAGAAGGATTTGCTTCAAACTTTTGTGTCATCGATCAGTAGTATTGCAACAAGGCGCTTGCTTGCAAAACAACAATCACTCATCTAGACATGATGGGGTACGGTGAGATCACCCACTTACATCACCAATATTTTATTTGTGTGGTGTGCAATACATGATTAAGTTATTTATTCATTTTTTTATTTTAAAAAATAATTAGCACTTCAATTTCTAAACTTTGAAGCATCTTATATCCGTTTTCTTTTTTCGGACTTTTTACGTAAAACTAGACTTATGAAAAAATAAATTTCTTTCTTTTTCTTTAATGAAAATATTGAAATTGAAGAGAAGACTCGTCTCAATATAAAATCAAAATATGTCTTTAGGTTAATGATTGAGCATTGACCACAATAAAAATTCATGTATGAATGAATGAGGACAATAAGATGAGCTAACCTTACAAGGGAATAATTATTTTTTGAAATATAATATTTGATTTTTTCTTTTCTAAATCAATATATACTAGGTGATATTGTGTGGGGTTGAACAAGGACCCGAGGGGTTAGTATATTGAGTTGATTCGTGTTTTATGTTTCAAGGTTTGTGCATAGAGTATCAAGCAGTGTTATGGTTCGGTTCGCTGCTTGAATCGAATATCATTTCTCCATATGACTTGGTCAAACCCAATCTAAACCGACTGAGTTTGATTGCGAATCGGTATAGGTTGAACATGTTTTGAGTTTAAATTCATCAATCTAAAAAAACGGTAGCATATAAGAATCAAACTTGGAACATGTGGGAAGGAAGTTGACTCCACTACCACCAAGCCACATGTGTTCTTATTATAAATTGTGTAAATAATAATATACATTCTATACTTATTTAAATTATTTTATTTTTTAATATATTTATTTAATTAAATCTAATTGAACCAATAATGTCCTGGTTAAACTAGTAATTCAGTTGTTATTAATTCTAATAATTATAATATCAAGTATTTGTTTCATATTTTTTAAGTGATATGTTTTCAGGTTAATTCTTATGTGGAGACTTTTGAATTTGTGACCATGTGGCCATCGATACTTTTATATTGAAAATAAGTATTGAATTTACTCTTATATCCTTGTGCTCTACTTCCTCAGTTTCTTTCTTTTCGAGACTTCCTGATGAACCTAACCCACTCCCCTATCTAGCAGAAACACGCCCATCCCACACTTCGATCTTTTTCAGAAATATCATTCTCACCTCCACTCATTGTCACTCATTAATCGCATGAAAAATCTCCATTCTCCAACAACCTTGATCAAACAAGCTCAAATAGTCCATAGAATTTAACCATGTGAGAGCACATTGCTTCCAATAAATATAAATGGATCTTTGTTGGGCAAGAAACAAGAACATCATCGAATAAAAATGGCAAAGTTGATTGCTTTGTTAGAACTTGGTTTTGGTGTTCTCTACGTAGTCCTCTTTTTTTTTTTTTTAAAGATGACAAACAAGACCAAGGAACGAAAAGACCAAGGAATCTGAATTAGAAACAAACAATACAAAAAGGGATTTGGAGACAGCACCCTCCTTGCTGATGATGGTGTTGGAGGAAGTGGCGAGGGTGCTGGGTAAGATTGGGGAAGAGGTTGGCGGACATCAGAGGGTGAAGGAGACAATGCAAATCGAAGATGTTGAGGATAAAATTGGTGAAGTAAATTTTAATGAATATTAAAATATAAATATATAATTATTTTTTATTTATTATAAGCTTTTATCTCAATTTTTAGATGGGATTTCATCAATGGTTGAAATTCAATGACCATGTGATCACAAATTCAATTCTCCCCACTCAAGAATTGGCTTGTGTTTTCATGGAATAACTACTAGCTAGGTTGTGGTACGGTGTTTGGTTTGTCTCTCATACTATTTGAAAAATAAATGTTATTTGCTTATTATTGTAATATCATATCAATACACTCTTATTTATTATTGGATGATGTATTAATCTCATTTAGTTTGAGACCCATATTTTATTCAATAATAAATAAGAGTATGTTGACCTAACATCCCACAATATATAAATACAAATAACTCTACTTTTCTTTTTTTAATTACAATGTATTCTTTTGCTCCTCTCTCTTAATTTGAGAGTTGAACTTTATCTATTTATTAAAAGTGATAAAACTTTTTTTGACAATTGATTTGTAATTCTTTTCATTTACAATTCTTGAGCTCAATATATTTAATTCGAGAGGAATAACTGTGAAATCACTTGAACCCATTAAACATTGGTAATTCAATATTTTCCTAAATAAATCTGTGAAATTAAGTACTTCCATTTCAGGGTGACTTGTTTTTTTTTTACTAACTCCTTGATTTTCTTTTGGATAAGAGTCTTTAAGAAACTTTATACTAAAAGAAGTAATAAATGTATTTGATGCATTTCTTAAAAATATCGTTTATTTTCAGTATACAGTGGCCTATAAAAAATAAGATCTGATTAGCAAAATAAATAAAGAAAAAATCTGGTTAGTAAGGTAATAGATAAACAAGATAAAAATCTTTTGGAGATTTTCCCCCTAATTTAAAAGTTGTATAGTGTTTGAAATCGTGTATAATTAAACGATGATAATTAACTGACATGAATTAGTTTTTACTATACAATGAAAACATAATAAGAGAGTACTGATAGATGTGTGAAACAAGCTATGTGCAACAAATGTATTGAAACTAATAAAAATAAGTTTATAAATGGAAAATAGAAAAAATATGGAATTTTAACAATAAGTTAAATTATCAATTTTTGATGACCGATTAAATAATCAATTTAAAATCATATAGCGATGAAAATATCAAAAACAACATTAAAAAAAAATAAATCCGTAATATTTCAAATCATACTAACGCTAATATATATTTTCCTTTTATCAAATAAATCTCAAACAATCAATGATACAAATTTTCAAAATAAATTATCAAAATTATAAACAGAAAATAAGAATAATTACTAGAAGAAATAAAATGATATGATTTAGTTGGCAATTTAAAGATCAATAAACATATTACATCATTTTGGTAAAAAAATTAGGTCTTTAGTATTTTTCATTTCGTATTAATTTTTTAATCTACTTCTTTCATAGAATGCATGCGATTAATTATGGAGATTCTCAGTTATCTATGCTGATCGAATGTCTTAGGAGATAATGTAATAATTTAAGCAGATAACGCATGCTAACTCTAAGCGCATGCCACAAGATCCTATGGCTCAACGATATCCACATTCATTATTTGAAACAATATTATATTTTTCCAAAAATGTTCTAATGTTATGCGTTTCAACAAGAAAACGATAGTAAATGGAAGCAAGACTTCTGCACTCAAATTAAGAAAAAGGAACACGGAAATTAATTAGATTCCTCTTGTGAAACTTACAGCCACCATCAACTACAACGATTTATTCGTTTGTGTGGCAAGTCTCATCTTTGTCCGTTTGTTATCCTCCCTCCGATGCATTTTTTGAAAATTCCATTCACACAACGTATAAAAAATCAATAACGGCAAAATAAAAAATTGCTCATTCAATTTTAAGTTGGGTAAATTACATTGATTTCCTTCGTTAGATGAATGTTGAGATCTGAGGGTGTGAAAGTAGAAGAACAAGAGGACTTTATTATTGCAATGAAGTATTACACGAATATCTGAAATACTTTGTTAATGAAACAGATCAGAAAGCATATGAATCAAAAACAAAATGTTGAAACTAATACAAGTTCAACTATAGAATAGCTATGGCAGAAATCAGATAAAATCTTACACCATTGACCTCTTGAATGCACCCGTAAACAACAAGAGATTGGAGTCAAGCTACATATGAGGCAACAACACTAACATTGAACATAAAATTCACCTAGAGCTATACTAAACTTTTAGTGTGATCAATCCCTTTTGGGAGAAAAATAAATGTAAAATACAAACGGAAGTGGAATAAATAAAGTGTAATAATACGTTGTTGTGTGGACTATGCTTTTTAAAAGCGTCAGACAGTATCTTGGTATGGTTGGCATTCGTTTGGGTACAATGGTTGATATTCTCGCTGACGTGGCTTCCACGTCAGATAAGAAAAAATGCAGCGCTTCAAGAAATATTTAGCTATATTAAGAGTAAGAGAAAATATTTTTTATAATTTATTTATTAATTAGTATAAAAATTTTATAGATTATTATTATTTTTCACTTTTTCTATATTTTTAATATAACAACTGATTTTTCAATTAATATATAAAATAAAGTAAATATTTTTTCTTCCTCTACGTCTAAAAATTTCTCACAATGTATCTCAGTAGAAGCCTCTGTTTATTTTGAGATTTATCTTAATTGGTAGCATAATTAAATTAATCATACGAGTCTTGTTTAGTTTAGCCATTGTTGATTAACTGTTTCCCTTGGTCCAATGACATCATCATGTGGGCAAATGCAATGCTACTAAGTACTAACAGGCTGCATTTATGTTTTAAAATTTTCGTCGTGAATAACGTTACTTGGTCGCAATGCTAACAATTGAGATTTCTAATTATCATTATAAAAGTTCATAGGGACAAATTTAAAATAAATTAAATATTGTTTATATATATTTGGGTTTTAGCATTTGTGAAAAGGTACAGCTTATATTAAATTCATTTTGGAGTTATTAAAAGCATGATCTAATTAATCAACTATGAATGAATTAACTATCTTAATTATTAAGAGAATATCTATATAAAAACTCATAAAAGAAAAGAGAATCTAGATATTTATTTTTTTATTCAAAAAAAAAAAATTAAGTGAGGAACGATTTTCCACATATGTTGAGGCAACGCAAGAAGAAAAAAAAAAAGTTTCCACTTTCCAACATGAATGATAATTGGTGAATACAAAAACTCTTGTATAAGTTAAACCCATTTCTCAAAATGCAACAACTAAAATTTGATTAACTTGATCATGAGTCATGACAAAACTACTCCACACCGCACGCATGGAGTATTGTATTGGAGCTAAACTCTGTAACAACTTCTTCAACCAAAGCACCTTCACAATTTAGGGCCCATTTAACATTAATATATAAGGATTGATAGTATATATAAGACCTTATAAATTTTTAATATTATATGGTTTATGTAGTACTATAAGATATTATATTTTATATTCTATAATATTATTATTTATTTATAAATAATTTTAATTAGAGGTAAATAATAAATAATAAAATAATTTTTTATTAATTATTAAAATATTTATTGATTAAAATTTTAATTTATATCAAATGTTATCATCCATTTCAATATTTTATAAGTATTTATTATTTCACTAAGTATAAAATTGAAAATAATCTCTTATTTATAATTTAGTTTACCGGTTAATAATTTATAATTGACTTTTATATTGTATATTATTTATTTAAAATATGTAATTGTTATTAAATACTTATTATTTTATTTATTATTATTTATTAAATAATTTTTTTCAGTATATTATTATTTATTATTATTTAAATTTTAAAAATAAAAGAGTTCTTATACATTGAGACTAATCAAACCTAATATGATCCCACTAGACATGATTAGTGATACGTCATTTTAATATATAAGAGTATCATAATAAATAAACTTATACTATATATTATCTATATTAAATAACAGATGGAAGTATAGTATATAATATTAACTTATCATATCATGTTGAATATGCTAGTGCACATGTGTCATGTGCATCATCTCCGGAGGAGTGCTGCTAAGGAAGATTCTATTTTGCATTCGAATCTAATTAGGACCAATGAAAACAACAAAACCTCCAGCTGGTCCAGTGCATCGATTTTCTAAAGCAGCCAATCATGAGTGCCACACAGCCACTTGTTGATAAAAGGAGCGAGACCATTGGCTTAGTTTTGCCGGTCACCACGCCTTCTTTTTAATAATTTTTGTTTAATTTTAAATATGCACATAAATTTTAAAATAATTGAAAAAGCATTAATCTTAAAAAAATTCAAATGTGTTATATCAAATTAATTTTACTATTTAATTTTATTTTTAAAATTATTTCTTTTAATTTACTTTCTCTTTTATCATTAAAGGGTATAGCTGAAAAAACAAATAGATGTGGTCTAAAATTTTTAAATGAAAACTATTTATATAAAAATTAAATTTAAAGATTGAATAATTATTTTAAAACGAAGGAAGTATAAAAATAACTAGTGTTAATTATAGGTTATTATACTTCATGTAAGTCTAAGGTGCTTTTGTGGACTAAGTCAGATAAGCACCAACCCCATTGGCCATTTCAGCTTAGCTAGTACTATAGTGAGGGCCCACTTTACCTGTGTGCCACATAACTAATCTCACTGGTTGAGAGGGCTCAGTCAGATGAAGCCTTTATGGGGTAGGTGATGAAGATAAGAATCATATAGAAACAGGGTGATTGTGATTGTGTTCTGTTTTACCTAAAAAAGTGAGAAAGTTGCACAAATGTCCCCTGGTTTTTGCGAATTATACTAAAGGCCCTTGATAGTTGATATTTATTTTGTCAACCTCGAATCTCTGGTTTAGTTAGATACACAGATTGCATCTTCCCGGGGTTTGACTTGATCTAAGGGAATCTCTCATGCTGTGTTTAGAAAAGCTGAAGTTTTTTCTAGGGGATAATCTCATTATCTATGTATACAATTTTCCAAACAAACTTTCAAAAACCTGCAACTTTGATTTTGAGATATGTGTGTGACTTTCAAAATCGCACAAATCAACACTACCACTTGCCAAATTGCTAATTCTCCCCCAGTATGCAGAAAAGTATAGTTCTACATATAGTTAGTTGAAGTCTCCATAACTATAGTGTCAGTTTTCAGAAGTCTCCTACCCATGGGAAGCCTAATTTGGTTACGATTATAGTGCCTTTGGGATATTTGAAACTGACCACCAAGTTGATTTTGATTAGGGTATATTAAACTCTAATTATCATATTATAGTCTAATGAAATTCAAAGCTGTATTAATTGAATTTATTTTCTTGGCATTGCCATTTAAATTTAGTAGAGCAAATATTTGTGTTTTGTTGAAAGGTCCTTAAATTTAATAAATTATATGTGATTCAGAAAAACTCAAAGAAAATCGAGTTATACTCCTAATAATATAGATTTGATTTAAGAAGTGGTATGCGATCATAACATACAATATATTGAAATTCGAATTTCTTAAATATAACTAGGGGATATTATTGGACTATTGACTTTAGTAATTGTAAAGCCAGAAAATGTAGTGGGCTTATGACATCCTCTATTTTGACGCTTATAACGAGTACAACTCTTGAAATTCCAAATTAGTTAGATGTAGTTCTAAAAACCTTTTAGAGGAAAAAAATAATATACTTAATTACTAACTATATAACTTTCCCTACTAATGAAAGATTGATCCAGCTGTTAATCTCTAAATCCTCATTAACTTTAGTTTAGCTGTAAGACTTAAAAACATCGTAATTAATTAAAATGATTTGCATTTGATTCTTCGAACAAAAAAATAGCATCTAACCCTACCCAACAAAAAGTAAATAAAGATGAAAGCAAGTCCGTGACTAGAAATTAAAGGTCCACTTGTTTATTTGTCTAAGACAAAAGAATAGAAAGGTTGAATTTTTTTTTATGGGAAGGTAAAAATAAAATAGAAACGATAGTATATATAATTTGAATTTAATGGAAGGAGAAAGAATTAAACGAAGAAAAAATATTATTTGTATTTATGAGATATAAGATACTTATCAATTACATTTCATTTATTATTGAATGTAATGCTATTTTAATAAGCTTCACATACTATCCAATAATAAATAAAATATAAATTAATATAATATTTCATATATTATAAATATAAATAACACAACTATTAAACAAACTTAGATTAACGCTGTCAAGACCCTGAGATTTTGTTGCCGACATGGCACGCATAAACGTGTTGATTCCAAGTCAAATAAAAATTTGACAAGTGGGAGGTATCAAAGTTGGCAACGATTTTTGTTTGTTTTATTTGCAAGATGAGCCTTTCTTTCCAAACGTTGGCGTAGTTGTCATCTGACACCTCATTCTTCAAGTTGGCAATGTGTACTACAAATTGCACAAATAATTGATTCCACAGGAAATTGCTAGGCTGTTGCATTGTACGGAGTTTTTTTCTTAAGGAAAGCAAGGGTATCGAGGTCAACCAAGTCAACAGGACAGTACATTGTACTGCATTACTTTCGATAACTGTGTTTGTTATAATAGCATAATCTCGTATTGTTGTTTAATTACGTAAGCTAAGGCAAATCTTGCTGTGCATGAAAACAATAACAACAACAATAATAAAATTTTGTAATAAAAATTAATTATTTTCTAATATTAATTTTAGTGTGAAACTTTTTTTTATATTTTGTAGATGACAATAAAAATATATTTCAAATGTATTACTACACTAGCAGTGTATTACTATGAATTTAGAAGATTTGCTCTAAAACAAGCTACTATTATGGAACCTAGCTCGGGCAATCTCACTAAAGCTATAATACTCAACAACGAATTAAAAAGGGTAAGCAAATTTTGATGGTTTTTAGGCGTTAAACAAGATTAATAAATTGGACTTGGTATTTCTTTATATGGAGTGGTTTATAACCAGGGACGATTGGCTTTGGCTGGGTTTCATCAGAACATACTTGAGTGTCTTGGACGAATGAAACTATGGGTTATAATTAATCTTTACCAGAAAGAAAGGAAAAAAATCAAAGCCATGTTGGGCCATAATAGTTCAGAACCACACAAGTTATGATTAAAATAGTTAAAGTATATAGTCAACAAATATTTTCAATGACTGCCTAAGCAATTAGGCCATCACCGTCAAAAAACTAGGCCATCGATCGATTGCCTAATCACAAATTAATAAATTATAGCAATTAGCAATTGAATTACTTCTTTCTTTAGTTAGGCTGCAGGTTTATAGCGATGGCGGAGAAAAAACCACGTCAATTGTCCATAAATTATGTGGCGCCACAACAATAAAAAATTTAGTGAAGGTTAGTATTAAAAACCTTCATTAATGACCACCATCAAATGACACTTTTTATATTTATTCAATAATAGAGAAATGTTTTAAACCGATAATAATTGAAACTATCTTTTTGTTATTGGCTCTCAATAGATAAGAGATTAGTGTCTCAAGATGTATTTTCCTTTTAAGGTGGAGGGGAAACTCACCCAGTTTAAGGTCAATGTGACATGTATTTGGATTCATCTAGCACCTATAGAAGTATTTATAGATCACTCACTAAAGAAAAATCTGAGATGAATTAAACTCCAATCATAGTGGTGTATGAGTGGAAGATCAACTTATTAAGCTAACACTCAATATCTTAAGTACCGAAACAAATTTAATGGTAGAGAAATATTTTTAAACAGATAACAATAAAACAAATTTAAAATCTTCCACAAGTTCTGCTTCTAAAATGCATTTTGTTTTTCGGCTCAAATATGCGTCTTTACTAGAATCCAGATATGAACCCCGGCGAGGGCTTGTGGTACGGAAAAAAATTGCATTTCGATCCATAAGCTTAAACTTTTGCTCTACTTGTTAAAGCATTCTGTTTTCTGTAAAGTTATGTGATTCTGCAAATAAAGTTACCGTTGAGTGATACCTGATTAATATAAATATCACATTTCCACCTAACATCATCAATTTATTATTAATTTTCCAACGTTTTCTGTAGGTTGCACAGTTAGGCCAGCGCATTGCACGGACACGACATACTAGTATATTATAAAAACCTACTACAAACATATTATATATGTATAACTCAGGAATTTGTAGACAATCTCCTAATAAATAATAGGATTGTGCTCGAAATCGTATTCGATAGATGTTGAAATCAACAAAAACAATGTGTTCAAAGCATGAACAAGAATGCAGAATTTTAGTTCCTGTGGCACACTCTTCTTGCCATTTTATTAATTATATATATATATATATATATATATATATATATATATATCCTATTAATTATCTATAATTAAGTTGTACAATAATTATTGAGTTTGAATTGGTCTTTTTTAGTCAAGGCATGGCTGGAAGAAGAAAAAATGTTTCGGACAGAGGAATATAAAATCATTAACGCATTGCGTCTTATAAGCCATGTACTCGCTGCATGCTCTTTAAAGTCAATTTCCACACTCGCTTTAGTGTGGTTGTTCATCACTTTATTTGGCCTGGTCAAAGTCAAAACTCAGTTAAGATTTTTCTTCGTAACTTCGACGTGTCACCGTAGTCCATACGGTTTTAGGTGCAGGGAAGAGTCAATGGAATGCAATTGCCAAATATACTGCCAAATCTGACCCAGCAGTTACCATTTACGACTATGTGCACTTCCCCGACGCAGCCGACAGGTTAATAGATGACTTTGGTATAAGACAATTGACTTGATGTAGAATAAAATCTAGAACCTTTTTTTTTCAAAATAAAAAAATAAAAATTATATACATGCTATGTGGAAACACAGCTATATTTGAAGTCAATTTAGTGTCACTTGAACAACTATTCTTTAGATGAATATTGAAACTTTTAAGTGTTTGATTAATTTAAGTTTAGCTGTTAAAAATTGCTGGTAATTAACTGGTAAGTAATTTAACATTGCTATCAGGGGTACGAGAGGCAAACATTGACAATTTTGAGATAAACTCAACCCAAAAACGGAGAGAAAAAAAGGTGAGAACTAGAATAATAATGTGACCTATATTCACAGCATTTAACAATGCAAATTTCTGTACAAAAACTATACTAAAAAAAAAAAAACTAGTTTCCTCAATGATCAAAGCTACAGCACTTATTAGCTGCACCTCACAAGTCACAACCTTCCCAAGAACCACCTCACACAGAATTCAGGATATTATCCCACTTATTTGACTTCTTGGTTCATTTATACTATTTGACCCAAACTCCATTTATAATAATCCTAATTAAGATACCAAATATATTTTGAATATTCCTAGTCTATGAAGCACATAAACCGACACGAACATAGAATACGACATGGACATTACACGTAGATACACTAAACTCAAAAAATTATAGGGCACTCACACGACATATATATATATATATATATACAATTTTTTTTATTTTGTTGTATGATTTTTTTTGTATTTTTTTGTCTGAATTTTTTTTTATCGTATTTGTATAATTTTTTTATTTAATTAATTCTTCTTTTTATTTTTTGTGATCAACTAAGAATTTTCAAAATGATCCAACTAATTTTTTGTGTCTAGTACGTGTTCGAGCATAAAAAAATTATTTTTTAATTGGACGCGTGTCCAATATGTGCCGTGTGAATGTCGTGTCTGAAACGTGTCTGATACATGGACACACCACCAAACCGATGTGTCCGAGCTTCTTAGTTCCTAGTAATCATATTTCTATACTACAAGGGAAATAGTGAATTATATTTGCCTTTTGCTTCTGATCAAAATTGATTGAGGTATAAGATGTGGATGTCTATTCCTTGGGCTTTTATAGAGCTCTCATTGCTCTAAGATTAATTATTAATTGTGGCTTCGAGTAGGCAAGCATTAATAAGCACTAAATTTTGTGAATGGTAGCATTATATATATTGTCCAGCTGATGTTTAAATTCATGGGGCACAGATCAGTCTTCCTGTTGGTATACCTCCACACCACAACCAATTTCAGTAGTTACTGCTTATCGTACACTGACAAGTGCAACTTTAGCTCCTATTTCTATCCCCCAAACCACCCCACATGGGCTATTTTAATGTTAATAATTTTACATTTCAATTTGAATGAAGGCCTTTCATTGATGTTTCAGAACCTGCCAAAACGTTAAAATGCAGTGTGGTTTGTGGAGGGGGGCAAATGTGAAAAAGGAATTTGAACAATCTGTGTGAGAATGTCTACATGTGCTGGAACAAGATACACAGCAGTGTTATTCTGAAATGAATGCATCAACATGGGGTGGAATTAACAATGTTCATGTTTTCATATACTTGAACATATTGTCCTGCTAAGAGTTTGAGGACCGAATAAGACCATACAATTAATGAGCTCCATAACGTGTGACCAGTAAGCCAGGAATCACTCTTGTAAATATTTGTACAATTATTAGATATATTTCACACTAAATAGACATGTAATTAAACCTTAGTTTCTTGAATAACACGAGATAACTAAACACTATATCTTGTTGCACATTATTTGTTATTTTGGATTATTCAGTTTCTTAGTTTATTTTTATTTATTATATTTTAATATGATCATATTTCATAAAATATAGTTATTGTAGCGTATGTTTAAAAATTTGTGTACTATCGTATTTATTTATTGTATTTTGAGAAGTGTTAGGTTCACAATAAAGCCAACAATAAACTTGCACTACGTATTTTATAATCATTATATATGATGAGTGAGTAAGAAGACCACTCATCATATTTAATGGTAATAAGATGTGTAGTATAGGTTTGTTAGTTTTTGTTGTTAACCAAATATTTTTCTTGTATTCTTATAATATATTGACCAATTATGTATTAGATAATGTATTTATCAGTGCCCAATTTTTCTAAAATTTGGTATGCTTAATTATCAAGATAATATTATATAATTCAACGGTTAACAAAATATATTGTTAATAAAAATATATTCAATGTAATAAGTGTACTATACTTACTCTTGGTAAATTCTTTCTCATATGAATATTTGTTTATAATTAGCCTTAAAACGTCTCCTCTTATTGGTATACCAATCTGTTTCTGAAATCATTGATCCTGCTGTATCAGTCAATCTAAGTTTTTTAGTAAGAATATCAAGTGGATCATGTTAATAAACTAGCTATAACAGAAACAAGGCTACTCAATCAACTAAAATGTTTGGTCATGGTGTGTCTTCATTACTCGTTTCATTAGAAAGTTCAAAATAGCTTGATTCAAGTTCACCTGTCTGTTTAGCTTGAGCCTATCGTTGATTGTGTGCGCTTCACTGCACGTTCAGTGTCGGATACGGTGTTTTGAGATTGTAAAATATGCGATACTTTAAGTAGGTACTTATGCGCACCTCTATAGTTAGTATAGTACCATATAGTTTAGAGCAATAATTTTTTCTTACATTAAGGAATTTTTCTCATTTCCTATATTCTTTGTTTTTGGTTACGTGTCGTCTCAGCCTTTTCCCAACATGTCTCTTTTCACCTTTCTGTCTGTTTCATCTGCTTTATCAATTATCGTATTGTTGGTTTCTAAGTCCAATTCACAGTTTTGACGCGTTTTATCACTTGGGCTTTAAACCCCAATTAATCAGTTATTCTTTTGTTTTTTTTTTTGATTGCTAGGATCTCCAGGAAGAAAGGTAATTCTCTGACATATAGAGATTATTGAAATGGGTTTTGTTTCTCCAACAAAACCCTTTTCTATACATATGGTAGTTTAATCTTGAAAGTCCAGGACTTCTAGGTTTTATTGGTATTAATCAGTTATTCTAATCTTTAATTGATGAATAAAAATCATATGTCTCATTTTCCTGTCCCACTTCTTGTCCTTCTAATTAAATTGTTATGTGTAAGAGTTTTGGATTGTTGAAAAAAATATGATAGGATAAAAGATTATGAATGGTGTTATCATTAAACATGTGTCAATTTTTTTTTTGGGAGAATAGAGAGTAGAACAGAAAATTGGACAGGAGAGTTGAAATCTTAATTAATGCCACCCAGTCCCCTTTTAACGCGTCTTTTTCTTGCCACATACGTCTTTTGTTTTGTCTACACAGCTATAATCTCATTTCATACACACTCTATACTATATGGCTCTTTATTTTATTTTACCTTCGGATCTATCCTTTTATATTGACAATAGAATGCAAAATTCTATGGAAATGGTGTGGAATATTTATTAGCTTTCTTTTATCGTTCTTCTGATTTCATCTTGCTGCACAATATTTTCACTGAAGGGGGTTGCACATTGGCATACGTTGGAGATTAACAGAGCAATTGCCAGGAATTCTAGAGTGTAGTTTTTAGGTAACTTGAACAAATCAAATAGAAGTAATTATGTGAGGAAAATCTACGGAATTTTCTCTAACATACGCTTTACCTCGTATAAATGTACGAACGAGTTTCAATAATACAATGTACTATAGAGCTCACTCACTGTCGGCAACATAAATCAGTGTATAACGTTAAGTATCAAGCAGAATTGATGTAACGTGTAAAACTAGTGGCTCAAACTTTATACATTGATGTATTGTTCCTATCACATATTTATCATCAAAAAGGTACAAGATGGGCGTTGATATTACATGGGATATGCCTTTCTAAAATCTGTACGATGTGTTCAGGAAAAAATGTGCCACAGTGCATGGCAATAGGTTGCTTGCAGAATCCTTGAGGTGACAAAAAGTTGTTAGATAAAAAGCAAACTCCACAAACCATTTTTTCCCTCTATATAGCGGCATTGCTATCACATCATGGCCGAGCCAGCATGGATGCCGGAAAAGCCTGTAACTTTCAATTAGTTTCTCTAAGCAGTAATGTTGTATGTTTAGCCGAAAACTATGAGAATCAATCTTTCCACTTTCTATCAAGAAACAGTTATTGTGGGGTAAAAGGTGAGGGTAATCCCTTGGCGTGTTGACTTTCCAGCTCAATAAGCATCAAGGATTTCTGCCTCTGATATCGGTTTCTCTTGGCAGCTAATGCTGCAGAAGAAAAGTTGCAAGAAAATAGTCAGCAACTAACACAAGATCTAAGTATAGAAAAAAAAAATCCATATATTAAACATTTATATCAAAAAAGAAGACAAACATTTTATAACCTAATATCTCTTGTCATTTGGTGGAATTACAACTCAAATTAAACCTTTTCAGTGAAAGCCACCAAAAAAATATGGCAGGTGATATAAACAAGAACATTAAAAGATTGGTTGGCTTTAAATAGCTCCTACTTGTGAAGATTGACCCCAGTTTGAGATACAAAATGGAAGATATACATATGGCAACCCACTGCACGAGGCTCTAGAACAGGTAGATATACGCAACCTTATCCACGCTTTGTGAGACCTTTCCAAGATTTAAACAAAATAAAAGATATACATACATAGAACAAAATATCGGTTAAACAGAGATATGGTACAAGATTACGATTTTTAGCTCCAAGTTTACAATTTCAATGTTCATGGTAGGGGCAGTTAGGTATAATGGAAAGTTAAAAAAGTAAGCCTTTGCGAGTACAGGAAGCACAAACAAAAATACTGTAAAAGAATCAAATCTTCTAGGAGTAAAGTATCATTAAAATGCGATCCAAGGTAAGTACATAAAAGCAGGCAACTACTGCACTGGCAAAGCAAGTAAACAAACATTATGTTCAGCTACTATACTATCAATGCATCAAAATTAAACTCATATATTATAAATGAAAATGCTTGACAGAAACACAATATCTTTAAAATCATACTTACACATTAATTCATGAGGCAGACCAAAGTCATAATCATTCCTTTTCCTCCTGATGTAGACATATACCAGTAGCAGTACCAAAAAGAAGACAAAAAGACATGACAAGCTTATTGCAACTTTACCCGAGAAGATAATTTGCCATGCTCCCAAAACATAGGACATGAAGGCAGAGATGGTGCACCGCACAGACCTTTGTTGCCCGAGAGACTGAATGAAACATCAAATTGAATATAGAGAAGAGATTATTTCTCATAGGATTATACAATTACAATTTAACTGCACCTTTCATAAATGTCCAGTATCTCACAATCCTTTGGAGATATATTTCTTTTGCACCTATACAACCCTAGCAACTAGCAAGTTAGATATCAACTAATGTGGACTAATGCCTCGGATAGACAATGTTATCCAGAGCATCAATGCAAAATTGACCGGTTTTCCTTGGGTTATATAATCAATTATGCCACTTTACAGGCGTATTCTCCATTAAAAATTAAAACAAGCATAGGCATTAGCACAACTACTGTGATTGAAGTAGTTTAGTTGTTCCTATTGAGGGCAAACCAAAGTGGAAGAGATTTTGTAAATCATGAAATTTACTTCAGAAGAATTACGCAACTTGGATAACCAGACACTAGAACATAGCATAAGCAACAAGGACAATGGAGAGACAGAAGAGCATAAGAACCTTCATGTAAGAAGAGGTAGTAAGGCTGATTCTAGCATTCAATGCTGATGAGGGATGCAGTTGACACCATGAGCCTCGAAGGGACTAGTGTGGCAGTTCAATTTAGACACACAGAGTTACAGAGAAAGAAAGACAGACCCAATCATAAGCCAAAGAAGGAGTACAATATACACAAAGCTAACTTATCCAACATTTAATCTGAACACAATATTCAGAACCAGATAGAGTAGAGCTAGGAGATTAAAGTGACATACTCAATAGCTCCACCATGCACTCCAACTGAATAAAGTTGTTCTGGCACTCGTCCTTCCAATAAATTATCATTCAATAGCCTGTCACGATAAAAAGGATTAGAAAAACAAACTGAAATAAGCATAACATGCCTGGAGAAAAGAAGGGACATCCATTAAAGATTGCACAAGGGGTCAAAATTGCAATTCTTTACGTATGCTAAACATCAAGGAATAAGGCTGCTGAAGTGAGCATTAAGATACCAAAATAATCAATGAGACAAGAACACCAGATACTAGACAAATACATTGACAACTAGATGATATTGGGAAGTAATTAACTCTAAAGTGACTAGGAAAGATGACTTGAAATCAAATTACAAAACCGATGACATTAAGGACTTTTTTTCATAAAAGCACAAAGCATTATAGCATCACCATTTTTGACAGAAAAGGATATTTCACTTGAGGGAAAATAAGTGGTAAAATTAGAGGGAGGACAACCCATTTTGCAAAACAGAAAAAGGAAGGAACGAGGATTGAACCATTTTTGTGTCATGACATAAACTATGTAAGTAAAGGACAGTCACATTAAATAATGCAGTGGATACTTACACAAGCTGCAAGCTTGAAGATGCTAAACTATCAGGTATGGAGCCCGTTAGCTGATTATTGGATAAATCCCTACAGCATACATTACAAAGAAAATAAATAGAATATCAAATGAAAAAAAAAGTTAGATTTTCTTTTTGTTTTAAGACCAGTAGGTGCACAGGCCGCAAGGTTCTTTTCTAGGGGGCTTTTGAACCCTTAGGTGATTTTTAATATAGATGAGATGAGATTTGATGCATCGTAATATTAGTATATTACAAATGACTTCAGAATTCAAACTGTATGCATTTTAAAATAAAATACATGAAATATGAATATCATATAGAATAGGCCTTTTTCGATGTGTAAAAGTATTGGACACTGGTGTGGTAACTGAATTAAAAGAGAGAGAGATATAATATCAGATCTTACAGTTGTGTCAGGGATTTTTGACCTAGTCCAGAAGGTATTTCACCCCCAATGAATTGGAACTCAGGTTCCTGTAAGATTAAAGAGAAGTTAACACTTGTTACTAAACATAAAAAAACAAAAAGACATGTTAACAATTGCAAAATTGTGGCCAACATGCAGATAGAGAACATGCACTTGATCATAAATGATGATTGTGGATAGACACAAGATTAGCCTTGAGCTAAATGTAAGGAATTCTGATGAGGAAATTAAGGACCCCAAAAAAACAGGTTAAGTAAGAAACACTGAAATCTTTGCACGGACTATAAGTGTTTATTCATCAGGTAGAATGCAGAAGAGGTGCTACAGTGCATCATGATTCTATCGACATGGTTTAGCTGATCAGAACATATATACTGTAGTGGTGTAACCACCACAATGAAAGAATAAGGTTAGTTGAAAGTACTGCAGCTGTTCATGTCGAAAATGGATGTTCACGAAGTTCTAAATTTCAGTGACAAGGATAAGCCAGAGAAAAAGAAAATTTAAAAAACCTAGAGAGTACATGTAAGCCAGAGTACTGCTAAGCATGGGGAAAAATTACAGATCTAAATAAATGAGAGTTTTTCTTATAATATGAGCCTCCAAACATATAATCAGCATGAAGTGCAAGATGTCTAGCATATGTAAACATTTGGCAGCTGATACTTACAGGCTTACCAAGTCTGATAAAAGACTAATTTGGTCACTTATGTACCCTTTCAAGCCTTGACTGCCAAGATCTCTGAAATGAAAATTAAAAATAAAAAAGAAAATATAAAATCAAAACTTCGGGAGAGGAAAGTAAATGAAAGAAGAACAATTATTCTCTGAACAAGAAACTGCATGTAAATTTCAATTTTCAAGCTTTTTTCTTCGCTATTTTTGGTTCAGTAATTTAAATTTGCCTTTGTGGAGCAGACTAGGAATTGAATCCATGATCAACTATCTACCCATGATTTTAGCAGGAAGTAATATTGATAGGAGGCCCAAAGGGTCATTTGGCAGAACAACTGATATGCAAGGAAAATGCTAAATGTTCACACAAGATGTCAAGAGTAGGTAAGATTAATCCTATGGAAAATGCTATCCGCACAAAAGATGGATTAGAAACCTTTCTCATAGAATGATCTGGCAACAAGATATCATGCATTGCATACTTTAGATTCACACACCAATCATCTATTTGGCACATGGAAACAACCTACCCCTAACCATACCATATACCCATATAAAGCATGGCATGCCAATTATAAGAGATTCTACACTCAGACAATTTGGTTGCATAAACGACAATTATAAGATTGAATAGATAACTTAGTTGGAATGCTTACATCTGGCTTATGACGAGAGCTGTTTTATCCTTATTCATAAGGCAGGTGACTCCCTCCCAAGCATCCCAACTATTAGGGGCACAAGGATCACCATTCCAACCCATTCTATCGGGAACACGAAGCCCATCCTTCAATGCTTTCATTGCACTCGCTACAAATAAAAAAGAAAAAGGAAAAACACCCAGTCAAGTCAAGTCAAATCAGTCACCCACAACATTCTTGTATGCTTCCTCTACCGTCAACAAAAACACAGTACTCACCTAAACTATCGCCAACTAAGAACTACTCTGTGCGTCCCAACTAACTGTACATTTGAGCAATCTGGGCTTTTAAATACATTAACTTTCGTATACCAAAAAAACAAAAAAATAAACTTTCTAACATCCGGTTTGTCCAAACAGACACTTAATTGGGGTAGGAGGAAGTGTAATTTAACAATTCAATAAACAACCATAAAGAAATTCTTAGTAAGTCTCCAATATCATCTCTTACAAACTCAAAATCTTATTGATGATCTCCTCTATCCTCGTTAATCTATCACATTCAATACTAATTTTATCTATTTTTAGATGTTCAAATAATATTATTCAATCATTATTTACCATGTGTAAAAACATTTTTTGAAAGATAAACGCTATTCTATTATGGTCCCGTAGCCTTGCACATGTCAAACAACCATTTATGAGACCAATAATATTCTATATTTAACCAAGAATTACTCAACAAACATGATACCCAATTAACCAACGAATTCACTACTTGAATTCACACAAAAGGACAAAAGCACATTCCTTTCCCATTATATACCTACTAGGATTCCATCCAAATTTCCCATGAAGCAAAATACCAATTCAGGGAAACAAACAAACAAACAAAAGAATGCGCACCTTGTTGAGGGACAGTGGAAGGCTCAACAGGGATCAAGGCGTAATTCTCAATGCCACTGAGAATAGGAGCACCAACAGCAGCAAGAAGCCTCACTGTCAACACACTCTCGCTCAAGTTCTTCACAGTGTAATGCCAATCAAACGCAGCAAAACTACCAACCTCCTTGTAAATATCAACCCTGCTAACATTCCTCCCATTCAAGAACACATCGAAAACCCTCTCCCCTTCCTTCCTCACGCTCGAATCGATCTCCGCAAAATGCAGCCACACCATATAGTCCATCTTCGCGTCCACACTCAATCCGTACTCCAACACTCCTTCCGCCGTAACCGCCTCCTGGTACAGCTTCATCGGGAAGTAGTTAGGGCTCCGATCCGCGCCGCTGACGGCGTTCGCCGTGAACACCACGTGCGCCTCTGAGGAATCCTCCGGCGAGGTCCGGAACGCGGAGTCCGGCTGCCACGACCGGCCGAACTTGTCTTCGTCGGCGGTGAATCCAGGTCCCCAGTGCTCGTCGGAGCCGCAGGAGACGCGGCCGTAGTTCACCATTACGACGTCTTTTCCGGTGGAAACGGCGTCGTAGGAGGACGGATCCACCTGGAAGAGCTCCAGTGAGGAGATCACCGGCGCGTCGGTGGCGAAGCCGTAGAAGCAGAGGTCGGTGGTGGTTCCGGAATTGTTGTTGGCTGCGGCGAAGGCGAGGAGATCGGAGTAGGCGCCGTCGTCGGCGGATCTTTGGGGCCAGGGGGAGCGCCAGCTGAAGATGATGGTGGAGGAGAGGGAGACGTCGAAGGAAGGGGGCGGGACTTGGCGTCGTAGTTGTCGTAGAGGGTAAAGGTGCGGAGGAGGTAGCGGGCGGAGGGGAGGAGGGTGGTGGAGGGGGGAAGGAGTAGCAGTTTTTCTTGCCGTAGGAGGAAGGAGGGAAGGAGCGGAGGGTTTTTTCCGATGGGAGGTGGAAGCGGAGGGGCTCGGAGACGAGGGCGGGGGTGCCGCCGGAGTAGTAGCGGTCGGAGAGCCATGTAGTGTTGAAGGGGTCGGTGGTGTTGGAGGAGGACCCGCAGTTTATGTGCATGGAGTAACCTGTGTAGTGTTAGTGTTAGTGTTAGAGCAGATAGAGTGTGAGAATAATGGAAGTGAGAGTGTAAGGTTGTTACTTTACTTACCGTAGAGGTATGATGATGATGGTGGTGGAGGTGCAGAGGTGGTAATGGTGATGCAGATGAACAAGAAGAGGAATAAGTGGGGTAGAGTCGTCATTGTTGGTGTTGATTGGAGTGAAAGTATACAGAGAGTTATTGAGTTATTTAGGACATGAATAAAGAGAGGGAATGAAAAATGGGCATGTGTGGTGTATGTGGGAATGGGCGTGCTGTGTTGTGGGAATATTGCAATAGAAAAGAAAGAAAGAAAGAAAGAGAGGGGTGGCGAGATTAGCGGGAGTAGTGGAAGAAGGAGAAGAAAGTCGTTGAAGAGGAAAGCAGTTGTTAGTAGTAGTACTAGTAGTAGGTAATGCATTGCTGCTACGTTCACTTTGATGCCTTTTTTTTTAATTTTTTTTTACTTCTAAAAAAAGAAACATAGATAGTCTGGTCTCGTCTCCTCTGCCGTGGTTTATGCCAGTTGTCTTTCGAGGTTAAGGAAGCAAAGGATTGGGGGTGCTGACATTTGACTCATTGGCTACCAACTGAGGATATTTTAACATTCAGAAAAAGTGGTATTCAATTTGACATGCATTTTATTATTATCAGATAAACTCCTTCGGATAAGTGAATCAGATCCGTAAACTCATTTAATAATAATAAAATGGATAGATATCACGTGAGACATCTATTTTTTGTGTCAAAATATCATTTTATATGGAGAAATAGGCACTTCAGAATTAATCAAATCTAAATGGCCATTTTTTTCTGAGATTTATTTTGGTACTTGTCTAGTATGCTCCAAAAATATCATTACTGTATACTACATCACCCATCTTCTTTTATTGCCGATTACAACACCGCGCCCAATACGGCTGTGGTCATTAACATATTGATTTGGAGAAATGATAAGTGAACACAAGAAGTTAACATAACAAAGGGCATGCTTGATAAGAGAAAAAAACAAAGTAATAAATGACATAAGAGATTTTTTCTGAGAGGAGCTGAAAGAGAAAGTTGTGTATCATAAATCCACTTTAATATGTACGAATAGTAAGCCTCACTGATTAGATTAGAGAAGCTGTGCACATTGGTGGGCATGGATATTTACTGTGATCCGGTACAAGTTTAAATTCTCAACAATCAGCAAGGTCTGTGATCTCAACACAATGTGATCGTCCCCACAGCATCATATATAGGTCATGGTGTTGGAATGTTTATGGAAAAGGCGATGCCTGTACAAATATGTCAAAGTTAATCAAGAGGTTTTGCCCATACCCATAAATAAGGCCTTTTCATTTAGATAGTACGTTTCTATTTGGTCTCTTAAAATTTTTGAGTCAAACTATTTCATTCTTTAAAAAAAAAACTAATCTCATAATCTCTTAAGATTGAAAATAATTGACACATTAGTTATCTATTAGTTCTTCATTAGTAGATTTACACACGTAATACAGTATAATAATGATATATCATTAAAATATTAGAAGCAGCTAAATAAAGTTATTTTGAAACATATTATACTTATTTTGTGTTAAAATTGCACAAAATATGCTACTTTATAACTTATAATAGAGATTTGAATAATTCATTTGTGAATTTAACCACCAAATAAGTCATTTTAAACTCTATTCAACTTCAAATGATATATGCATCACTTAATATTATGTTGGCAGATCAATAGAATTCTATTAGTATTTAAATAATCAAATACATACAGAGACTAATATATCCTATTATTAAAATCTTGGGACTGCGAATTTAATTTCAATTTTTGAGAACTAAATAGTCTTGCAAAATTTTCTTAAAGAACTACATGGGTTATTTATCCTTTCATTTATGTATCCAAAACAAAATTTATTTTTCTAATATTACTATCATTTAACTATGTGCTACACCATCAATAGAAAAAATAAGAAGTTTGCTCTAGCAAGTAGCAACTACTATATTGTAACTGCAATAAAAAGCACAATTAAATGCAGGAAAGAAGCTTCCTAATCGGGTGAGTCCTAGAACCGAAATTAGTGCTGTCTCTCTTCTTCTTGTGTGCAATAATAGCAAACTTATCATCCTCAACTTGAAAATTCCTGATCTCATTTTGTTGAGGGGATTCAAATTAAATTATTTCCCATGTGCCAAATTCACTCTTTAACATATAAAAAAAATTTTAAAAAAGAAAGTGAAGAAGTTAATAAGTAGGCATACTCCCTGTGGAACATGCTAGACTTTTTCGCGTTCTTTCTTTTGTCTTACTATTAATTACTCATACAAATATTACTTAGGCAGTATTAAGTAGTAACTACTAACTACCCCGTTTGGAAAGTAACTAAAGAATAACTAACCACCACCCTGTCTGCTATAATAGTTACATTATATGTAGCTCAATAATATTATATATTATTTGTGGGGCATCCCCGAAAGGCATGAGTGCCAAAGTCCGGGAGCACTAACAAGGACAGGCTAATGGATTGGCAAAAGTGATGGGTATCCAAGGGGAGCTCGCATATGAATAAAATTTGTATTTTTTTTTATTTAACATAATATACAACAGTATTACAAAATAAATAAATAAAATGCAATATGTATTGTTCAATCGTTTTTATAATAAAATTTGACTTAGAGGATGCAAATTTGTTTTGACTAATCAATTTGTGAAACATTAATTCTGATTTGCTGTCACGACAAAGAATTTGCATAGACGTGGTCCATGCAAGACAACCCTCCGACTCTGACTAATGATATTATAATATTTCTCTTGATTCTTTTTCTGGGGTAAATGTTGCCTGAGGTGCAGAAAATTTAAATTATTTAGTTAAACCTTCAAAAGACTCATTTAAGTTTAAATTGACCAACTGAAATTTATGTGGTCTAGTAAAAATAGTAACTTCAGCTCAATATATTATTGTAGCTATTCGTTTACAAGATAAGGCTACTTTTGGGCCAACACTCATGTTGATCAAATTACCCCTAATCAATAATAATAGGATACTTTCGCTCCACATAGGACACTTTCGCTCCACATGAAAACGCATAATCCACTAGACAATGGGCCACAAATTTCCCCACCTGGGCTAGATATTTTTGTTAGACTGGGCTACATATTGGAAGGACCCAACAGAAGAAGGAAGAGATGGACTTTCATCTGTTATAAGACCCAAAATATGTGATGGGCTTCCAAATTGCCCAACACTGCTTAAACCATCGATGACAATCACACAATCTCCTCCGTGACACTTCTTCTTCTGCCTCATCGCTTGTAGGCAATAGCAACTTCCATGTGTCTGCATGCAGCTAAGATTTACCCCTCAGCGTCTTGAAAATTTAAGAGATAAACCAAGTTTATCAATGTCAACTCAAACTCAACTCAATCTTTTTTTTTTCTTATCGAATACACCAATAATCTCGAAAGCTTACGATTTTGTGCTTTAAATCAATTAAAAAGGAAAAAAAAATGTTGGAACAGGTTACCTGAAATAATAAAGCCCGTGGACAAGAAAGTTCTCCAATCTCATTATTCTTATTTAGTGTGATAAGTCTATCCACCAACGAGGTCGTTGTAGTATAGTGGTGAGTATTCCCGCCTGTCACGCGGGCGACCCGGGTTCGATCCCCGGCAACGGCGTTTTTGACTTTTCTTCTTTTTCGAGATATTTCCTTACCTCCAGGTAACGTTACGCCTGCCTGCTAGGCCCTGGTGATTTTGGTCTTCATTTGGAGTGGTTTAATCAAAGGTATTACATATTAATCTATTTCGATATTCATGAAAGAAAAGGAAAAGTTCATTTCGATTTAGATTGCTTATGAGTATTAGGGCTTTATGCAGGTGTTACTCTCTTAATTAAGACTACGACTATCACTACCTAATGGATTTAAGGTATCACTATTGTTTGGAGAAACCAAAGACTTTGTCACTTCACTCATGTAGAGTTTGGTACAGGGAGGGGAAAATGGGGACAGACGAAAAAATAAATATTAAATTTGCATAAGGATATTATTAGAAGAAAAAAAAATATTAAATTTTTTGTTCGTATCTATTTTCACTGTCCTAATTTTGGAAATACAGGAATTTTGTGTTTTTCTGTTTTCTTGTCTTCACCATCAAACAGATTTATGTCTATAGTGTCTCCATATTTCTATCCATGCATCACTACCTTACATCATGTGACATTTTAGTTTTGGCCTCTCACAAAATGTTTGCAGCCTTACAAAGAAAGCTGGAGAATAATAGCTCACTATTGCACTTTCCATTTGATGGGACCAGAATCTTGAACATTCAACGTTATTGATCTGGGAGCTTCAGCGCATTTTGTTAGTTGGAATAAACTATATTCATAATTCTGATACGAAAGCACTGCCATGTTTTCTGCTTAAAGCAAAAGTTAGGGAGATTAATACAGCTTTGTGGTTAGTAGGATTGTTTCTTATGAAAAAAACAATTGAGTGTGAATAAATGAAGGAGTCATGTTGCAATGCAGTATACTTTTTTTTTTTTACCATTTTTCGTTATTCAGAATATAGCAGTGAGTGAAATGAACACTAGTGAAGGCCATATTAAAATTTTTTTATGATTTTTACATATGCAGAATTTCCAACAGATACGTCTCATGATATTGTTCATTTTGTCACTCCATATGAGAGTAAGTATTGAAAAGGGGATTGTTCATACTAGGAAATTGTTTGATTTATTTGGTAATTTCAAGTACAAATTAAACTAAATTGAAATGCTTTCCATTTAGCCAATTCTACTTAAATGGAATAGAATGGCTAGATATTATTACGCTGCTTAGATTACTCTTTATATTAGATGATGACTATCACTGAAAAGTGCAAACTTTATTGGGGTTGAGCACTCCAGCTCTGGCTATTGCGGGAGTGAAATTAGTTGACTGACATAAAGAATTTCAAGACTAGCATATCTGCATATATTCTCATTCATAGCTACAATCTTCATAAAAAAGAATAACCATTTAAGCAGTCATCAATGTGGTTCCTTGGTGATAATCCAAAGATAAATATGTGTGCAGTATATATTCTTATGGAATCCATGTCTTTGTTAGATACCTGACATGACATCCAACTGTAGACAACTCACTGTGTGTATAATCCTTTCTGCTCAGATATACTGCATCAGGCAACACATCATGAAAATGCAAACTCTATCTGCACCCTAAGCCAGTTGCAACTGCACTTTCCCCAGTCCTATCCTATGGCAGGTTATACATTTCTTATGAATCACCCATGGTTAGCTAGAAATTGCTTCCCTTCTCATAGATAATGATGTTGTATTTAGTTGCTGATAATTTGTTTTCAAGTTTGAAACAGCTGAATTTACCTTAGAGATTGTATATCTAAAGTGCTTTTATAATCTATATCTTAAACTGGTGAGTGTCAAATACTAAAGACTAGCTTTCATTCTCCTTATCAAAACTAATCAGTTGATTCCTACATTGATTTAATATGAATTTCACATGAAGCAATAATATGGGCCATCTCAATAACAAGATATATATATATATAAATTTTTGGTAGATTGATTGTGTGTTGATCTTCTAAGAATTTTTGTTATACTAGCAGAATATTTTGCTGCATTTCTGGACCAGAGTTTTATTCTAATGCAACATTTAAGCAATAACAACTGGCTAAGTCTATCTACTATATGATTGATCAAGCTGTGGTTTCAAAGTACTCATAGTCTATATCATTTTCTTAAAGACCCTCTCTAGATTAAGCATTGATAATAGCCTCAGACAATTCAACCATATCATTTAAGGTGTGACTATGACTTGGTTGCAAAGAGTATGTAGAGCCTTGCTGTGGCCCTGAACTCTGGATAGGCTTTGAACTTTTGGACTTAGTGAAATAGGATGGGATCTTCTGACACCAATAGCCTGATACAAAGCATACCAAGGGCTGAGTGAATAGCCTGATACAAAGCATACCAAGGGCTGAGTGAAAAAGTAGCATTAACACATCCCTTCTTTGACAGCTTGTTGGCATTATCTTTAATGCAAAAGCTGAGGCTGCAGCTCTTACTTGCAACTCAGCAGCAGGACTAGGGAGAAGCTGACGTGTGGCTTATTAGGCTCTAGTGTCAAAGCCAGGAGCACACAAGGGATGGTGGATTTAACTGAACCTTAGCTTCAGGAACTGAAAGTATTATCTTGAATTAATTCTGGAGTCACTTTTTCTGCAACATTTATCATCAAGGCCATATTCAATTTTTCTTTTCATTTTATATAAATTAAACCGCCGAGAAGGCTAGTGCACAGAGAATTGCTCTTGCAGCTGCTCTTAGAAATCAGAGAAAAATTGTAAGAACCTCGAATGAGTTTGGATGAAAACCTTTGGTGGAGCAGATGGATCCACATGAATGAAATACTGTAAATAATTATGGTACACGTGAGAATTTTGTCTATTGATAAAAGTAATCACCTTGATTAGATAGAACATTGTTTCATGTGAAAAGGAAAAACAAACTAACTAGAGTCTTTATGGAGATGTAACTGGAATCTTTTGACCACACGTGTGAACCTCCTTTATGTGAGATATTTTGGAAAGGAGTGGAATGACATAAACCGTGATAATAGCATAACATTATCTTAGGATGGCACTTTCCTCGATGCTGCTTCCAGCTTTGATCTTATAACAAATCAAGACTCATTGTTGCCCTTAGACTTTGGAGTGCATGAAAAGACCTTGTAACTTCTCACTTTTATTTATTTATTTATTTTTTCATATTTCATTTCATTGAGTGAAGGACACTGACTTGAAGTGTTTTTCAAATGAATGAAGATTTATTAAACTTGAACATAAGATCCCATACTCCGGATCTGCAAGTGTTATGTAATTTCATGATTGTGACTGAAGAATGGGTGCAAGCAATGCATGGCTAAGTTTTGGTACTATTACACTCAATTTATTCCTTCGTATTCTTTCTCCACAAATCACTGAATTAGATTACATGATTTGATTGCATCGAGACTTTTCTGAATGGTTGAGATCAATCACACTAATCACTGAATGTCAGTCAATAAATTTTCATAAATGGCCTAAACAAAACTTTGCTAAAACAATTTAAATCGACTGGTATAACTACTAACTAGCATAGAATTGTTATTAGTTAATAGTTGCCACTGCCAATCTCATTCTGTTTGCTTGAATCCTCATGAATTAGCTATGGCTTGAACTCCAAAGTTGCATAATAGAGTCATTAGACCTGTCATTTTAGCATAAACAGCTATGAAACATGCTGGTTACTTAGTAAATTATCACTTAGCAGTCGGCAATTAGACACTTACTTAACTTGCTAGTATTGAATTCGTACATTTTGAAAGCTGTACATATTATTACTTAACTATATAGTAAGCCACATAGCATGGTGTTGCGCATCACAGAAGCTTCCTGTCAAGGAAATTGCATATTGCATTCCCAAATGGTGCCTGTTGAGTATTTCAAAAGCTCTCTATATTGGCATTTTGGGATTAGAGTGAAGGAACCGTGTGGTGAGTTTGTTCCTTAAGAAAGAAGCATCAGGAATACGAATTTTGATGGGGTTGTAGCTCAAGGGCTTCAAGTAAATAAAACAATTAAATTAGAACAATTAGATTAGAACTATATATGTTGATTGTATTTTAGGTAATGGGAGTATTGTGAATCAGGAGAACTTCACGTGCAACTCTGACCTCCTTGTTCAGTACAACCGACCCATTTAATTTAATTTAATTTATTTTAATTTTATGTTTCAAGATTTAACAAAAAAACCATATGGTGAGACTTGAGGATATATATACCATGGTTGGACCACTTTGATCACCGTGCATTTCAGACATCAATGTGACCTCCTCTGTCTGTAGTGTTCCTAAGTTCCCATGGTTTCGCATTGCCCACGCTTTCAATTAACAAAGAAATTGCACCGATATCTCAATTCAAATTAATGTATACCATGAATATATATGATTTACTTAAAAAGTATTAAATTTTATGTAAGCATTAATTAAGGCATTTAAGTGTTGTCAATCATCAGCTTTCTTAAATTAAAAAGTCTACCGAGTTAGGTTGGTTCGTGATTGATGTTTCATCTGATAAATATCACCATTAGTTTGTTGTGGTTGCTTTCCATTTTCAAGTAAGGCCACTTCAATGGTCACAATCCTAGCTAACTTACAACAGCAATTTTGTTTTGAGCTTCTTTCGAATGGCATTCATGCTAATGCTATTTTTCCTCTTGATTTTTACTGAGGTTGTCTGTTGTGTAGAGATTAATTATATCATATGCTTGAGTTTCATCACACGTGTAAAAGTAGACCAAGAAACTTATCAACGCATTAATAAAGGGAAGGCCGTACACATGGTGGAGAAATACAAGAATTGTACTGATGCAAATAAAATTAAGGACTAATTCCTAGCATGTCACTTAAACTAAAATTGCTTACAGTTTGTTTCAATTTAAAAATCCTCCCTGAAGAAAAAGAAATTTGTAAGACCACATGAAAAGTCTAAGATATTTGTACCAGTCTTCATAGGAATCAGTAGTAGTTCAGCACAAAAATGTAACATGAAAGCTCTATAATTATTGCTTAAAAGCATGAGAGAGCAAGAAGTATACCAGTTTATACTTGAGTTCTTGCAAAAAGTTTCATAGATCGATCTTATCCATTCATAGTGTTGTCACAAAATTTAGAACCGACATTTCTGTAAACAGGAACAAAAGAAAATTATAGAGATACACAAGTATTATTAAAAAACATTGGTAATGAAGCGGCTAGGATAGATTTTAAAAAATATTAAAACTCAAATCTTCTAAGTTTGGCTCCTAATTTAGAATTAAATTTATATCATAATTAATTATCATTTTAAAATAATTTATCAAATTATTTATAAACTAAACATTGTGTCTACAATAAGAGTTAAATTTATGAAAAGAAATTCATATGGTGAAACTTCTTAAAAATTAAGAAACACATAATGTTCATTTAATTGAGAAATGATTGATGAAGTAGAAAGTTTTAATTTTGAATCTGCACCTTCCCAACTCTACTTCATGCAAGGTGGAACAAGGTTTTTCTAAGTTATCACTCTAAAAACCATTGATTACAGAAATAATTTAATTTAAAAATGTTTCTAACAATAATTTAATTCAAACCGGCTAATTTGGTCTAGTTATCCCAATCGATTTAGCATTTGACCTAGTCAAACTTAGGTCTAATTGGTTAATTTTGATGCGAACCAAACTTGTTTTAATCAGTTGAACCCTAATCTTAGGACATATGACGTACTCCTTCACCATCAAATAATGCAACTTATTGTGTTATATATATGTGAAAAATAATATATATTATATTTTTATATATTTATTTAATTAAATTGAGTTTACTGATTAAATCAATGATCTAATAATTTGATATATTGATCAAGTTAATTCCAAGTTTAGTAAGTATGCCTGTTGGAAGTGAAGGTGGGATTGCCCAGCCTAATTGTAAACAAGAAGTTGGAAGAACCAACAAATTACTGACAAGCGCCTAATTCGATATTGAGTGCTTAATAAAATTGCATGAAGACTGAAGAGGAGATAAGATTAAAAAATGCTATAAGATTATTAATATAACAAGCCGTTCGAAAAAAGTTGGCATCGTAAGTGACTCGGGGAGAGAACGAGGTGGAGCAAGTGGATGCTCATTTGGTGCCTCTGGCTCAGTATGATTAATCTATCATTAGTTTAATTAATCGCTTAGCTGGCTTTCTAATCACTGTTAAATAAAAACTTTATGTCCCTTCTCATGGAATCTTAGTCAAAAGCTTGAAACTTACGTCCTTGGCTACTTTTCTTAGGCCTTTATGATGTTGCATGAGAAAAAAGAAAAATTATAAATTAACTTCTCCTCTTTTTTTTTGGTTACATTAACTTCTCCCTTTTGATCCATTACACTAGCAAAATGCTTTCATGCTTATGCAAAAGCCACTTTAGCTTCTTTTTTATAATATATATCCCTTTTGGGGCAAGAGATACTAGCAAGTATTTGTTTGGATTTTCTCACTTTTTTCCTTATACCATATTGGATTTCTCCTGTTAAGGAGAAACAAAATATATACAGCGTGAAGGGTCAGAAAAATTCTGGCCTTATTGTCATGTGTAAGAATCTTGTGGTTCAAGGCCATGGCTCATGCAAATTGCTTCTATATTCTTGCTGTCTCCTCTAAAGCTGTCAGAACCCTGTAACATATTCTGATTTTCAGTTGGTTTTGATATCCATTATGCAGCTTTTGCCTACTGATTCTAAACTAATCTCAACAAAATTGTCCCAGCTAATATTAATAATTCCAGAGAGACCGTATGTAATTAGAATCAAAGAAGAAAGGATATAAATTTGATTTTATATCATGTAACTAGTTTTTTTTTCCAAAAGAAAAACATTGGTCACAAGGGAGTTTCAAATCACCTCTGAGAGCTTGTCATTCAGCTGAATTATTGTAATTTATTACACCTTTCCTTTCCTCAAGCCAATGTCAAGTTTTTTTTCATTGTGATGGGGTTAGGCATTCAATATTGTCATTGTGATGGGGTTAGGCTCACCAAATTCTGTCTCTTGTTTTATTGAGTTGATCACCTATAAGGTGTGCAATAATTTCTGAACTTTGTACTATTGGAATGCAAACATTGATGTTGATAGATGGGGCCTAAATATGTACACTTTTTCTATATAGAGTCAAGGTAGTGATGAGTTAAGAGAGTCCATTATGATAAAAAAAACCTTCCTAATGGTTGTTATGATGAATTCTCATTTAGGATTCAACAAAGCCAAACCCCTCAATCCATCAGTCATTTCCCTGATTCTGTGGATCCAACGAAAGATGGGCAGAAACAACAAAACAAAAGAAGCATTATATAAAAAAATGAGAAGGCTTTTGTCTTCATGGGCAACCAGAAACTAACCTATTATGCACAAATTAAGGGTAGCTTATACAAACTATGATGATAATAAAAAAAATGTGCTACCACATAGTTTTTAAATGGCAGACCCATTATGCTGGTGGTTGGTGCCTACACATAGGATTATAGAGTGTGACATAGCAATGCAAGAAAGAGAGGCTTTGCTGAATTGCTTGGCTTGTTTTTATCAATTCCCCCCATATTGGGGTATGGATTCCCAAGTGGTAAGGTGGGGTCCAATTGCTGTTTGTCTGGTGGGTTTGGAGGCACTGCACGCCCTTCCATGCCCCATCGGTGCCTCTTTACTAAGACCAATGTGAGATAGGACCAGAACCTCAACTTCTATAAGAACCCCCCTCTCAAACCAATTCTAAAACCAAGTCACACAAAAGTTCAAAGCTCTAAGCTTAAGCTCTCAAGTGAGGTTCCAAAAAACAAGAGAAACAACAGAACCCCATTTGCATTTCTAGGAGTTTTTGCAAGCACAAAACGAGTTAATTAACTCTAGAGAGATGAAGATGGGAAGTGCTACCATTGGAGGCTCAAAGAGAAGGCTATCAAGCAGAGGAGTTGGGGGAGTCCTTAGGGAGCAAAGGGCTAGGCTATACATCATAAGAAGGTGTGTGGTCATGCTCCTATGCTGGCATGACTAGTTCTTGAAATCTCTTGAAGACTTGAAGTCCAAGCTTGTTTTCATTCCATTGGAACAAGATTGGTTCTTGTTCTCTACTTTATTGTCATTTTTTTCCCTTGTTTCTTCCTTTTATTTCCTTCTTTTCTTTGATTCATGGGGTGGAGTGTATATAGCTGACGACAGGATATTATGGGAGAGAGAGTCACAATTTTTTGTATGGGTTGCTGGCCTTGCATACATGGCTGAGCTTTATGTACATCAGAATAGCAATTAATTATAATGATTAATGATAACAATTTTTAGTTTTATCATATATTTGAAGTCCATTCTTTCTACTCTTCATACTGCTCTTTAAGATTTCTCCTTTCATTTTGATCTTTGCTGTGCACTGATTGACATTGAACCTATGCTTCTCATGTTGCTCTTGACATCTTAGCTAAATGTCTAGCACCATTTCTCTTCTTTTCTCCCTCCTTTCTCTCTTTCTCCACCTGTTAGATTCATGATTAAAACATAATTTGGAAAATACAAGTAAGTTACTTTGTTGATAACTTCGTGCATTTTCAGAATCTAGAGCAAAATATATGAGCACACTCTGATAGTAATTGAAAGTAGTTCTGGTTCAGGGGTATGAGTCCCCAGAAAATCCTTTTCTTAGCAGAATCTCATGCAGGGCCTTCAGATTTTTTAGTAATAATTTCATGGGAGGAAGATTTAGTTTGGTATATTCTTATGCCACAGATATGGAAAGAAGGAAAGAATCTAATAAAATGGTGGGTTTTCTTAGATTTCTGGGAATATTCAAGAGAAAGAACATTTAACACCAATTACAGATTATATATTTGAAATCACTGAGTGCTTATTTCTATTTTCTACAGTTTCACAGAACTGCAGAATTTGTATACACACCACAGTACATTTCATCTATTGCAGCAGTCGTGTGACGAGAGAGCCAGCCAAAGGTTTTTGATTTATGAAATAGCTCAATGAGAACGAATGATCTTTAGCATGAAGAGTGATGATATGGACACAACAAAATTATATAATAAATATACATTTTATTATCATTAGATATGATGAGTGAATGAAATGACACTCATATATAATAATAATAATGTGTGTATTGTTATATAATTTTATTATTTTCATTACTCAAATTAATATGCTAAGTAGTTGAATGGTATAGAATTGGAAGTGTCTAAAAATGTCTCTTTAAACTTGGTCTGAGAGGAAAAAAGAGACAAAACAATAGACTATTACCATTAAAAAAAGGGATTTAAGTTTAAAATTAATAAAGAAAAACTTGTGAAAAAAATGTTGTATATGAAGATTAATTAATGCAAGTGGCATCAATAATTAGACACACATGTGTAGGCCCATTAATCATTTGAAGTGAAGATTATGTTGATGACTCTAGTACTGTAACTGCTAGCAACTTATAACATTTTTATTTTTCGGTCAACAGGAATCTAACTTTTTTCCTTCCACCCAAAAGGTTAATATCCATCAAGTGGTTGCAGCTTGAACCCAAAGCGTGTTGAAAAGAGCGGTGCTGCAATATGCGCTCAGAGGTTGACCCTACAAGAAAAGTGTAAAGCGAGAAGATATGGAGAAATTAACCGTTATTTATACTCATATTTTATAAAATATCACATTGATATATTATTATTTATTATTAAATGAAATATAGATTTTAAATTAAGTGAAATCCATACCTCATCTAATAATAAATAGGAGTGTATTGATATAATATTTTTTAAATAATAAGTATAAATAATATTTTCACCGTCTAATTTGCAAAAATTATGCCTGCGCATCCCTTTTGGCTATTGATTATAAATTTTATTGTGGGAATTTTTATTTTAAATTCTGAACAAATAATTATCCCCTATTTAACTCATATTGAACACATAGTTCGTCACAAATAGATTCCCAAACGCAATTTTCTTTTATGCTTGCATACTTTAGAATAGTTGACACATATGTATCGGATGTATATCATATCAAATACATATCGTATTAAATATTTTACCTATACTTTTAGCTACTCCTAATTATATTTTATATATTTATAGTTTGATTTATATCATATTCGTGTTATACCAGGTATATATACTAGTATTTATGCTATATAAATGCTAAAAAACTCTTGAAAAAAATTTCCATTTTTACCTCAAAATTTCAAATAACCCGTAACCCTTCAATGTTATCAGATTAATTTTAATATATTATTAGGATTTTCCTTTCATACTTATAGAGTTATAAGTGCTGATATAAATTTACTCGACAAAATATGATTGAATAGTATAAAAATTATTGTGTAAAAAAGAGGAAAATGCTAAGAAGCCTGACATTATCACCAAACCGAACGTGGCACTATTTTTGAAATGGTTTACATGTTACATATTAATATAATAACTTTTTAGTTGAAAATAGCGTAAAACACCAACCAATCATCGAATGTCATCAGTGTCCATAAGTTAAAAGTCGAGCTTTGATTCGGGCTAACTAGCATTACTCTAAAATGCATTAAAATTCAACATGCATGTGCTATTTGTGCTATTTAATGATTGACCCAATATGATAAAAACTTGTGTTATTTTTATTTGCCACTTTTTTCTTTATTTGAATTTTTTTCCTTTTATTTATTTCATAGGAACTCATTTGTGCATTGTTTGTGCATTGTTTTAAATATTAACAATTAATAACATCAAATTATATAGTTCTTAAAAACGAATTTTAGTTACTGCTTGACATCAACTTAATTTCAGTAAATAATAAATCTTGGACTATTGTAACCAAAAAAAAGTTCGACAATCAAATTAGTGTACCAATCTCTCACCCAAAAAATTAGTACCAAAAAACCTTTTAACAGCCAAATTAATATATAAAACTAAAATAAAATAAATTAAGAGTTTTGTTTTGAAAAAAAAAAAGGTGGCTGATAATTTAGCAAACCTCACTTGATATTGGCATAAATCACTAAACAAATTATTATGACTATACCAACGATCCAGCACCTAAGACGTAGCAAGGGTTCAACAAGTAAAGACTGCTATAAATGGGAATGCTCATTAATTATCATTCTACTAAAAGATATACTTGGTACATAACAACCCAAATAATTTAACCAAAAACAAAAGAAGGGTATACACATGGCTATTGAAAAAAATGTCACTAGCATTTCTCATGTTTGTATATCCATTCTCTTTTACCTTTAGACATACGGTGGTTACATAGTGTTGGGAAACATGAATTGTTCTCAACTCACTAACTAGGACAAAGACCTCTGGTGGGCGTACACTGACTCTGGGGAAGGATGGATGGATCTTCTTGTCTTCCATTCCTTGTGAAAATAGAAAATAGGAGTGTGTCTTGATCCTCTTGTCTTCAACCTAACAACATCATCTAATACTTAAAACATTTTTTTTTTTTGGTAATGGGGAATATTTATCTTTCATTCAAACTTAGTCAATTTTTAAATCAGGGTATTAAGGAAAAAGAAAAGTGTTTTCATATGCAAGACACTACCTTTTCAGCTGGACCAAGGAACAAATTGCGCAACTTTGTGGTCAAATCTCAGTGTGTGTGGGCCTTACTGAATTATTGGCTTCCAGCCCACTTTCACGTGTGCCACGTCTCCAACTCAATGAACCTACATGCAATTGCTACTACCCTCTACTTTTCGATATTTTAGGATCAACACACAATTGATTTTATGAATATAACAAAAAAATGTTCACAATCTAAATTATTATTACCGTAAAAATTAATGTGTATATTTTAAAGGCACACATTATATGATCAAAAGTATGAATTATTATTTGACATTAAAAGGTTAATTTTTTGAGTAAGCATCACTGAAAAAAAAATCAGGAATATCAATAATTCGATTCGAATCAAGTTTAAAATAACATGTGAGTTAAGTTGAGTTAATTTAGTGAGAAATTATTGTTTTTTATTAATAAAATGTCAAAGGAAAAAGTCTAAAACTAAATTTATTTGAAGATTTATCATTCTAGTAAATTATTTCTTTACACAAATACTTCTCTAAATTTATAAACTAAAACTCATCATAATGCAGTATAAGTCCTTTAATTGTCAAATTCAAATTCATTCATCACTTATAATACAGTAAAAAGCAGTTGCGGAGCATGAATATAAAAACATATATATATAAACAAGAATTTCGAAATAATTTTCAGTCCCTTAAATATTTTTTTAGGCTATTTAGTTCTTAGGAAAAGAAATTGAACTCATAGTACTTCAAGATTAAAAATAATAGACATATTAGTCCCATTGTTATTTTTTTGCTAATGGCCTTACATATGTGACACATTAGTTTCTCTATTAGTATAATAATGATATGCCATTAAAACATTATGTGCAAATAAAACAATGCCGTTTTGGAATATATTGCACTCATTTTTATGTCAAAAATTATAAAAAATAAGTCATTTTATGATTTGTAATGGATATTTAAATAATTTATTTTATATAATTTCAGCTATCAAAATAAATAATTTTAAACTTTATTTTACTTTAGAAGACATATGTGTCACTTAGCTTTATTTTAACATGTCATATTGTGTAATTCCATTAGTGTTTGAATGATCAAATACGCAAAGAGACTAATGCATCTTATAGGGGTATAAATGGGTTGGTTCGAATTAGATTTAAGGGAAAAATGAATCCAAACTTATCATTTTCAATTGGTTCGGATTCATATTTTTTTTTCATATCCAAACCAAACTGATTCGATTAACTTCAAGTTAGTTCAGATCAAGTCATTGGATTTACCTATTTATTATTTTTTCAATTTTATCCAAAAAATTCAATAAAGAATACTAAAAATTGTAAAACATAAAAATTTTATATGAGTAAATTCTCATATTTTAATATACTATTCTAATATCTAGAGACTAGAATATTGGCATAAGTTTGAATTAAATGATAATGGTGTAGCGTTTATTTAGGTCTCAAATGCCATACATACTAATGATAGTAAATGATAAATAAGTAATCAACAACAACAACAACAACAATCATAATAATAAGATTGGTTCGAAGTTGATTTTCAGATTGGAGGATGCAAATTTGATGAACGAATTAATGTGTGATTGGTTTTATCAGGATCCAAATCGATTGACATGATAACTTGATCCAAATTGGATCAATCTAATAAAATTTGGTTTTGATTTACCGGGTTTATCGGGTTGATAGAATTCACTTACACCCCTAAAATCTTATTATTAAAATTTTAAAGAGTCATAAATTTAATTTTAATTTTTGAGAAATTAAATTGCGTTGCAAGATTTTTACCCATTGCAGTGAGGTTGCATACGCCAGTTACCCCAGATTACCAGTGTGTTTGTCGGCCACATAGGCAGAGGGGATAGAGAGGTGAATGGAGAGAAAGGTGTTTGGTCAAATGGCATCCTTATGACATCCACGTGCGCCTCCCTTATCCGAAACCCCACCACGTAGGTTACGTACTTTTGATGCCATTTCACTCATCACACCCATGTCCCCTCTTGTCTTGTGCCCACTTCACTGGTCCCTTTTGCTTCTATCCTCCATTTCCACACATACATCCCCCTCTAATCATTTTATATCCCTTCCCTTTCTCTCTCTCTCTCTCTCCTTTTAGATTACCACAATCATACGTGGATGGACCAAAGTTACATGGATTTTGTTTTGTCAAGTTTTTAACATATAGTCGTTGGAAAATAATCAATATATTGATATTTTTTTTTGGTAGATATCAATATATTGATGATATTGATGCTATTTATAATGGATTAAGACAAAAACTTAATAGTTATAAAATATTTTCCCACCTATTCCATGATATCAATTAGACTTAAATATGCTTTTGATCTCTAGATCATTTTATTTTCAGTCTCTCCAAAAAAATTTGTTGGTTTTTAGTCCCTTATTTTTATAATATTAAAATTTTTTGTCCTTGCAATTAATTTATACTGATAAGTGGTGATAACAATAAGGATCAAATGAAAATTTTTAAGATATTTATAAGGATAAAAAATAAATTTTTTAATATTTTAAGGATTAAATGCACATTCTTAACTATTGTTAATAAAGACCTTAATATATAGAGTGTAATGACAAAAAAAACATAATATTAGGGGCGAAAAGGGTGTAGAAGCCAAAAAAAGTATGAAGAGACAAAAACAAAAACAACCTATATTTAGAGACAAAAAATATATTTAATGCAATTAATTACTTTGGAGAGGAAATGTAATATTCGGATGGTTTTGACAAATTTAAGCAACTTAAATATGTTTTTTTATTTAAAAATAATTAATTTTAGTTATTGTAAATCTTTTATTTTGATTCAATTTTTTAAAAAATTGGATTTTGGTCTCTATTCTTTTAATTTTGATTCTCTTAAATATTTAAGAATATACATTTGATACTTACAAACATTATAATTTTTTTATTTGGTTATCTATAATTTTTAAGAATTTTCTTTTGGTTTTTATAAGTATCACACTTGACAACTAGCCTAATTTAACAAGGACCAAAACTAAGTATTTCACAAAAAGAAGTGGTCTAAATCCGAAAAAGCTTTGTAGAAACTAAGACCAAAATTCACTATATTTACGATGAATAAAAACATATTTAAGTCAATTTAATTTAAAATATATTCTAGTGTGTGTTTAAGCCAATTGAAATTCTATGGGCCCATCATAGTGTGCTCTACCCTCAATAGAAGTTACTCAGTATTCACAGTAAATTCATTCCTATGTGGTCATATCCACTGACTGAAATTTCTAACACCTCTTTATTGAATTTGTTCGGTCCTAGCTATTAACCTTGTGTTTGGTTTACATCTCTCAATGTGAAACATAAATCCTAAAACCTTATCTGATCTCTCGTTGTTTTGAAAATCTTTTAATTTTTAATTTTTCAGAAAATTATTTGAAAAACTTTCAACTTTCAGGAAAATACCTTACCTTTTTCTAATGCCCGACTTGCATTGATCAAAATCTAAAACAAACGGGCTTTAAACTAACATCATTGGCATTTAAATTATGATAGTAATATTAATAATAAATAACGATGGGTCATAGTTAAATGCATCAAGATATTTAACACATGAGAAAAATATGAGAGCGATCCTGTTAGATATAATTTTAAAATATAAAATAAGTAGGACATCATTAATAATTACGATTGAATGTAAAATTAGTTGATTGTTATGTATTATTGTGGTTTATAGATACTTACAGTGAAATTCTTAGTGACATGAGAATTATGAGGGCATAATATTTGAGTTGCCGCAGAGAGATTGCAATTTGCAGCTTTATTTTTACAGAAGAATGTAAGAGAGTTTAGACTTAGTTAATTGAGTTTCTTAGACATTTAGTCAAAATTTGACCTATCGTTGACAATTTGTATAGAGAGGTTTCTGCGAGATCAAGCCTCATATCTATGATTTCTAAATCTCAAGGGATTAGTTATTACTTTTGATAGTCAATATCCTAGATTAAAAAAAAAAATTGAACTTTTTTGGGTCAAATGTGGTACTATAATGCTTTTGATGGTAAATTTGATTTCTTCTCATCTATACATATAATGATATGAAGGACAAAGTATTTTCGGTAACATGAGGGACCAAGTTACGTTAAATTTTGTGTGAAGTTGTGTCATTTAAATTCATTTCATTTAGCATACTCTATTTATTCATCTATTATCTACTATTAAAAATATTTACAAAATACTTCAAATAAAGTTTATTATTTCAATAATAGATGAATTGATAAAATATTTTAGATAAAATCAGTATACCTAACATTTTTCTTTCACGTGTGATTCTTTTTCCTATAGTAGTATTTATAACAAGTGAAGAAGGGTCATAGTATTTCCTCCCTTATATTTGAGGTGTTTACACTTTTTTTCAATAGTTTTGTAGGCATTCACTATATACTTACCTGCCGCTTATAACTAGTGGGGTTCAATCATCTTGTCATTATTAACATGTGTGTTTGAGCTTAGGCACGTGTTTCCTTGGCCATATTAATATTCTTCCCCATCACATTTTGTTGGACACCAAACACACTTTGTTTGGCAGAAAGGGGGAAGGGAGAGACAGGAAATACAAAATTCCTAACAAAGTTTTCAGTGTCTAGCAGGTTTAGAATAATATTTGTGCTCATTGGCAAGTTGTAACATAAATTAAGTCAGATGATGTTAAACAAGGCACCAACAAACTTTTGCAGTGTTGATGGTTTAGACTCCTAGCAGGATGACATTCCCTGCAAGTATTTGTCTCACACAATAAGAATAATAATAATACTGATGAATCATGATGATCATGATTAGCATTGATTAACAAAAGTAAGGTTATTGCTTATTAGAATATTGAATTTCGCTATAGATTATTTTTGTTCATAAAATATCGCTGTAGGAATTTTCTAATAATTATTTGAAATTCATAGCATACATAAAACCAACTTACTACTTTTATGTTTATAAAAGATTTATAATCTGATAGGTCATAGCCAGCATAGATGCATTTGGTGACAAGATCATAATACATAACACAATGTTTGTTCTTGCTACCAAGGCAAATAATTCTGATGATAGAGCTGGAGCGCAATAGAGAAGAAAAAAGTTTGCACCATAAACCCAAACACACGCATACTATGATTGCATTGACTAATTTTTCCTCAACGAACTCGGCCAAATAGAAATTCAGTCACACATGTCAGAACCAAAACCAAAACAAGTTGAATGTTGAAGGTAGTCACTGTCAGAGCCAGATTAGGCAGGTTGTTCAGGTCCCCTTTTGTCTGTGGAGAACAGCAAAGCCAGCAGCAATTAGTCTTTGGCCCAACAGGCCTTGGCCAGCTTCTGTTGCCGTGTGAAGGATTGGACTAGAATGTGACTGAGATATAATTCACTGTGATTTGGATTGTCTCATTTTGGTAGAATGTGACTGATATACAATTCATTGTGATTTGGGTTGTCTCATGTTGGATGACCCACATTCCTTATCCACAGACTACAAAGAACCATTATAGAGCCTGTCTCTCTTTTAGAATGCTGCAAACCAAAATGAAGGAATCCAAAGCCAGCTTTAGTCTGTTGGTGATTTGGTCACTTTTCAACAAGCCTTGTGCCAGTTTCTCTTAGCACATTGAAGCCAAACCAAATAGAATCATCCTGATGCAAAATGTTCTAATTTATCATTTAGTACTATATGATGTTTATTAATAAATATAATCATAGACTTAACCTTTGATCAAATCCTGCTGTGTCAATTTCATAATTGCCAAAAAGTTGTCTTTAATTATTTATTCAATGAAAACTTGAAAAAGAAAAATAACCTAGCGCACGAAACTCTTACTTGGTGAGGTCTATAAAAAGTAAATATATGCAGTATTATCCCAATAAACAAAGAGGCTATTCTTAAAATTTAAATTAGTGACCTTCAAGTCATTACTATTACGACTCACCTTTTTATTCAATGAAAATTTATTGACCGAAAAACAGGTTTGGCTTATGGCCTTGTGGCCCAGCCTCCACTACCTAGAGAGAGTCATTCCACCCTTGGAAATGATATCAAGTTCATGGGTGGCTGCTCAATTAAGCTCTCTCGACAAGTTTCATGACCTGATCTCCAAGCCATGACAAGTTTAATGACCTGTAAGGATGTCACTTTTTAACATTCATGAATCTGCCACCACCTTAACACATAATTTCAACAGATTTTTATGGGAGACAACACATTTGAAGATAGGGACATCATATCCTAGAGCATAGAAATATACATCTGCATCTGTTCCTTTCAGTATGTGAGAAACGGGTTGCCAAATGTGGGCAAGTCAGGTCCACATGCAACATTTGGAGAGCCTGGAAGGAACATAACAATAACTTCCCCACAACAAAAGACATTATACATAATAACTTCATCACACCAAAAGACAGTATACATTACAGCATTGTTGATCAAAGCATTAAGCAATGAATTCACCGCCTTATATTACGGCCTGCCCTCGTAACCAAGCAAAGTAGTAAGAGTTCAATTTACCCGTGACTCTAAAAGGGAAAGTTATCATCAAAATGTAGTTAGAAGTATCTTTGCTTCACATATGAGTCTAAGGACCATATCAGTTGACTGCCATGCTGCCACCCCAGGCAGTATAGCTATCCTGTGAGCCAAATTCCTAAAACAACAAGAAATGCATTATCAATCAAGGGAGTTCGGCAGTCCAGACAAAATTAAAATGAATTCAAACGTAATGTGAAATCATTGAGAACATGGAATACCAGCTGACTGAGTCGAAACTCTGAAGGTGGTGTCTCAAGCTCCGCATTGGCAGCGTCATCAAGAGCAAGACTTTGGCACTCTTCAATATCTTTCTTCAGATGCTCTGGTCCTAGCTGAGCATAAACAGAAAGACCGGGCTGATCCTCGTGTTCTCCAATTTTGCCATCCCTATTGGGAGACTGGCTGTGTAGGAGATCATCACACAAGGACAATGCTTCAACAAGTTGTTGTGAATCCAACAAATTCTGTGACTCACTGTCCCACCATTTTGGTCGTCATCAGCATTATTTTCTATGTTATCTATCCCTTCATTATTTTGAGTTTCTACTCCGGATAGATCAGTTTTTGCAATCGCTTCACAATCAGCTTGAATGTCTTCTACAAAATCTGTTTGAGGATGCTTTGGTAAAAGAAGACAAAAATAGAAGAACAAGAATTGTCAAAAGTCTGTGGTGCTACGTTCACACTTTTTAAAACTATAATCATAAGCAGCAAGTAGCAAAATTAATCTCATAAAAGTTTCGAATCATTGTAAACCTGAAATTGCCTTAAAAGGTAAGACAATAAGAATTACAACCTTAGCTATGTGGTTACATGATATTCCAGTATTAGTAAACAAGAATGAATAGAAGGATTGGAAATTATTTTAGAGTAGTGGCACCAGCCAAGCATGCATCTGTTGTCTAAAAGGCACATCGAATAAATGTCTTCTCCATAATGCCAGAACACAGTACATCTGTTAGCCACATTACCCTAAGTCATTAACTGGGCCAAACTTACATGTTTGGTCCACAAAATGTTAAAACTTAAGGATCTTTCATATTAGGTTAAAACTTAAGTCTTAATACAAACCATGATATTGATTTTGACATCTTAGCAATCGAAGATTAGATGCTTAAAATGTTTTTGAGAGAAGAAAAAAAGTGGGACCAACATGTGATAACACAAGAACAGCTAGATACATCCTCCTCCAATAACAAGGCAAAACACAGAAGAAGACAGTATTCATGGAAGAATGACAATCAGATTTAGATTTAGATTTTCTAAGAAAATATGGTTGAAGGTATTACCTGAGGAATGTGACGTGATTCTTGTCCCAGGTGATCTGAACATTGCTTTTCATTACGAGGAGGTTCAGGAGTCATGGAATTGGGAGTGGCTGGAACCACTTTCTCAACAGTTGCTTCATTGGTTTCAGGAATATCAAGGTCATCAGTTTCACTCAATTTGTAAAACACTTTAGAGATAACATACTCTCCATCCTTTTCATCCTCTTCTGTTCCTAGGTGATATTGATGCATAACCCAATTAGTTTTCTCAGCTTTTCCTCCTCTTACCACGCTCATATACAGAACCATAATCTTTTTACAGCCTTTTTGAACCCCATTCAACATCACAGGTTTAGTCTTTCCAGTCTTGTGCCAGCGGACATCACCAAAATCCTGGTCATTTATTTTTCGACGTTTCCGATTGCCATTATTGTAAGCCTTGACAGCTCTATGGAAAAAGTGGGAAGCACTTCCATCTTGCTTGACACCTAATTTTTCACCATATATTAGTATATTTGATTGAAAAAATAACAAATCATTCAAATTTGAATAAAACACTTCATATCCCACCTGGTAAATGTTGAGGATGAGTATAACAAATTCCATCATCCACTTCAAGAGTAGTAATAAATTCATCAATGAAAGGGTGAGGTTTTGAATTTCCTACACCAACTTTCGCAAGCAAGTGCCATATTAACTCTTGATCAGATGGATCAAATTTCACACCTTTTGGCAACCCAGGCCACTCTTGTGCTACCTGACAACAGAAAGTTGTCAAATATCAGAACATGTAGAAGTGTAATACGTTGGATTTAGAAAGGATAAAATTTCAAAAATTCACTAAAACTTTTAACTTAATAATGCAAATAAACTTTTAGTATACATTTCTATGACTCCAGACATATCGCAAGTAGCACAGTTGAAAAGAAGAAAAGAAAACAATCAAGTGACAAGCATTCGAGATCATCAGTATGCATTGTTCAGAATGTGTGATGGAAGGAAGTAATATTTCATCATGTGTCTAACTTGGGGAACATATCAGAAGGCATGAGAAACTGCCCACAAAATTGGTTCCTTCAGCAACTGATGTGTTCCTACCAACGTCGTAAGTAGTAACATTATTATTAACAAAAATTCATAAATCATAAGAGTGATCCAGTGGCCCCATGCAATCCAATGATGCAATGGATCCTAGGGAGTTTTAAAAGTACATATAAGCACAAAATATATATTGATTATTCGGGTGAAGTTGAAAATCCTTCTTCATGTATACATGATATGAATATTATGATTGAAATTTTCAGTACCACAACATGAGCTCAAAATGTACAATACTACAATCTCTCCAATATCAATTATACTTCCACAAAACTGAATCACATGCAGTTGAAAATTTCAGTCACCACATAAACTTTTTATTCAAAAGTGAATGCTAGGTAGTTCACTACTTGTAACAGCATTAAACCTAGGTAACTGTCGGATCCATGTGATTACAAACTAGCACTAAAATGATGATACTGTCTACTAGAGACAAGCATAAAGAAAAGTGGCAGTTTCTGTCCTAAGATATTTTTTTCCACAAAGTTAAATGAAAAGCTTTTTTCCACTAATATTCGACATTCAGTTTGGTTCAGATAAAACGCTTCTCTCACTTTCTCTTTCAGTTTATAATAGCATCAACTAAGGTATAAATGATTTTTTTTTTTCCATATACAATTACACTCATGCAATATCACCGACAGAACTTACAAAGAACCATAGGATACCAGCAAGACTTACATAGTTATCATAAAAAGTAATCATGAAAACTAGAGTAAATGAATGGAACACAGATACAACAGAAAATGTGATGAGGTTGAGGATGAACATCTGTGGTGGAATAAACCTTACACACAAATGCAATATCCACACAGAACAAACACATGTGCCTGCAAAATAGAATCTAAAATGAAATGCTAGATAATAAAGATACACGTACATCACTGTTGTCAATAAGATGGTGGCAATTGGGACAATCTCTGGAGGGATTGCTTTTCCATATAGCTTTTCCGCATGCTCCAGATGCACTCTTTATCTTGGTTGCAATTCTACTTTTGTCTACCAACCATGATGGTCTGCATAAACAAGTGTAGGTACAAGTTACAAAATTTTAATAACCTGAGGCAGACATGGCTACACAACATAAATTGCAATAGTCTAATGGTCCAAAATGTCAAAAACTAATACCAATATGATAACCCAAATTCCTTATAACAAAGAAAGAACAACACTTAAGATGTGTTTGGTTAAGGGATAAAAATAGGGGATATTGGGATAAGTTTTCACGGATGAGCTCCATGAGTAAAATTACACATGAAACCCATCCATGAAAACATTTCCCCCATTTTTACTCCCCAACCATTTACACATGAGGGTAAAAATTTCTTAGTCGAGTTTTTAGTGTAAAATTACACATGAAATTCATTAGATGAATTTCTACCCCCATTTATACTTCCAAACCAAATACACCCTAAGAAAAATAATGAATCAGAAAAGAAAATTTTACAAATTGCAAGGGAAAAAGTTCTTGAATCTCTAAAATCAGTACAGAGATGGCTTAGAAACTCAGGAAGACACAATCAAAGCACAAAAGAACAAAAAAAATTGTTACTTGGTTGGAACCGAGTACATTTAGCACTTAGGACATGTTTGAACTTTGAATAAACCCTTTTCGTGTTTCAGAACAGCTTGCGATAAAAAATGATTAACCATGGAGAAATTTCTGCTGAAAAGCTGCTTTTACGTGAAACCTAACCTAAGCATAGTCAAACATGTGCTTAATCAAAATCAGAACTCAGGTGACCTTATGCATGTTACTTCCATTTCCATTATATTCAGAGAAAACAAAGCACAAAAAAAAAAACTCTAATCTAAAGTAAACACAACTTCAAATGAAATGAAGCAGTTCATTTTCATGGCGCATTCCACGATTGAATGATCAAAAGGGTGAAGGGTATACAGAATAAAAATCACAACTTTCAGTTGCTAACGATGATCTCACACTTATATCGCAACCACAGAACAATGAACAAGGCAGAGACGAACCCCATCAGAAAAATTCAACCGAAATACGAAAAAAGCTATGATTTTTCACATGAAAAAAGCTAATCCCATTTGCAATGTATAAAGAGAAAAACACAAGACACCGTTATTCTTCTACTTCTTAGATGATGTTTCAGGGGAAAATGAACAAGTTTGAAGTTGAATCAGGGATGGGGAAAAAAGACAGAGAGAGAAGTAGATACCCAGCCATCGGAGAGAAGAAGAAAGAGAGGCTGATGATGCAACTCAGGTCAGACAGAGATTCAAAACCCTCTATTTATGTGTTTTTTGTTTTTTTCTTTTCTTTTGAGTTTGAATGACATTATGGAGCAACAATACTTTATGTGCATACTATCTAGACTCTTTGTCATTGGACCAATTTTAATAATTTTGATAAGATATATAATATATATTCATTATATAATTTTATAATTCCTATACCATTACTATTTGAGTTTTTGCCTCCTTCTCGGAAATGTCCAAGTTCTGCTGATGCCATAAGAAAAACAAAAGAAATGTTTATGGTATGGATTTAAAACTTTTTTTTCCCTGGGTTTATGGATTTAATTTAGATTTAATTTCTATGTAAAAATGTAAAAAATATATGATTAGATGACTTTATATTATTAGTGCACAAAAATTATGTACATGTAAAAAGATTTTAAATTGAAATATCCAATCACATATGGACTTAATTTATATACACTAACAGTATAAAAAAAATTTATATTATTATCCAATTAAATCATTTTATTTATATGACTTTTTAAATAATAGATATAAAACTTAACCACTTTTACTAATATAATAAATAATATAATTTTTTTATATTATCAATATATAGAAATTAAGCTCATTCTATATTATAAAAAAGTTAAACTCATCTATCTATTATTTTAAAAATCTTATTAAAAATAATTATATAAAAGTGTAAGACTATTTTATACACCTAAAAAAAATTAAACTCAATATTTATTATGACTCTTGAATACATCAAAGAAACCTAAAGTATAGTGTTTTAACACTTTATTATTATTATTTTTCAGTTTTAGTTTCTTATTTTTAAAATCCAACTTTATATTGTTCACTTTCAAAATTTGAAAGTGCGTTGCTTGCAAAAGAAGTGTCTTATATTGTGGTGTAACGTATTATTATAAAGTAGTGTGAACGTTGAACAAATGGTAAAATGGGGATACCCTCATTCCTAAGAATTGTGGAGTATATCAAATCAAATTAAACTAATTATGGGCCATAGGACATTGGCGGCAAGAGCATTGCCACTGTGCATGTCTTCTTCTCATTCGTGTTGTTGACTTTGATTAATCAATTGTCTAGTCTACTCCTTGTGGTTTTCTGATTGGTGATTCCATGTTTGGCATCTAACAGCAGAGGAAGTGCGATATATGGCATTTTATTTTATCGCTCCAATTTGTTTCTATTCTTTTATTTTATTGAGTATCATCTTATACTAATTTTATGGGTATGTTTAGTTAGGAAGTAAAAAAAAAGATAAAAAATGTATGAATGAGCTCTTCATAAAAAACTATAAATAAAGTTCATGCATAAAGTTTTTATTTTATTTTTATCACCAAAATAAATATACCCCAAATAAAATAAAATAATAAAATATAACACAGTCTACTTTTTATGTCGATATATTATCCCTATTTTCTATTATCAAATGGATTAGAATATACTTAATGCATGGACACGGATCTTTTGCAATTGTATTTACCTGCAAAAGCTGTATACAGCTCTTAATATATGGTGAAAAAGACGAGTGTAAGTTTTATTGTTAATTTGTTGTTCAACAAAATAATATTAAATAACAATTTGAAAATTTATCAAGGTAAAAACTAAACATAAAAACTTTTTCTTCTTATTCTTTCATCCTATAGGATTACACATACAATTATGTAGCATTTTAGAACTTTCATCCTCTATAACAATATGAGTTTAATTTCTATACACTTTTTACATCGTTATTAAATCAGATTATCTCATTTGTATAATTTTTAAGTAATAAATATAAAACTTAACCACTTTTAATGATCTGGTAATTTATGATTAGATGACATTATGAAAAAGTTTTAAATTATCACTAAATAAAAATTATAACAACCAAACAACTCTTATCCTCACATACTTAATTATAGAATATTCTCCTAATATATATATATATATATATATATATATATATATATATAGAATATTCTTATTGAATTATTTATTCCTATAATTTCTATCTCCATAACATTAATCTTATCCTCAAGGTTGCTAAAAAATGAAAAGGCAATTATTTTTGCCTAAAAATTATAATTCCTAAAAGAACTAAGGGTTTGTTTCAGTTTTAGTTTCATTTTCAGTTTTTAGTTTTAAAGATTTTGTGAAAGAAATATGAAAACTGGAAATTAAAACTGAAATTTGAATTTTATAGTTTAAAATTTTCAATATTTCCTTCACAAAATCTAAAAACTAAAACTAAAATGAAAATTAAAACTAAAAACTAAACTAAACACGTCATAATGTTTTTGTGATTTGTTTTTCAAGTACACATAAAAATAACCATGGTGGCATTGTTTGATTGGGTCAACAAGAAATGCCTTCAGACATTAAATTTAAAACATCAAAACAAAACAAAAAATTCCATAGTCTTATCATCAAATTAGGCTTGACCCACCAATGTGAATTAAGCATCCTTCCTCTCATGGCTGTACAACTGGCCCATTAGCAGCTACCCGCTTATATTCTGGGCCAGGTCAAATCTGACCCAAATATAAACATTGTATCACTCCTGTTGCCCGAGCCACCCACTTGAGGAATGTTGGCTTTGATAAGGTCATTTGCTTCTAATGCGGTTGTTGAGCTGTTGTTGTGCAAGCACTATTGTGGAAATTTCTCATTAATTTGGGAGTTATTTGAATTGTTGTTGAAGATGATGTATGGTTCCTGGTTTGTGCTTTGTTGGTAATTGTGAATCAGCTATGGGATTGATCATGGGATCTAGTTAACGGCTTGAGCTTTTGCATCAATTATATGATATCCAATTGACTATGTACGATGAGAAATGATAGCTTCAAGCATGTTGTGGGTACAGTCATCGAAACCCTCCATATTCATAGTGAGTTCAAAATGCAAGTGTATCAAAATGATACAAAAAAAAAAAAAAAGTGCTTTCCTTTCTTTAGACCAATTTAAACGCTTCCAAATTAAAAATAAATAAATTGGCACTATATAAGTTGGCATATGATCATAAATTACTCAACCAATTCAATTTATCATAAGATAAACCCGCCCCCACCCCCCCCAAAAAAAAAAAGAAAAGAAAAGAAAAGAAAGGTGTTAAACTGAAACTATAGCATATTGTCCATGGACAACTCTTAGACAGAAAGCAAAAAGGCTTATATCATGTCGGTTTAAAAATAATTTTTCCACGTTTCGAGAGCAAGATAACATATTTATTATGTCTCATCCATTAATTGATATATTAATTTTGTAGATTACCATTATCTTATATTTCCAATATTTTTAATATAATAGCTGGTCGATCAATAAATGATACGAAATAAATGTTATATCTTGCTCTTAGTATCTAAAAATTTCTCCTCAAGTTAATTATTACTCATTTTGTTGTGGAATAATTGTTTAATACCAACACACATATCAAGGAAAGCAAAAAAAATCTTAGTACATTTAGAAATTTGTATGAGTTGATAAAATTATTTTTTATAGTTATTATTACTTATTCCTGGTAAATGTATTGGTTGTTTAACTAACACATTTATCTTAAGATAAAAAAAGAAAAAAATATATTAATATTGTAAATGAATAGATAACATAAAACCTAAAAAAAAAATGACAGTTATTCTAAAAATAAAGAGTATGAAGATTCATTGCTCTAGTTTATGTCACTAAATCACATGGGGAGTGGATTGCAATCGCTTTGGGCAGACATTAAGTTCAAACAATATGACGGAATATTTTGTGGAAGTTACAAAAATTTGATGTAATCAATAACTAGTGTTCAAAGCATAAGTTGCCTCATATAATTTCACATTAAGCCTGTGAACACTCGTTGATGAGAAAGCCATACAATTATTGTCCACGAAAGATAAAACTAATGACAAGAAATTGTAAATAGCAAACACAGAATAAGACTTGCTCAAATTTCAAAAGAAACATAAAATGAAAGACCCACCAAACAAACAGATCGAGTCATCCACTAACCTGATTTCTCACAAACGACATCTTTAGCTTTGCCACTTTTATTGCAATGTCCACATAAATCGTGTCCGCTACATCTTCCACCCATCTGAAGTAAGCATGCCTCCAACTCTTCTTGAAAAATAGAACCCCAAAACTCCCCAAAACCCATTTTTCCAACTGGTCTATCTTGCCATCTTTGTCTTCAAATCCAATGTCACTTGGAACTTGATGTGAATAGTCACCGCCAGAACAGTTGTTTGGCAGTGGAAGTCTACAAAGATATGGGTTGCCAGCATAAATGGATTGGTCATAAGTTGAAAACTGATAATCAGTGGGAACTAGTCCAGAGAAGTTGTTGTGTGACAAGTTTAAATGGCTCAACAAAGTCAAAGCTGACATGCTGTTTGGAATCCTGCCTGAGAGTTGGTTATTAGAAACATCAAAGGATTCCAATGACTTCATATCCCCAATCATCTTCGGTATCTCTCCTGTCAAATGATTGTTTGACAGGTTCAGGCCATGCAATCCACTGAGCAAAGTTATTCGCTCAGGAATGAATCCAACTAAATGGTTTTCTGACAAGTCCATGGTTACTACGAGCCTCAAGATTTTGATATACTCGAAATCTCTTCCTTTCATGATTTCTTTGACATGCTCATTAGACCATGACTCATAAAATGGGACATCGAAATCGAATTCTGAAGTCAATTTATTTGATGATTTGTTGAGAGTCATTCCTTGAAAGTTGCCAATGCACCAAGGAATTGAACCTTGTAAATTGTTTCGAGAAAGGTCCAAAATTTTAAGGGATGACAATTGGCATAGTTGTGAAGGAATGCCACCACTTAACATGTTTTGTCGCAGTCTAAGAATTTGTAGTGATGGAAATGTGCTTGCTGTCCATGATGGGAGGCTGCCAGAAAGTTGATTATCTCCAGCATAAAAAATCAACAAACTCTTCATATTTCTCACTGACTCCGGAAGCACACCTTGAAGGTTGTTTTCATTCAAATGCAACCATAATAGCGACGAAAGATTCATGAGTGAGCTTGGGAAAACACCTGATTTTATTGGATGACAAATTTATTTCTTCCAAATTGTTCTTATCCTTCCAGCAATTTGGAATTTCCCCAACTAATTTGTTCTTTGAGAGGTCAAGAATGTGCAACCCACTTTGGCACAATGAATTGGGAATTGAACCACTGATTTGGTTATTGGAGAGATTCAAATACCACAACCGTGGCAGCCGCATAATTGAAGACCATTATTTTTCTGTTGAGATGTTTCCCTCCAACTTGTTTGAAGACAGATCTAAAATTGATAAACTCACAAGTTGATCAAAATCAACAAGGAGGCTCCCATGCAATTTATTTTCTGAAAGATCAAGGTCTCTTAAATTTACAAGTTGATTAAGATTTTGAGGTATATTGCCGTTGAAATGGTTATTTGAAAGAAGAAGGTCTTCTAAATCTACAAGGTGACCAATACTTTTAGGAATGATTTCCGTAAAATAATTATTTAAAGAATCAAGATTTTCCAAATTTACAAGTTAATTAAGAATTTTAGGAATTGCTCCCTCGAAATTATTTCTTGTACTATTTTAAATTTATCTTAAAAACAAAGAATAAGAATTCCTATGAATAGAATAAATAAACATTTCTATTACTAGTTGTTTTAACCCATATTAAATTACTTATTTTATAAATTGAAATCCATTTCTGTATTATAAAATCATATATCACTTAATGGGTGATCAAACCAAGAACAATATTAGTATTGCTAGAAAACTTGATAACAAAAATGGTATAAAATTAATTCCCTAAGAATCCATCTCCATTTAGAAAGACATGATTGGAAGATCGAAAGCAACAATAGTAATAGCCTATAATAGCTATGAAGTCTCGTTAGATATAAAGGGTCTTGAATCCTGAGTCTTGCAATACAAAATATATCTACGACTATTTCTAAACTGGCCTAAATAGATGAATTTAATAAAAGGAAATTAAATTGGAATTCATCCTAAGTAATTTTCCAGCGCTGAGGCAGTAGAATTTGTGCTTTAACATTGGCTTTCAATATTTCACTTGACTGATTTGCGACCAATTTGTGCGCTGCAGCATTGGGTTTTTACTTATATGCTGCTACTCGTGCTCAAGCATGGAAATGAGAGCTGGAGCTGCTACTGAAGTGTAACTATGCATCAAATCTTGTATTCCGGATTGGATCTTTTGAATCTTCATTGATATCTCACATTTTTTGGTTAAATTTGATCCCTTTTTTTTTCAATCTCTAATTATTGATGCGATATTTTATTCTACAAATTAAATTATTTTTTCATATGCTATAAATTAAATTAATTTAGTAAGAATAATTGTCATTAAATCTCAATAAAATCAACATCTCACTACATATATCAATAAAGACATTTTTAATTTATTTCTTGATAAAATTAACCAAGAATAGTTTAAATAAATTAAAAAATTGATTAGATTCCAAAAACTTGGATCAATTAAGAAATTTTCTCAAGTTATCGGAGTGTCATTTCCAAAAACCTTAAAAGTGTTATTTATCCTGAATTTATTTATATCAAAAGACAAATCCGGTAAATTTTAATCTTTTTTCTCTCATTAGAAACACTTAAGAATACAAAACGAGAAAAATTAGTTGAATATATAAACAATAATAAATAGATTTACATTTGTAAATACGATAACTTGTTGTTTCAATCCTTATAACTTTCTTTATCCAAGTTTTGTTTAAGATTTTATGATTTTGATCCTTTTTTATTTTTGTCCTTATAAATATTTGCGAATATGCGTCTAGTACTTACAAATGTTGAATATCTTAAATTTTCAACATATATATAAGCATTCTAAGTGCTAGATGCATATTCTCAATATATATATATATATTATTTGAATCCTTATAAATATCTTAATTTTTTTAATCTTATAAATATAATCATTTAACAACTATGTTAATGCAACAAGGACTAAAAACAAATATAAAAAAAGGATCAAAGTCAAAATTCACTATATTTATAAATACTAAATATAAATACTAAAAATATCTTTAAGCATTCTAAATATGTTGAATACAAAAGCTATGAAATAATTATGATGCAATTAAAAGAGTTAAAAAAGTTATAACTAACACCTGTGTGAAACCTCTACCCTATGGGCCAACAAAAATGTTATTGAAATACTTCAAATTGAGTGTCTAATTGATACATTCACTTCTTTATTATTGGATGTGACTTCTCTTTTTTTCACCCATCTATTACATTAAATTGTGATGGAGTGGATATTTGAATTGATACTTATTTTTAGATATTACAATAGTAATGTCCATGGAGAAACACAAAGGTTTTACTATGTAAAAGACAAATTCACACTTTTCCCGGAATTAAAAGGAGGTTTCTTTTTTTTTTATAATAAACCCAAATAGGAGAACATTAACCCTCTCTCTTTTAAAATAGAAGAATATTACTTTATAAAAATTAGGAGAAGCTCTTAGACACTATGAATGCATTTACCACTTTTTTTTCAAAAGAGTTCTTTTGAAATATTTTGTGTTTTGTACATATAACAAAAGTAGAAAATTGTTATCAATTTTAAAATTTTTTTAGAAGAAAATAAGGAGTTGCTTCTCCCAAAAACAGTAGGAGAGACGAAATTTCATTCCTTAAATTTCGGAACCACTACCTTCTCATTCTATTACGATTTTATCCTAACAATTTTTAAAATGTACAATTCTCCCTTGACTCTCATCTGCACTTTCAATGATAAGAAAAATTATTTTTATATTTATTATATCCAAACACAGCTGTTGATAAAGCAAAATATGTTACCAGAATCCACCTCAGCTACGTCAAGACATAAACACATGCATAGTATACACCGTTATCTTAGGCAGAGTTTGCCGAGTTTCTATAACAAACTTGCTTGGTTACTCTTCCGTAAGCTTCAGTTTGCAAGCTCCTGCATACATCGACCGAAGTAGACATGAAATTTTTCATTATTTAGCTAAGGCAGGTTTAAAAACAAAAATAAGTTTTAATTAGGAAAAACAACTTGTGCAGGAAGAATAATACAGGTTGAAGACACTATGAGAGTTAGCACAGTCATAAATTACTTAACTAATTCGTTTCAACATGAAATTCACCAAAAAAAGAAGTGTTAACTTGTAACACTAGCATACGATCCATGAAAAACTCTTTGGCTAATGACTTTAATATGAGCAAATATGAGCAAATGCTTACTTACATCCTCTCGGTTAAATTATTGATCAAGATTCATTGCTCTAGTTTCTGTCACTAAATCAATGGGGAATGGGATTGCTTTTCTCAGTTGTCCAACTTTAGACTAAACATTTAGTTAAAACAATATGACTAAATATTTTGCGGAATTTGTTATTTTCCTGTAAATCTGTAATCAACTACTTGTGTTCAAAGCATAAGCTAGTTCATAAGATTTCACACCAGTGAACAGAAAGCCATAAATCATATTATTGTCATCGAAAGATAAAACTGATAACAAGAAAACAAATACCAAGTGCAGCATAAGACTTAATCAAATTGCCAAAGAAGCAGAAAAAGAAAGGCATCAAAGAAACAGAGTCGACCACTTACCCGATTTCTCGCCAACCACTTCTTCAACTTAGCCACTTTTATTGCAACTTCCACATAAATAGTGTCTGCTACACCTTCTACCCATCTGAAGTAAGCATGCCTCCAACTCTTCTTGAAAAACAGAACCCCGATAAATCCCCAAAACCCAATTGCAAAGCCAGCTGCGACGACAAAGTAGAACCCCCATTTCTCCAACTTGTCTATCTTGTCATCTTTGTCTTCAAATCTCCTGCTACTTGGAACTCGATCAGAATCATCACCAGGACATTTGTTTGGCAATGGAGGTCCACAGAGATATGGGTTCCCAGCATAAATGGATGGATCATAAGTTGAAAATTGATTATCTGTGGGAATTGGTCCTGAGAAGTTATTGCGTGACAAGTTTAAATGGCTCAATGAAGTCAAAGCTGACATGCTGTTTGGAATCCTGCCTGAGAGTTGGTTATTAGAAACATCAAAGGATTCCAACGACTTCATATCCCCTATCATCTTAGGTATCTCTCCTATCAAATGATTGTTTGACAGGTTCAAGCCATGCAATCCATTGAGCAAAGTTATTTGCTCAGGAATGAATCCAACTAAATGGTTTTCTGACAAGTCCATGGTGACTACGAACCTCAAGATTTTGATATACTCGTATTCTCTTCCTTTCATGATTTCTTTGACATGCTCATTAGACCACAACGCGGGATTTGAGCCATCGAAATGGAATTCTGAAGTTAATTTATTTGATGATCTGTTGAGAGTCATTCCTTGAAGGTTGCCTATGCACCAAGGTATTGAACCTTGTAATTTGTTGCGAGAAAGATCCAAAATTTGAAGGGATGACAATTGACATAGTTGTGAAGGAATGCCACCCGTCAACATGTTTTGTCGCAACCTAAGAATCCGCAATGAAGGAAATGTGTTTGCGGTCCATGATGGGATGCGGCCAACAAGTTGATTCTCTCCAACATCAAAAATCAACAACTTCTTCATATTTCTCATTGACACCGGAAGCTCACCTTGAAGGTTGTTTTCATTCAAATGCAACCATAACAGTGATGAAACATTCCCCAATGAGCTTGGGAAAACACCAGATAGGTTGTTGGATGACAAATTTATTTCTTCCAAACCGTTCTTATCCTTCCAGCAATTTGGAATTTCCCAACTAATCTGTTCTTTGAGAGGTCAAGATTCAGTAGCACAGTTTGGCACAAGGAGTTGGGAATTGAACCATTTATGAGATTATTTCTAAGAATCAAGTACATCAAAGAGAGGATCATATGGCCAATATGTTCAGGAAGGGAACCACTGATTTGGTTATTGGAGAGATTCAAATACCACAAATATGGGAGCCGCATAATTGAAGACCATTCTTTTCCCGTTGAGATGTTTCCCTCCAACTTGTTTGAAGACAGATCTAAAATTGATAAAGACACAAGTTGATCAAAATCAACAGGGAGGCTCCCCTGTAATTTATTTTTTGAAAGAACAAGGTCTTCTAGCTTTACAAGTTGATTGAGATTTTGTGGCATGGTGCCATTAAAATAATTATTTGAAAGATAAAGGTACTGTAAATTTACAAGTTGACCAAGACTTTCAGAAATGATTCCCATGAAATAATTATTTGAAAGATCAAGGTCTTCTAAATTTACAAGTTGACTAAATTTTTCTGGAATGGTTCCCTTGAAATAATTTTTTGAAAGATCAAGCTTTTGTAAATTTATAAGTTTACTAAGACTTTCAAGTATGATGCCGCTGAAAGAATTATTTGAAAGTTGAAGGGTGTGTAAACTTGTAAGTTGACCAAGACTTTCAGGAATTGTGCCATTGAAGTGATTATTTGAAAGATCTAAGTCAGTGAGATTGACAAGTTGTCCTATACTATTAGGAAGGTCCCCTCTAGCATATTATTGGATAGATATAATTTTTTCAACTTTGGAAATTTTTGGAAAGAAAAGGAAATGGGACCATAGAATAAATTTTCACCGAGAAAAAGGTGTCTTAGATTTTCAAATTGCTCCAACCAAGATGGCAAGTGATCACTGAAGTTATTATAGCTCAAGTCAATAATCTCCAAATCATAGCTGATGCATGTAGATAACTCATTGTGTCCAGATATTGATTCTTCTCGAAGGTTGTTGGATGAGAAGTATAATCTTTTCAAGTGGCACATGTTTCTCAACATTAATGAAAGGGAACATTCCATGGACGTTAGTTTATTTCCGGAAAGATCAAGGTAGATGAGTGATTTTAACTCAGCAAACCAAGATGGGACTGAAGTGAAATAGTTCCAAGGGAGGTAGAGAAATTCAATGAAAATCATGTTTCGTATGGCATTGGGAATTTGACCATAAAGCCGACAAGATGAAAGACCAAGAAACTCGAGCTTCTCAAAGTTGGCAAACCATAAAGGAACTGAGATAATTTTGTTATATGAAAGATCAAGATGCACAAGCGATGTCATGTTTTGTAAAGCATGAAGTTGTGATGCAGTGAGTCCGTTACCAACGAGACTCAGGACTTGAAGTTTAGGGCATTAGTGAGATTAACTCGAGGAACCAGCAACACGTCAAGTCCACAGCGATCCAAGTAAACATGTAACAAAGAAGGAAGCATGTTAAGTACCTGGAACAATTTGTGTGTATTGTTGCCAAAAGAACATCATCACTCATGTCAAGGTATACCAGTGATCGAAGCCCAGAAATCCAGTTGATGTCGCTAATCTCTAAACCATGATTCGAACTCAAATCAAGAAAGCGCAGGTTTGTGAGATTTCCGATACTGCTGGGAACACTCCCGCCAAAACCAGCATAAGAGAGAGACAAATACCTCAGCCGTTGCATAGAACCGATGAACATGGGTATCGAACTGCCATTGAAACTATTTCCATTCAAGTCTAAATAAGTCAAGTATTCCAACTGCAACAGAGATGGATTAACATTTGCAGCTTCTACATACTGACTGGCATTGTTGAGTAGATTGCCGCAGCCGTATTCCTCTCCATTCTCCGAGATATATCTCAAACATGCCCAGTAAGGAGTGGAGAGATCAAGCTTGACAACATGTCCAGTAATATTGTCACAGCTTATGCCTTCCCATTGGCAACAGTGAACACCTTGCCAGGAGGAAAGCCAGTTTGTTGGGTCATGGAGGGATGCTTTGAACTGAGAAGAGCTTGCCTCTCTCGCTCTACGCATGGAGACGGGGTGCTTGAATTTGCACACAAGCATAACTGAGCAATTTCAGCCACCGCCAAAACGATCACCGCACATAATGCAACACTGGTTAGATTTGATCTTCCCATGCTTGGGAAAAGAACTATTGGAATATTGCTATATATGTTGATGATTTTGGATGATGACTTTCGCTTCAATCGGTGAACCATATATATACACTAAGCAACTTCATGAGTAATTTCGTGGAAGCATCCTGCAATCAACCCAAGCTTTACGTACCTGTTATGATAAGTTAACAAAGTCCATGCACAAGTAAACGATCGTTGATTTTTAGAGTCCCGAATTAAATTTAATGATAACGACTTAATACGTTCATTTTTATTTTTTTATTTTTATTGAAACGACTTATTACTTACGTTCATATATATTATCTTGCATCTCTACAGCTTCTACAAATTTGATTGTAATTGGGGCCCATCATTTTCTTAATACTTAATATGGTGGAGATATTATATTTATGAATAAAATACAATCCCTCCTCTAAGAGAAGGCTTAATTACACTTCATCCCTTATATTTATAAACCATATGCTCTCGTCCCTATAAAACTTGAGAATACTATACTTGATAAGTGCCATATTTTCTTATAAGTTTTATTACTTAATAGGGTACTTATAATTTTTATTTGAAATGTTTTTATCACAAGTTAGCATTTGTAAATATTCTATATTAGAACAATATAGTAATAATTTATATGAGATTTCATCTAAAATTCCCTCTTATTTTGTGTAGGTTGAATTGATCAAGAGTCAAAAAAGTTTGGGCTTCTGTATTTGCTTAGCTTGGAAAAATTTACTAAACAAATATAAATTTAGAAAACAAAGCTTATAATAATTATTTTAGCTAAAAAATGTGTTTAGCTCATGCGAATTTATATTAATATATGTATAAAATATTAAAAATATTTGTTTTGTCAAAAAAGATGATATAAAAGGATTGATAAGTTCTTTTGAGGTGAGACATGGAAAAAGGAGGAAACTAGAGAGAAAGCTAAAGCCATTTTAAAAATAATTATTCATCTTGATCTTTCAACCTATTATGGTGTTTCTTAATAGGTCTCAAAACCATGAGTAGCTAATCTCTACCCTTTGTTGGGATTAGATGTAATCAATCAACTCTAATGTATCTCTTTTGATATATATATATCCTATTATGTATCAATATCAATGATTGATTCTTGTTCTTCATGCATGTTATGGATTGATCAACTATAACCTGTTTTGATTTAAAGTTTGTTGGAAAATAATCTTTGAATCCTTGTTTAGAATGAATCATCTAATGAATTTGATATTTAGGGATAGAGTTTAATTCATTAGTCATTAAATCATCTAATTAACTCAATCTCACTATTAATCATTAGAGGAATCAATGTTTAGAGTGGAGATTGATATCTTAGATTCATTAAGGAATTAATGTTGATTGATTAAATCTAATGATGATGAAGAGATACATAGAGGAATTATATGTATATGATCAATAGAATACTAAGAAAAGATTGATGAAATCTAATCCCAATCAACTCTTATTTATCATTGTTACAATCCACCTTTTAAATCTTTATTATAGTTCCTTAAATTTGCAAGTTACTTGTGAAAATGACTTTGAATCAAAGTACTTAGTTTACAACATAAGATGTTAAACATTGTTGAATGGCAAAGTATCATGTGAATCCCTGAATACGACAACAGAGTTGCCACTTTCGTGTAAACAACAGGTGATTAGAAAAACGATAACAATACTTTAGCCTTTTTTAAATTCTTTATTACTTTTCCATTTTTTCATACTTTTTATTTTTTATTTTTTTTTTAATCAAAATACCTTTTTTAATAGTGTTACATATATATATATATATATATATATATATATATATATATTCTTTTTACAAATTAAAATATATGTGCATATAATAATATAAAATGTTGATATATTTTTATATATATGTATTTAATTTAATTTTTAAAATTTAATATATTACAAAAATAAATTATAGATAGTAACAATAATTTATAATAATTATTTTTAAAAAAATTATATATTTTCTCATGTGTTTATTTTTTAATATTAATACATGTATAAAATATTTAAAATATTTATTATTTTTATAAATAAAGATAAATCACAGAAAATATAAAAGAAAAATTTGTGATGTTACAATAAAAATGTATATTAATATTGTAACTTAATAGTTGAAAAATATATAATTTTATGTTTAAAAACAATTATTACTATTAATTATGTTTACTTCTATTTATTTGTTTTTTTAATATAAATTATAATTTAAAATTATTATTTATGGCTTAATGTTTATACTATTATAAATCACTTATATTTTATTTTATTAAAAATTTATAAGTATACATAAAGGGTGGGGATTCATTATACCAGGTGTAAATCTTGATATACTTATACCTTTTAATAAATTTTTATGACTATAAAATTTCATCAATCCAACAAATTCAAAATTTATACCTGGTAGATCAAATATATCTATTTTATACAATTTAAAAATAATTTGATATTTTATTATGTCACTTTATTTTAATAGATAATATGCTTTCAAAAATTCAAGTAAATATCAATAATCAAAATACATACCTATTGTTGCCTGATTTTTTTAAAAAAAAATTTGGCATGTTTAATCAATGTAATATCATATATATAATTTAAGTTGATCAATTAAATTTAATTTTACGAAGAGTTATTAAAGGGTGTAAATATACAAGACTTACATTTGGTGTAAACGATCCCCATCCATAAATTAATAAAGGGTATTTTAGTTAATAATAAAATAATAATAATAATGATGAGAAAATGAAGAATTAATAAAAAAATTAAGAATAGATTAAAATGTAGCTTATCTTAAATTTATAGGAAATTATAGTAAATACAATAATAAGTAGATTTACATTTGGTATTTGTAAATACAATAATTTTATGTTTTAATCCTTATAACTTTCTTTATCCAAGTTTTGTTTAAGATTTTATGATTTTGATCCTTTTTTATTTTTGTCCTTATAATTATTTGAGAATATGCATGTAGTACTTACAAATGTTGAATATATTGGATTTGATCCTATATATATATATATATATATATATTATTTGAATCCTTATAAATGTTTTAAAAAAATTTCAATCTTATAAATATAATCATTTAACAACTAGGTAAATGCAACCAGTACTAAAACCAAATATACAAAAAGTCGATCAAAGTCAAAATTCACTGTATTTATAAATACTAAATATAAATACTAAGAATATATTTAAGCATACTAAATATGTTGAATACCAGAGCTATGAAATAATTATGATGCAATTAAAATAGTTAAAAAAGTTATAACTAACACTTGTGTAAAACCTCTATCCTATGGGCGAAACACAGGTTTAACTATGTGAAAGACAAATTCACACTTTGTCCCCAAATTAAAGGAGGTTTCTTTTTATTTTTATGATAAATCCAAATAGGAGAATACTAACACTCTCTCTTTTAAAATAGAAGAATATTACTCTATAAAAATTAGGAGAAGCTCTTAGACACATTTACCTTCTTTTTTTTCCCAAAAGAGTTCTTTTGAAATATTTTATGTTGCTTCTTTGTGTTTTGTACATATAACAAAAGTAGAAAATTGTTATCAATTTTTAAATTTTTTTAGAAGCAAATAAGGAGTTGCTTCTCCCAAAAACAGTAAAAGAGACGAAATTTCATTCCTCAAATTTCGGAACCACTACCTTCTCATTTTCTTACGATTTTATCCTAACAATTTTTAAAATGTACAAGTCTCTCTTGACTCTCACCTGCACTTTCTCTTTCCATGTGTAATTTTAATAATAAGAAAAATTATTTTTATATTTATTATATCCAAACACAGTTGTTGATATAGCAAAATATGTTTAGCGGAATCCACCTCAGCCACGTCAAGACATAAACACATGCATAGTATTCACCGTTATCTTAGGCAGAGTTTGCCGTGTTTATATAGCAAACTTGCTTGGTTATTACTCTTGCGTAAGCTTCAGTTTGCAGCATACATCGACCGAAGTAGACATGAAATTTTTCATTATTTAGCTAAGACGGGTGTAAAAACAAAAATAAGTTTTAATTAGGAAAAACAAATTGTGCAGGAAGAATAATACAGGCTGAAGACACTATGAAAGTTAGCACAGTCATAAATTACTTAACTAATTCGTTTCAACATGAAATTCACCAAAAAAAGAAGTGTTAACTTGTAACACTAGCATACGATCCATGAAAAACTCTTAGGCTAATGACTTTAATATGAACAAATGCTTACTTACATCCTCTAGGTTAAATTATTGATCAAGATTCATTTCTCTGGTTTCTGTCACTAAATCAAATGGGTAATGGGATTGCTTTTCTTAGTTGCCCAACTTTAGACTAAACATTTAGTTCAAACAATATGACTAAATATTTTGCGGAATTTGTTATTTTTCTGTAAATCTGTAATCAACTACTTGTGTTCAAAGCATAAGCTAGTTCATATGATTTCACACCAATGAACAAAAGCCATATGATTTGACATATTTGATTGTCAATATAATATCATATATATAATTCAACAATCGGATCAATTAAATTTAATTTCTACAAAGAGTTATTAAAGGGTGTAAATATATAAGACTTACATTTGGTATAAACGGATCCCATCCATAAATTAATAAAGGGTATTTTAGTTAATAATAAAATAATAATAACGATGAGAAAATTAAGAATTAATTAAAAATATTAAAAATATATTAAAATGTAGCTTATCTTAAATTTATAGGGAATTATAGTATAAGAGATGAGTATAATAATACTATCTCTCAAGAGAGAGAATTGTATTATACTCTTAAATGTATGGGGGATATGAGTGTATGTTTTAAAAATAGAAGAGAGGAAAGCATAACATTATATTTTACTCACATTTATTTAGAATCTCAGTTAAAGTCAAGAGACACAAGATAAAACTTGTTATGTGCTAACTCGTGAATCGTAATAAAAGTCCGGTACGTTATAGGAACTCTTTAAGTGTCATAATAAATTCAAACAGGAGAAAAAATGACTACAAACTGCTACCATGTTCATATTTTAGTGTCTTCTAAAACTCAGTAAAAATTTAGTACATTATAAAATTAATATATCTTGACACAATTTATATCTAAATATATAATAATTGTGTTCAAATATTTGATTTTGTAATGTATTAATTTTTACTAATTTTCTATAAGATATTTAAAAGTGATAGAAGGGAATAAATGTGATCATTATCAAGAATACTGTTCTTTAAGGCCCATATTTATCGGGAAAAAAAATTTCAATAATACTTGCTTGTAAAATCCATACCACATTTGTGAATTTAATCTTTCATTTTCATATTATTTTTTATATACAGAAAAGTATAGTTGGGTTCAACGCTGGCTATGCCACTAAGATCTCGACACCAACTCAAGTTATTATGTCATTTTCATGTCGCCGCAAGTGTAAATTAATCAAAGAGAACAATGGTCAGAATTGCGCTCTGTAGTTCTGCTAATGTTTCCACATCCTTTGAATAATTTTGGGTGCATAAAGTCAATATGATAGATTCCTACCATGCGTGTAAAAGTCTTTCTCTTTTTAGTCAGAATAATATATTACTCACAATTTATACAATTATCATTTTATACGTAATTACACAATATTTAATTGTTAGTTTCCATAAACAAATATCTATCCAACTGTCAGTTTTATTTTATTTTTTACCCATTCGATCATGCTATGGTTCTTTTATCCGTTTTTTAATCTCAGCATAGAGCCACTCACATTTAAATGCTCCATACTCAAATATAATTGCCTCAAGTGGAATGATACCTGTAAAGACAAATTAAAAAGAATTATATTATTTATACTCATGATTAAGATACCATACCAATTTATATCTCATCCATAGAATGTAGATCCTACTTGGTAGATTATAGATCCTACTTAAATAAGATTCACACCACATTCAATAGTGGATGAAATGTGAGTTAACATGGTGTCACACACATTATGAGTATAAATAATATTTTTCAACTAAAAAATATCAATGTAAGCAGCAGTAGTCGAGATGTGAAAACATTATTATCCTTTTAGAATTTTTTTAGAGTTTTCTTCTTAAATTTCATTCAACTATAGTATAATATATACTAATTATTATTCAACAAAAGTTAATTATTACTTTCAAATATCATATAACACTTGTTAATTATTTATATCTTAATTAATAATAAAAATATAAATTTAATTTTAATATATTTAAATATAAACATTTACTAAATAATTATTCAATTAAATATGATCATATTTTAATAAATGATCACATTTACGATAATTATCTTGAAATGACACATATAGTGAGATCTGACTAGTTATAATGCAAAATACTTCCACATTCAGATAGTATCAAAATATTAGTCTATATAACAATGGGAAATCTTACTTTAACATTTAAATGAGCATAAACACCCATTACACAGATGAAGAAAAAATAAATAAGTAATAGATCTATATATTTTATTAATAAAATATTTAAGTGTTTGAGATGAATGAGCATTAGAATAATATTATTATTATAAGTTATAACTACGGTTTGTTGAAAAATATTTACTCCACTATTCTTCTGCGCGCAGAATGTCATGCACTCGTGGTTTGACTTTTTTCTTTTTTTCCTTGCGGTAGTTGGAAGAGGGAGACATTAATTTCATCACATGTACCTTCTTTCTCTCAACAACTCCTATTTTTGTCAACTCTTAACAACTTCTTTCTTCACAAATGCGGAAGGAGAACTTTTCGAGATGGGCCTCTCTTTGACTATGAATGTTTTATGTCTCACATGGCGTGGTGGCTTCCTTATCCAAATCCCTCTCAGCCATAGTTACCAGAATCGAATTGGTCACCAACTCATCAAGGTATTGGATTATTGGGTTCTGGTTAAATTGATGGATCATTGGTAAAATCAGTTGAGTCGGATTTATACCAAAAAATATAAAAATATATAAAAGTTTGAATAAAATTCAATAAAATAACAACTAATTAATAACTTAGCACTCTTTAAAAGGTCTAAATATAAAAATATAAATAAATAACATAAATTCCTAAATATTGTTCATATTTCATAATCACGAATCACAATTGCAAGTTCAAAATATAATTACATAAGTAACTCAGAGAGTTTTTATGTCACAACTCACAAATCATTACAATACAAACAAAGTTCCTATTTTCTATAGTTAGATTAGAATTTTTTTTAAGGTTTTAAAATATAACATCATTTAGCAAAAAAAACAAAAAAACAGAACTTTCATTTAATTTAGTTATCGATTTTGATAAAAAGTTAAGGGTTTATTATTTTAATGCAGGACCAATGCAAACAATAACTCGAACTAGTTTCATGGTTGATTTCCTGGTTTTGATCAATTGAAAAATTTTTAGCTTTTTTTTAACATTGCTCTAACAGCTCTCACCTTTGGCTGATGGCCATTGCAAACGAGACTTTTTTTTTTTTTCTTTCTTTAAAAAATCACAGATACCCTTCAATTGGATACCTTTTTGATCGAGTCTGATAGGATAGGACTACTAAAAATAAAAAGCAAAACTCTTCGTCCTGAATTTTAACGCTTCTGCTTAAAAGCAAATCCTGTAAAATTTTAAATATTCAATTAAGAAATACATAAGAATGAGAAAAGCCAACATTATATTTTTTGGTCACAAAATTAACATTATATTGAATAGCTTTAAATACATTTTTATACTTGTAAATACAATGAATTTTGATTTTTATCCTTATAATTTTTGGGGACTTCTTTGTTGCCCTTAATTTTTTCACTGGTACCGGTATTTTATAGGAATTAGCGTTGAGATTAAACCACGTGAATAATCTTGTAAAAAAAGAAAAATAAAATATATTTTAAAGTAGTTGGGTTCATGGCTAGATAGTAACTACTTATTGACAATAAGCATCGATGACATCCAATTTTTTAAAATCGGTTCTAATAAGTGAATTGTGTCTCAAATAATAAAAGTGAGTAAAAGAATTGTCGTCCGACAATGATTAAAATTCAAGTTTCAATTCGGTTGGTTGCTTTACTATTTAGGAAAAATTGGAATCGAAATAAATAAATCATTTGAATTAAAAATAGAATAAAATATAATTAAAGTTAAATGAAATGTGAAATGATTTGGTAAAAATAGATCTTAGAGGTTGATTTCATCAAAATTCTCTCACCTTGCATTATTTAATTGCTATCCCCTTTTTTAATAATATTATTTTCGATCAAATTTTTCATTATTAATAGTTATAGTACAATCCCTTTATCATGCATCATTTATTTTCAAAAAATAATAAATATTTATTTATATATTTTAATATTACTCTAAATATTTATTTAATTTGTTATATCTTCTTTATTTAAAATACTAATTATTAATTTTTAATTAAAACAATTATTGTTAACTTTTAATATAATTTTTATTAATATTATTTATGAATTTAATTTCTATGAAATAACAGTATTTGGAAATCGATAAAAATTCAAAAAAGTGTCATATTGGGTAAAATGTTATCTACCAATATTTTATTTTATGCTATTAGTGCATAGAAATTAAATTCATTACTTATTTTTATAATTATTTTTATTATCTAGTATATAATTTATAAAAAATAAAATCATAAAAGAGAATGCATCAAGCACACTTTTAATGAAATAAAGTGGAGTGTAGATTTTTTAAATAAATGGGATAAAGTGTCATTTCTTGATATCTCAATGAGAAATAAGTGTATTTTACTCTAATAAATATGTTAAGAATAATTTTTAGTCTTTATAAATATTACCACTTAATATTTGGACTCATGCAATAGGGTCAAAACCAAACTTCTTTAAAAAAATATGGATCAACATAAGAAGAAAAAATGTACAGGACCAAAACCCAAGTTTATAATATTTATAAAGGCTAACAATACAATTAAACCAAAGTTATGAAAAAGTATGCAATTAAAATAGAGTTACAAAAATTAGAAATAACACGAAATATTTGCTGTGTACAACCTCTAATGCAACTATGGGCAAAACAATAACTCTCTTTTGAATTGGAGAATACTCCTTTTTCTATATAAATTAAGAGAACTGATTTTAAATGAAATTGATTCTGTTAAAATTGATTATATTTAAAGGTGATTATGAAGTAAAATAATTTATATTTAACAGTTTGATATAAAAATTGATTCTGACAAAATTGATAGTGTTAATTGTAATCTAAAAGCAAAAGCAAGAAAATATTATTTTTGGTTAAAATCAATTTTAAATTCCAAAATTACTTTTGAACAAAAGACAAACGGAAAGCCAAATATGTTTAAATCACTTCAAAACCAATTTTGGCTCTCCAAAATCAATTTTGAGGCTTCCAAACTCAAATCGAAACGTGCACTTAGACACTGTATATGGGTACATTTGGCAGTGCACCTAGCACTAAAAAAGGTATTGTTTTTCCAAAACTTAAAAGTAGACTTCCAAAATTTTTAGTGTTATTCGTTTGTGCTTTTAATTAAAAAAATTAAAAAAAATCAATTTTCAATTTTGTCATAAGTTATAAGCTTTTCTCCGAGTAAATTTAGAAGAGAGAAAATTTCATCCCTCAAATTCTGGAACCTATCTTCTAACTCTATTCAATTTGAGAAATGATTGTTGTACGATAAAAAATGAGATTTGCTATATCCTCTTATAAATTTTCCTACAAATTCTCCTAATGGTAAAACAAGTTAAAGAATAAATGCAATTAATGTTTTGAAAACTTAAAAAATTGAGTAATTCTTTGTAGCCAAATATATTAATTTTTAGTGTATCAAAATTACACGATTTTTTGAGAATGACTATTAATATAGAATAAAGAGAATATGTATCATGTAGAAAGATTTGTAGGTATATTTAGTAGAAGGATTTATAATTATTCATAAAAAAATTACATTTTTATATTCTCACTTTATCACTATTAAATGTGATGCATAAATAAGGTGAGGTGATTGAGGATCACTATCTAAAATTATATACAACTTCTTATGCTTATCATATCTCTGATCAAAGAAATTGATTCTCCTATTTACTTGCCCAACTTTACTTCACTAATTACCTTTTTTTTAAAACTTATTTTCTGTTCATCATTCCTCTCATATTTAAGTAGGTCCACATAGATGAGTGTCTACAACCAGCGGGTATAATTTTCCTTTGCTCATCTAAAAACACAAGCTAAATGGTCAATAAGACAACTATACATCTTCATTGAACTCGGTCTACACATCATACACAGGCATCCGATCTTCGATGTTGACGCGGCACGCAGGGCACCTTTTACATTTTTCGCAGCAAGTACTGTTATCCGCAATAAAAGTCAACAGAGAAAAAAAGCAGAAAGAAAATCAGTATGTTAAAACCTGATATGTGTTACACTAATTAAAAACATCAGTATGCAATTTGATAAACAGATTCTTCGCAAAAACAGCATCCTGCTACAAATTTCCTTGGTAAAAGGCGATATAATTGTCAAAAAAATATTTGTGCCACAATCTTTTTGCATCTTTGGAGATTATTGCAGTTGAAGACTAAGCCGAGTGGTAATGCTTCTTCAAACATAGCCTATAATCCTTTTCTGTAGCGTTTTGGCTAGAAAAAGTAATTAACTATATTAAAGAGACAATCACACAAAGAGGAAGACAGAAAGAGCAATGCCAGGGCTCTTACCTACAAATAATGTGATGCTTGCAGGGAAGAAGAACCACATTAATCTGCTCTTCAAAGCAAACTCTACATAGGATCTTCCCTGATAGATTTGTCAATCAATTTAAGTATGTTAGATCCTGATATGGTTGCAATCAAATTGAACAAAAATAACTCAACAAATAATAAAGACAATGCTCTTGCATTAATATATAAAATTCTCTTAATAGCAAAAGGGCTGCAAAGCATGCATCACTCATCAGCTAGTGCCATCCGGCTTACCGCATTTAACAGTAGTAATTGAAATTGTATCTTCCCTCAAATTATATAATAAAACACTAATTGTGATGTGTGTGTGGACACTTTTACAAACAAATCTCAATTATTAAAGGACTGTTGCAATATTGCCAGTTTCAAGGAGAACATAAAAAAGCCTAATAATTAAAGGCATACATGCAATTATAATTATAATTAGTTCTCTCTTCTTCTTTTTTCTGGTTTAAACTTTAAAATGAGTTCCGAAATAAATTCTATGATATCAAAGCCAGGAATTGATGTTAAGTTCCAAACACTCTCAGACATACACACGCATGCACAGCCATGCACAATAAGACAAAAATTACCAACCATACCCTACGTCCCAACCCCAGTGAAATTGAAGATGAATGAAACTTGAAAAAAAAGCTGATAATGTACCAAACCACTTAAACAGCCAAGACTTGATGGTTCACCTTCATACAACAGAAAATAATCAGTCAAGTTTGAGAAAGTTACATTTTGAAGTCTTTCATACTCCTCCTGGCTATACTTTGCAGCTTCTGTCTGCTCACCCAGTACAGCTAGTAGTCTAAAAATCTGCATTATAGAAGATAGAGAATTGTGATTACCAAGATGTATGAAAAAGATTCAAACCAGCTTATGCAATTGGTTAACCCAAAAAATAATGGTTTAACTAATGGTTTAACTAATTCATTCTTAAAAGAGGAGAACATTAGGCAAAAAATAATGTTGTAACTACATATTGATACAAGGAAACAAGGTCTTCACCTCCTCAACATGATCTGCTCTAGGCATTTTCTTCACCGTATCAGAGGAGAAAGTATTGTACCTAAATAGTAAATCAAATTACATATCATCAAAAAGAAATTTGTAACCATTATATACCACTCAGAACAGTGAAGTTATAAGGAGCAAACACATAAGCATAAGAGCCAATTGAGGGCACAAAGAAAGAACAGTGCACACTTTATTGCAAGCACACTGTCAACATGTATGAAATAAGATCTTTAAAATTATTAAAAGTTTTGAAACAGAAAATTGAGAAGGCCTTGCTAATTTTATAGGAAAAAAAAAAGTGTTGCACCAACAGCATGAGACAAGAAGCATATGCATGCAATTGCTCACTAGGTTACTGGATTTAAAAGCCCCTAATCAAGGGGAAAATTGCATACAACCCATAACTCCCAGCCAAATGAAGTCCAGCTTCTTCCTCTCTACTCCCTTCATCTATATATGGACTACCAACCTCGCAACCTGTTGACAGAGAAAACACAAGCTAGCAATGACAAATTCTTTAATTTCAGCTGAGCAAGTTTTTCTAAGTTCAGTAATCAGTATAAAATCAACTAATTAATGATAATTTTTTTTGTAGCCAATTAGATTTAGACTGATACCTTGACCCACGATGTAGGAACCCAAAGCAATCAGAAGCTTTTAATGCCATAGCTGAGTAACTTCTAGGAATATCTCCACTTTAGGGTAAGAGAACTATATATCTTCTCTATAGATCAATATGCTGCAAATAAAACCCCAGCACCTTGCTGCAAAAGAGTTGGGGAATGACCCAATGGTTCTATAATGTGACAGTCTCCATGAATTGTGGGACTGTGCCACTTGTACAAACAAGCTAGGCAAAGCACTGTGCAACACTGCAAAAAGATATAAGAATTTTATGAAGGAAAAGGCTCAACACTAATGCCAAATATTAGCAGTCTACCACAGAATGTTGATTATACCAAAAGTTAATAAATAATTCCCACCAGCCTAGAGCTGCAACATCACCAGCAGGCAGTTGAAAGAGTTATTAAACAGAAAGATTTAGTATCAGTAAAACAATGAGGTTTCTAAAGAATGCAAACAAAGCAAACACAAAACAGCATCACATCATAACATGACCAAATCAAATGTATTTATTATTTCAAGTTCTGTGAATCAAAACTGTTAGAATATATCATATATGCTTTTGATATCGTATTTATTGTATTTGCCCCCGAACCGATACTTGTTTCTTGTTTACTTGTCAGCTATAAATATCAATGTTGGCATCGGTGTTAGTATGCCTTCAAGTTTTGCAAATCTCAGGCACCCGTTTCTTTACAAAAAAAATTAATTAAAACATAGCTTAATTAGAAGAATTTGAAAAATAGTTATGACATCACATCCCTTTATAGTTTAACTAAACATACCATTTCACAATGTCTTGCTAACCAATAGTAAACACTTATAAGCAACATGTTAAAATGCACATATGGAAATACATTGCATATCAGCAATAGGTATGATATGGTATCATAATCCATGATTAGTGCTTCCCTTTGTTTGTTTTATCTTATGGGCTTATTGACCCGTTCCCTTATCAAAGAAAAAACATCACATTGAAATTCTGTCTGGCAAAAGACCTTTGTTTGGTGTCAATGGCCAACAGAAGAAGAATTTTAAAGACGAATGAGATATATCTATATGGATGACTTTAGAGACTTAAATTGTAGACGACAATGTTCTATAGGAATTGATACTTTCCTTAATGGAACATTTAGAAAAACAAAAATAACACTTGCTGATATACAAAAATATGTTACCAGCCTCTACCCCAGCCGCGTCAAGACAGAAACAAACACATGCATGCTCTTCTGCTTGAATGAAAGTAGTATATACCGCCAGGTTAGGTAGAGTTTGTCGAGTTTCTACAAAAAAGACTTGCTTGGTTAATCTTGCGTAAGCTTCAGTTTGCAAGCTCCTGCATATATTAACCGAGTTAGACATGAAATTTTTCATTATTAAGCTAAGGCAGGTTTAAAAGCAAAAATAATTTTCAGTAAAAAAATTAAAAGTGCTGGAAGAATAATTGAAGTTGAAGACACCATGAAAGTTAACACATGGTCATAAATACTTAACTACTTGCATACGATCCATGAAAAACTCCTATCGGCTAAAGACTATGATATGAGCAAATGCTAATATCCTCTCGGTTAAATTATTGATCAAGAATCATTTCTCTAGTTTCTGTCACTAAATCAATGGGGAATGGGATTGATTTTCTCAGTTGCCCACTTGCCCTACCTTGGACTGAACATTAAGTTCAAACAATATGACTAAATATTTTGTGGAATTTGCTAATTTCCTGTAATCAACAACTTTAGTTCAGAGCATAAGCTACTTCGTATGATTCCACACCAGTGAAAAGAAAGCCATATAAGATATTGTCAACAAAGATAAAAGTGAAAACAAAGAAAACAAATACCAAGCGCAGCATAAGAGTAAATCAAATTGCCAAAGAAGCAGAAAAAGAAAGGTATCAAACAAACAGATAGTCAACGACTTACCCGATTTCTCGCCGGCCACTTCTTCAACTTTGCCACTTTTATTGCAATTTCCACATAAATAGTGTCTGCTACATCTTCTACCCATCTGAAGTAAGCATGCCTCCAACTCTTCTTGAAAAACAGAACCCCGATAACTCCCCAAAACCCAATTGCAAAACCCGCTGCGACGACAACGTAGAACCCCCATTTTTCCAACTTGTCTATCTTGTCATCTTTGTCTTCAAATCCTCTGCTACTTGGAACTCGATCAGAATCATCTCCAGGACATTTGTTTGGCAGTGGAAGTCCACAGAGATATGGGTTCCCAGCATAAGTGGATGGGTCGTAGGTTGAAAATTGATTATCCGTGGGAATTGGTCCTGAGAAGTTGTTGTTTGACAAGTTTAAATGGCTCAATGAAGTCAAAGCCGGCATGCTGCTTGGAATCCTGCCAGAGAGTAGATTATTAGAGACATCAAAGGATTCCAGTGACTTCATATCACCTATCGTCTTAGGCATCTCTCCTATCAAATGATTGTTTGACAGGTTCAAGCCATGCAACCCATCGAGCAAAGTTATTGGCTCAGGAATGAATCCAACTAAATGGTTTTCTGACAAGTCCATGTTGACTACGAGCCTCAAGATTTTGAAATACTCAAACTCTCTTCCTTTCATGATTTCTGTGACATGCTCAGCAGACCATTGAGGGTGGCATTCAGTACATTTGTCTAATGATCTATTGAGAGTCATTCCTCGAAGATTGCCTATGCACCAAGGTATTGAACCTTGTAAGTTGTTGTGAGAAAGGTCCAAAACTTTAAGGGAAGGCAATTGGCATAGTTGTGAAGGAATGTCACCACTCAACTTGTTTTGTCGCAGCCTCAGAATTTGTAGTAAAGGAAACGTGTTTGCAGGCCATGATGGGATGCTGCCAAAAAGTTGGTTCTCTCCAACATCCAAAATCAATAAACTCTTCAAATTTCTCACTGACACCGGAAGCTCACCTTGAAGGTTGTTTTCGTTCAAATGCAACCAAAGCAGTGATGAAAGATTCCCGAATGAAAACACCAGATAATTTGTTGGATGACAAATTTATTTTTTCCCAAATGCTATTATCCTTCCAGCAATTGGGAATTTCACCAACTAATTTGTTCTTTGACAGATCAAGAACCTGAAACTCAATTTGGCACCACGAGTTGGGAATTGAACCATTTATGAGGTTATTCCCAAGAATCACCATACTCAAACAGGGTATTATATCGCCAATATGTTCAGGGAGTGAACCACTAATCTGGTTATTAGAGATATTCAAATGCCACAACAGTGGCATAATCGAAGAGCATTCTGTTCCCATAGACATGGTTCCGTCCAGATTGTTTGAAGACAGATCTAAAATTTGTAAACTCACAAGTTGACAAAAGCCAATAGGAATGCTCCCATGTAATTTATTTCTTGAAAGATCAAGGTAATATAAATTTACAAGTCGACTAAAACTTTTAGGAATGGTTCCCTTCAAATAATTATCTGAAAGATCAAGGTATCGTAAATTTACAAGTCGACTAAGATTTTGAGGTATGGTGTAATTGAAATGATTATTTGAAAGTTCAAGGATATATAAATTTGTAAGTTGACCAAGATTTTGAGGAATTGTGCCACTGAAGTGATTATTTGAAAGATATAATTGAGTTAAACTCATTAGTTGTCCCACACTTCTAGAAAGGCCCCTTCTAACTTATTATTAGATAGATATAATTCTTTCAACTTTGGAAATTTTTTGAAAGAAAATGGAATAGGACCATCAAATAAATTTTCCATGAGATTAAGGTACCTTAGATTTTCAAGTTGGCCTAACCACGATGGCAAGCGACCACCAAAATTATTATAACTCAAGTCCATAATCTCCAAATCATATTTGATGCATGTAGACAATTCATTGTGTCCAATCGAGTCTCCTCGAAGCTTGTTGAATGAGAAATCTAATATTTTTAAGTGACACATGTTTCTCAAAATTGATGAAAGGAAACATTCCATGGACGTTAATTCATTTCTCGAAAGATCAAGCCAGATAAGTGTCTTTAACTCAACAAACCAAGATGGCACTGAAGTGAAATTGTTCCCAGAAAGGCTGAGGAATTCAATGAAAGTCATGTTTCGTATGGAATCAGAAATTGGATCCCGAAACTATTAAATGAAAGATCAAGATGCTTAAGTTTCTCGAACTTATGAAACCAGGATGGAACTGAAGCTAAATAGTTCCTAGAAAGGTCAAGGAATTCAATAAAAGTCATGTTTCGTATGGCATTAGGAATTGGACCCCGAAAGCCATTAGATGCAAGATCAAGATGCTTAAGTATCTTAAGCTTTTGAAACCCAGATGGAATTGAATCAAGATTGTTCATAGAAAGGTCGAGGATTTGAATGGAAGTCATGTTTTGTATGCCTTCAGGAATAGGACCATGAAGCCCACATCTTGAAAGATCAAGATGCTCAATTTTCTCAAAGTTGCCAAACCATAATGGAACTGAAGTAAGATTGTTCCATGAAAGATCAAGATGCAACAGAGATGTCAAGTTTTGTAAAGCATCAACATCTGACACTGTGAGTCCATTATCAACGAGACTGAGGACTTGAAGTTTAGGAGCATTAGTGAGATTAACTTGAGGAACCAACAACATGTCAAGTCCACAGTGATCCAAGTAAATACGTAACAAAGAAGGAAGCATGTTAAGTACCTGGAACAATAATTTGTGTGTATTGTTGCCAAAATGAACATCATCACTCATGTCAAGGTGTTCCAGTGATCGAAGCCCAGAAATCCAATTCATGTCGCTGGTCTCTACAAAATAATTCGAACTCAGATCAAGAAAGCGCAGGTTCGTGAGATTTCCGAGACTGCTGGGAATTTTCCCACCAAAGCAAGCATAAGAGAGAGACAAATGCCTCAGTCGTTGCATAGAACCGAAGAACATGGGTATTGAACTGAAATTGAAATAATTTCCACTCATATCCAAATAAGTCAAGTATTCCAACCGCAGCAGAGATGGATTAACATTTGCAGCTTCTACAAACTGATCAGTGTATAGTAAATAGTCACACTCCTGTCTCTCTCTACTTGGCCTGGATCTCAAACACTGCCAGTAAGGAGTGGAGAGATCAAGCTTGGCAACATGTCCAGTAACGTTGTCACAGCCGATGCCTTCCCACTGGCAACAGTGAACACCTTCCCAGGAGGAAAGCCAATTTGATGGGTCATGGAGGGATGCTTTGAAGTGGAGAAGAGCTTGCCTCTCTCGCTCTACACATGGAGGAGAGGGGATGCTTGAATTTGCAGCACACAACCATAATCCAACAATTTCAGCCACCACCAAAACGATTACTGCATATAATGCGGCACTAATGAGATTTGATCTTCCCATGCTTGGAAAAAGAACTATTGGAATATATATTGCTATATATGTTGATGATTTTGGATGATGGCTTTCACTCCACTCGATCGGTGAACCATATATTATATATATACACACTCTCTCAGCAACTTCATGAGAAATTTCGTGGAAGTATCCTGGAATCAACCCAAGCTTCACGTACCTTTTATGATAAGTCAACAAAGTCCATGCACAACTAAAAAATTGTAATTATTCAATTAGAAGTTTTGTTTTATTTTTTATCCGTTCATACTATGATTTTTTTTCCCCGACAAGTAAGTGAGATAAGGCTCAACACCCAAACAAAAAGAGTGGAGTAAAGAAAATCAATACCAGATTTTACAATTATATAAAGACCAGAGCTAAAAATACTAACACCAAACCCCTCCAGTAATAACACAATGCATCCCATAAGAAGATATATAACCATTCTTTTAGTTTTTTCATACTTCTATTTTTCACATGTCATTCCATTATTGTATGATGTATACTAATTATTATTTAACAGAAGTTAATTATAATATTTAATTATTATATAATATTTATTAATTATTAATATTTGTACCCTAATTAATAGTATCAATATGGATTTTAATTTTGAGCCAATGTAATTGTAAAACTTCTTTCACAATTTAATCATATGTTACCATATCATCATGAGTAACTTTTAAAATAACTATAAAAAAAAAACTCATACGTATAGTGAGACCCAATCGATTTACAATCTTAATCTTACAAGTACAAAATATAAAAGAAAATCATTCAGTCACTACTCTTCGATAGTTTTCCTGTTTTGACTTGTGGACAAACTTCATCTCATATACCTTCTTTTCTTAACAACTTGTCTCGTGTCGTCCCACTATATTTCAATGATTAGTCTTTGAAGTCCTTATCAATCCTCTAATGATCACGCACCACTGGGAAAAAAGGGAAAATCATGTGGAAAAACTCTGATATATTCTTGGAGTAAGAATCACTTCAGGAAAAGGTTTATAATTTTTTCTTAGTCTTTGGTCTACCTTTAAAACACTTAAATTCAATGATTAGATGATGATTAGATGTTTTTGGCAAGAGAATTCTTCTTCCTTCACAAATACGGAAGGAGACATTTCATACTATCTGTTGATATGATGGTGGCTTGTTTTCTTCAGGCCAAGACAATATAGCCAAGCTACACATGTAGGTGTAGGCGTGCAATTGCATTCAATGCAATTGTTGGGTGTTGCAAATGAAATCCAAGCGTGATTGACAAATGATATGTTGTCTTTGACATTTTTGTAAGATTATTAAATATCATCTTTGACAAATTGGTAGCATGCATCATGCTCAAGGGTTCTATATAAGCCCATTGGTGCAACTCATTTGGAGAAGGAACCAACATAGAGTGCAAGCTTAGAGTACCGAGAAGAACCAATTATCAATTGGTTTGTGAAATCTTTTCTTTGTAATTTTCTTCGAGTGTTGAGCACATATATTCAGTGAGGAAAATCCTCAGGTATTTTGAGTGTATTTGAGATTTGATTTTAAGTGAGATCTTACCAACTTTGTATCTCTATTATTTGAGGTTTTGATTAAGTAGAGTGTGTCCACCTCTTTTGTATTTTCATCACATTTCTATAGTGAAATATTTAGTTATCGCATTTACTCATGGATGTAACTTTAAGGAACCACGTTAATTCATTTTGTGTCATTTTTGTTTTACGCTTCGCATATTCATTTGCGCTACTCTTTTTGTGCCTATTTAGGCCTATCATTCACAACAAATTGGTCGAGAGCTCTGTAGAGTTCTGGGCAAATTCTGAAGATATTGTCCATGAAATTTGACATCTAACAATTCAATGGTCACATCAACTTTGGGATGTGGAATATGTGGATGATAATTGTTCTTATAGGCAAGGCTTGAAAGTAGCACTTTTGGCAAAGACAGAAAACAGGACATTATGAAGAATTCGGAATAGGAAGATATTGATCAAAAAACTCTTACCACTATTCAGTTATGCATTCCAGATGATATATCAGGAGGTCCTTTCAGAGAAAATAGGCTTACTGTAGGCAAAATTGAAGTCATTATACATGACTAAAACGGTGGTCACCGTCTCGATGTGTTACAATGTTTGTATATACTTTGTATTGCAGAAGGACGTCAATGAGAACTCACATAGTTGAGTTCACATCACTTGTGATGGAGTCGAAAAATATGGATGAGACATTCTCTAGTGAGCAACAAGCAATGATGTTGCTTTGTTCTTTACCTAATTTCTACAAGCATTTTTAATTTGTGAAACACTCATATATGGACGTAAGCATCTTGATATGGATGAGTTCACCAACTCCTCACTTTTGTGTTGTGAAAGAATGGAGCATGATACTGATGATCTTAATGGTGTCCATCTCACTTGATAGTTAAAGGTAATTGGAAGGATATTGGTTCGAGTAGTAACAAAAGAAAAGATAAATGTAGATATTGTAAAAAAAAAGGGCAGATTTTACAATCATATAAGACCAGAGCTAAAAATACTAACACTAAACCCCTCCAGTAATAACACGATGCATCCCATACGAAGACATAACCATTCTTTTAGTTTTTTCGTACTTTTGTTTTTCCCATTTCATTCCATTATTGTATAATGTATACTAACTATTATTTAATAAAAGTTAATTATGATCTTTAATTATTATATAATATTTATTAGTTATGAATATTTATACCCTAATTAATAATATCAATATGGATTTAATTTTGAGACAATGTAATTGTAAAACTTCTTTCACAATTTAATCATATGCTACCATATCATCATGAGTAACTTTTAAAATAACTATCAAAAAGCTCATACGTAGAGTGAGACCCAATTGATTAATAATCTTAATCTTACAAATACAAAATCAAAAAAGAAAATCATTCACTCACTATTCTTCTATTGTTGTCCTGCTTTGACTTGTGGACAAATTTCATCTCTTATACGTTCTTTCCTTAACAACTTGTCTCGTGTCGTCCCACTATATTTTTTGAAGTCCTTATCAGTCCTCTGATGATCATGCGCCACTGGGAAAAAAAATCATGTTGAAAAGTTCTGATATATTCTTGGAGTAAGAAACACTTCAAGAAAGAGTTTATAATTTTTTCTTAGTCTTCGGTCTACCTTTAAAACACTTAAATTCAATGATTTAGATGTTTTTGGCCAGAGAACTCATCTCCCTTCACAAATACGGAAGGAGAACTTTAGGACCATCTTTGGATTGACAATAAATGGTGGGATATTAGAATCGAATGCAATGAAATTAAAAAAAAATGGAATGAAAGGAAATGAAATAGAATGACATAATTGATCCAATCTATTATCGCCATCAGGATATTTCATCAATGGAGTGAGATGATGATAGTTATAAGGTTTTCATTCCTATAATACCTTCATATCAATAACATTATTTACTTTTAACTTAAAAGGCTAAGGGCTTGTCTTGTTGTTGGATATGATAAGACTGATAGTATAAAACCTGGTAGGATAAGGCCTTATAAATTTTAATACTATACAAGTATTTTGGTGTAACATTGTATAAGATATTATATTTTATATTTTATAATATTATCATTTATTTATAAATAATTCTAATATTTTAATTAAATATTAAATAAAATAAAATATTTTATTAATGATTTAAATATAATTTTTAAATATCATATTTAGGTAAATATTTATTAATTAAAATTTAATTTATTTTAAATATTATTATTTATTTCAATATTTTATAATTATTCATTATTTCAATAAATTATATAAATATTAAATAACTCTTTTATATATTTTTAATATTTTATATTTTTAATTATAATTATTTAAATTTAAATTTTAAAATAAACATTAACTCAAAATATTTTTATTATTGATCCTTACTTTTATATATTACATATTATTTCTTACTTATTTTAAATATTTATTTCTATTTAATATTTATTATTTTATTTTATTTTATTTTATTTTATATTTATTAATTATAATTACTTTTTATTTTTATTGTATATAGCTAGATTGATATCATATATTATTTGTTAATAATATTTATTTATTATGAAATAATTTTATTTATAAATATTTACATATTATTATTTATTTAAGAATTATTTTATTTTAATAAAATATTAAAAAATAAAAGTAACCTTATATATTAAAAGCTAACAGGCCTAATAAAGCCTCATAATTGTATTAAGTTATACAATATTTAATACGGCCTCCTCATGCTATATTAAGTTATAGTAATTTAATGTATAAGGAAATTATGATATATAGCTTATAATACGTTGTACAGACAACATATAAGGCGTGATGTATAGTATAAGCTTTATACTATCATATCTAATCAGCATGCCAAACACACTCTAAAGTAATAACATTGTGAACTTCGAGGTAAACCACTCACTTTCCATCTCATATTCCCCAATTGGGGAAAGTGAAAAAAAGGACAAGATAAAGTGATATTGGATGAAACTCATTCCATTATTCTCCATTTTCCTCCATCCAAATTTGTTGTATCTAAACAACAACATTGTTTAAATTTTCTTTATATTCCATCACACTCTACCTTGTTCCACTAATCCAAACATACCTTAGGGGGTCCATGGTTTGCGAAATGATATTTTATTCTTGAGAATGCAATAAAGAATTGAGAACACTATTTTCACAAAAATACTTATGACAAAATGGTTCCAATGTTGGCAGTATCCAGTGTCGACTATCAATGGTTCGATGCCTTCCCGGTGGCTTGGCACTAATTGCAGTAGTCCAATGGATATTTATGGCTCAACATCCATAGATAGTTTAATCTTTTCATTTTCCAAACAATCCACTCTCATAGGAATCTAACATTATAATTGGATTAGGTTGGGTGGGTTGAATTAATTTCAAACTCATAACCCAACCCATAACCCATACTTTATGGGTTGAAGATTTTCCAGCCCAACCTAAAGCTTCATAAAGTAAAATATATGAAGTTTCATGAACTTTAAAGAGACATTATTAGTTATTGCATTCCAAGGCTAATACATTATGTCTTAGTGAGGTCTTACATGGTTATATACTAAGGACTGATGAGTGCGGAAGCGACAACCCTTAAAAAAGTAAGCATCAACAAAATTAAAGACAAGGTTAAACTTCCACATCAACCCTTATTTAGTTTCTGGACTTACATGAAACTCATTTGAGGTTTTGGAAAGTTGAATACTTCATCATAGTATCTTCATATATATAACAATTCATTAGTTCCCTTTGTTTGTTGGCTAGCTATCTTTGTAGTAACCAAAAAAAAAAAATTGAGGACCAATGCACTTTAAGTGATATGGACCACAGGCTTCTCTCTTTCTTTATTTTCTCTTCTTCCTCTTCTTCCTCTTCTCTTCCCGTAACCTCCCTTTCTTTTCTTTCTTCTCCTATCTTCATTTCCTTTCCCTAACTCTCCTTCTCATCACTTCCTTCCATTTTTCATCTTCTTTGCTTCCATCATCACAAAATATTACCACCACCTCCATCATCATCATCTTCTCTTCCTCTTCAACATCTTCCACTGTTCTTGCTCTCCTCATACCTCCATTTTCTCTCTCTAAACTCCATTAGAGAGCTTGAAACTTTTAGAAGAAATTGGAATAATTTTCTTCACCAATTCTATTCTTCAAGTGGTAAATAAACTTTTTCACTACTCTGTTTAATTTATTGAAGTTCCTAGTTAATTTAGAATTAATATTAGTGTTTCTTTGAACCCTATAAATTGGAAATTTTAGTGATTTGGAGCTAATTTATGTAAACTGGTGACTTTGTTAGCTCACAAATATTAATGTTGTCTTGTTCCTAAAGCGATAAAGCAATCAGATATCAACACTTGAATTAGTGGCATTAAGTGGAGTCATTCTTCAGTTTTTAAACCACTAGTTATGAGTAAATAGTATATCTTAGCTTACTTTATGCATAATAAATTTTGATTATAAATATAAAATTATATGAAGAGTTGAAAGTATGTTGATATAAGAGAAAATAATTTATTTATCGAAAATGATGCTTTATGTTTAAAATGGAAATTTTCATTTGAAGGTTAGAATTTGATTATTCTGCTTATTAAATATTTTTTACCAAATTATAATGAATATTGAATTTTAAAATATCTTATGTTAATTATTAAATTTGAGTTTATTTTTCCATTGTATTCCATATAACTTGAGGATGGATTTTATGTTGTAAAAATATCATGTAAGTGGAATGTATATGATTTTGAATTAAGTTGGGAAAATTCCATAGTTAGAACCCGTAGTTAACGACAGTGGTGTTAGCCTCGTGCACCATTAGAAACTCCAATTAGCAAGTGAGTCCTAACCCACACATAGCTGCAACTATGTCTAAACTTGTATTTGGCTATGGGCTAACTCTAGTTAACAGGTGTAGTGCTAACTCGTATATGACATTTTGTCATATCTGGACTTGTATATGGCTAGGCCAACTAATCGCAGGTGTGGTGCTAACCCACACAACCCTAGGTCATGTCTAGACTTGTTATTGTTCTTTGGATAACTCCCCATCTATGTTTAGATTTACGTGATTATGTAAAGCTATGTTATTAAGAAATTTCAAGTTATGACTAGAACAATACTTTTATGAGTACATATACATTATTATGTTTATATTGTTTTATACTTGCATTAGTAAACTATAGATATCTTATCTAACGCTGAGTTGCAAAATTCACCCATTATATTCCTTTTTTTTCAGATATAGGTGCTGATGTTGGTTCTAGTGTTCCTTAACACACCTTAGTAAATTCTAAGTTGGTGAGCCTTTTTGTAAAGGCCCTTTTTGTGGTCTTATTTTTTTTCACCCTGCAATTGTCATTGCTCATATGTCACAAGGTTCTTGGACTTATGTCTGGTTACGTTAGAGACTTATGACTTAGTTATATAGATTATGTTATGAAAATGATTTGTAAACTTAATTTGGTTTTATGCTAAACTATATATGGTATTATGCTTAATAGAGTTTGAAAGTTAATTTGGTCTTATGGCGGTATATGCTGAGATAATATTATATGGAAGGCGCATTTTATGAATATTTGACGCCTAGGTGTTGTGAAATTATTGGAAAATATTCAGGTTATATTTTATTTGGATAATGTTAAAACAGAAAAACTCTATCGTTTTCCTAGAAAATTTGATTTGTTCAAGTTTGTTGGAAAAGGTATTCTAATCAATTAATTAAATTGAGTCGTGACAACCTTTCATGGCCATCCTCTATAATTGTAAGTGAACGAAGATAACAACAAATAAAAAATACCTTCATTGTAAAAATGGGTGCTTAACACACTGGGAAATGAATGATAGCAACCTGAACGAGCCATTCAACAAATTTTGACAATCACACAAGCGGTTTTGATTTCCAGTTACAGTCAACTTAAGAGGCATATATCCAACTATGACTATAAGGATATGTTTGGTTGAGGTGAAAAATAAGATATAACATATGGATAAATTATATATGTAAAATTACACATAGATTTTATCCATGAAAAATTTATATATCCCCTTTTTGACTCTCCAATCAAATATAACCTAAATAGTAAATACCCTACTAATTGTTAATAAAATACGGTACCACATGTTATTATTAATGATATTAGTACTGTGGATAGGGTATGTTGAGCTTGTGTCCAGATTGAGTGATTGTAACGCATAATTGAATGTGAATCCTTAATTGCATCGTACTGAGTTTATACACATTTAATAATCATCAAGCATTTTTTGATGTATTAAAAACTGAAGGTGTCAATGATCCCATCAGAGGAAAGCTTCCACCCTAATTAACCATGTAGGAATTGTTGCATGAATGCACTATAATTGGGCGATGTAAACTAATAGTACCTCTTGAATGTCTAAAATTATATACAACTTCTGATGCTCATCATATCTATGAGCAAAGAAACTGGCAGACTCCTATGTGCTTGCCTCATCTAAAATCACAAGCCAGATGGTCAATAGGATAACTATACATCTTCATTGACCTCAGTCTACGGTCTACACATCATATACAGGCATCCGATCTTCAATGTTGACGCGGCACGCAGGGCACCTTTTACATTTTTCGCTACAAGTACTGCCATCCGCAAAAGAAGTCAACAGAGGAAAAACAGAAAATAGTGTGTTAAAACCTTACAAGGTATTTGTGTTACACTAATAATGGCAACAATATGCAATTTAATAAATAGATTCTTCACAATAACAACATGCTGCTACAAATTTCTTCGGTAAAAGGTGACATAATTGTTAAGAAAATATTGTGCCTCAATCTTATTGCATCCATATTATTATTATTACTATTATTATAGTTGAAGACTGAGGAGTGGCAATGCTTCTTCAAACAAAGCTTATATTCCTATTCCGTTGGGCTTTGGTAAGAAAAAGTAATTAAACTATATTAATATTAAAGGGACAGTGACAGAGAGCAAAGCTGGGGCTCTTACCTGCAAATAATGTGATGCCTGCAGGGAAGAAGGACCACATTAATCTGCTCTTCAAAGCAAACTCTACATAAGATCTTCTCCTGAAAGATTTGTCAATCAATTTGAAGTGTGTTAGATCCTCATATAGTTGACAATCATTCAGGCATGAATGTATTAAAACCCACTAAATATTAAAACCAACGCTAAAGCATGAATGTATAAACTTCTTTCAATTGTGAAAGGGTTGCAATTTGCAAAGCATGCATAACTCATCAGCTGATGGCATCGGGCTTAACTCTTACCAATTTATTTAACAGTAGTAATTGAAACTGTAACTTCCCACAAATTAATATATCCCTCCCCACAACCTTTCTTATTTTATTTCCCTTTTTTCTGTATTTAATACTTTTCTTCTGCAGTCAGGTACTAAGCATATCAATATTAGAGGACTGTTGCAATCAATCACAATTTTTGAAGGGAAATAAAAAACCTAATAATTAAAGGCAGATGTGCAATTATAATTAGTTCACTTTTATCTGCTATTTTCAAATGAGTTCCGAAGTAAATTTTATGAAATCAAACCAGGAACCGATTTTGTGTGCTACACTCACTCTTCTATGTCACACCGGAGTGGATCCTCTCATGTAATTAGTCATGTGCTAATCATCACCCTTTATTTCTCCAAATGTACTTTTTCATTCATTTTGAAATAAAGAGATCAAGGGTGTGGATTAAAACATGACCCTCATGTGTATTTTACACATGAGAGGATCCATTCCCATGTCACACACACAAGCACAGCAACACATAATAAGACAAACACTACCAACCTTACCCCACTTCCCAACACCAGCGAAATCAAGATGAAAGATGCTTGACAAAAAGTTGTTAATGTACCAAACTACTTGAACAACCAAGACTTGGTAATTCACAAATTCATACTGCAGAAAAAAATCAACAAGTATGAGAATGTTACATTTTGAAGTCTTTCATACTCCTCCTGGCTATACTTTGTAACTTCAGTCTGCTCACCCAGTGCAGCTTGTAGTTTAAAAATCTGAGTAGTAAAGAATTGTGATTAGCAAGATGTGCACACAGGATTCAAACCTTCGTATACAATTGGTTTAACCCAAAAGATAGTGGTTTAACTACTTCATTCATAAATGACGAAAACATTAGGCAAAAAATAATTCTATTTTTGATACAAATAAACAGGGTCTTCACCTCCTCAACAAGATCTGCTCTAGGCATTTTCTTCACTGTATCAGGGGAGAAAGTATTGTACCTAAATAGTAAATCAAATCACATATCATCAGGAGAAATTGGTTAACATTATATAACACTAAACAGTTAAGGTAAGAGGTGTGAACACTTTAGGCATAGTAGCCAATTGAGGGCACAGAGAAAGATCAGTGCAAAATTTATTGCAAGCACATTACAATAGTCAACATGACACAGTTATAACAGACTAATGAACATGAATGAAAGGAAACAAGATCTTCACAATTGCTTCAAGTTTGAAACATAAAATTGAGAAAGCCTTGCTAACTTTATTGGGGAAAATTTTTTGTTGCATTAAGGAAATATTTAGTAATGTATTATTATATCTTAGAATATTTCATATTATATTTTAGATTAATTTAGATTGATTTTATCATTGGCTTATAAATATGACTATCCCAATGTATCACATAACGTCACATAATATATTGTCATACAATTGAGAATCTTGTTTCTCTCTATTTTCTTCCTTCACTATCTAAGGCCCTCAATTTCAAAATAGAGCACAAGACAAGAAGGATATGTAAGTGCTCACTACGTTACTGGATTGAAAAGCTCCTAATCAAGTGGAAAATGGCGCACAACACTTAAGAGATAAAGGCATGAAAGAGGGTAGTGTACCAACCCAGAACTCCCAGCAAAATAAAGTCTAGCTTCTTCCTCTCTGCTTCCTTCATCTATGGACCACCAACCTAACAATCTGTTAACAGAGAAAAACAGGCAATAACAAATTCTTTCATATCATCTGAGCAACATTTTAAGTTTTTCTAAGTTCTGTAGAGAATCAAGTAATCAACCAATGATACACTTCATTTTGTAGCCAATCAAATCTAAACTGATACCTTGACCCATGATGTAAGAACCCAAAGCAATCAGAGGCTTTTGATGCCATAGTTGAGTAACTTCTAGGAACATCTCCACTGAAGAGTAAGAGAACTATCTTCTCTATTGATCTATATGCTGCAAATAAAACCCCAGCACCTTGCAGCAAAAGAAGTGGAGAAAAAATGACCCAATGGGGTATATTTTTTGCACTGGATGGAGTTCCCTAAATCAAACAAGACAAATGAGAAAAGGAATTGAAAAAAAAAAAATCATGAAGCCTACAAATTCTGAAAACATAAGGAGTGGGTTTCTGTTAGCATCTACCATACCTCTAAATGCATAATAAGTAGTAGTTGGAAAGCAATTAATGGAATTTTCATAATATGGCCACCAATACTCTGTCGACTGCATAGGCCATCTTGTTGACTATCTTCATCACAGGAAACTACTAAACCTCCTCTATTCCAGCTCAAGTATGTTATGGTATTTGACGATGAACATGGTTCTGTAATGTGACAGTCCCCATGAATTGTTGGATTGTGCCACTTTGTACAAACAAGATAGGCAAAGCACTGTGCAACACTGCAAAAGGATACAAGGATTTAATGAAGGAAAAGGGTCAATAATAATGCCCAATACTAACAGTCTACCACAGAATGTTGATTATACCAAAAGTTAATAAATAAGTCCCACCAGCCTAGAGCAGCAACATCACCTGCAGGTAATTGAAAAGAAAGTTAAAACAACAAAAAGATTAAGCAGTAATGTAGTATCAGTCAAAGAGTGAGTTTTCTAAACAATGCAATCAAAGCAACACAAAACAGCACAAATCATACCAAGAACAAATCAAATGTAGATTGTATATCTTCAGCTACATAGATACTTACTGATCTGTGTTTTTCTATTTTCCCATACCCTGGTTAGTCCTTATAGTGGGTAGAGAAGGAAAAGAAAATAATGGCCTACAGTATATTTCTTTCTTCATCTTAATATAATTCTTCTTTTATCAACAGAAAAAAGAAGGAAAAGAAAATGCCCAAATTATTCATAAATGTTTGCCAGTGTGATAGAAACACATGAGAATCTAGTCTATTATTTTCAGTTCTGTAAATCAAAACTGTAAGAATATATGCTTTTAATACAGTATGTCGTATTTATTACATTTCCTGGAGTGCATCCTACCCCTGATACTTGGTTCATTTTGTACTATTCAACATATAGTATAAATATCAATATTGACAACAGTGTTAGGCCTTTGTCACTTTTCAGAAAATTAATTAATACTTAGATTAATTATGCGGATTCTTTGAAATATGGTTTGACATCTCATCCCGGTGTGATTTACATGAAATAACTAAATATACAATTTCACAAAGTCTGACTAACCAGTGGTAAACACTTATAAGTAACATGTTAAAATGCACACAGGAAAATACATTGCAAATCTGCAATTTGTATGCTATGATATCATAATTCATGACCAAACACTTTGCAGCAATATTAACCCTTTAACTTTGCTTTTTATCAGTTTAACAAGGAAACCTTATTACATAACTCAAGATGACTGCAGCTTATATCATGACACATAAATTGATTTTCAAAATATTGATGACTGACTTCTTGATTGTCAACTTTGTCAAATACCTTCAATCTGTTTCATAAATTATTTTTCTTCCTTTTGCAATTATTATTAGAAGGCTGAGTGCATAGTTGTCAAATGGTGAATCCCCCCCCCCAAAAAAAAAAAAATGAGAAGATTTGTTCATTATGGCGACCATGGCGGTCTATGACAGACTGAAATGGCGGATTTTTGGTCTACTGCCATGAGCCACCATCCACCATTGACAAACTTGCCTAGGTGCCGAGTATAAACTAGGAGCAACCAAAACTTAATATGGTTTACTTATCAATATAGAGAACTTGGCTCTTGATGACTTGAAAAGGAGTTGTAACTATTTGATAAGAATGATTATTGGAACCCCCACCACCACCAATAAAAATAAATAAATAAAATAAATACAAATGCAAGAAGTTAAGATCGATAATTAACTCTAACCAAGCAGGGAATAAAATCCAGAACTTACAAATTTAGAGTCTCTATTGAGTTTTAATTTAAAAACACTTTAATTTCAAAAGAAAACCCAAACTAAAAGTTAAGTTTCTTAATGAAGTTCTCAAGGCCAAAGAACAGTGTTACAGGAATATCTGAATATTTACAACATAGTCAATATCATAAATCATATCAAAATGTTGTCAAAAATGAACCAGCGCCATAAACAAAATAGACGTAGAGATGTCAAGAAAAGTGGGAATTGCAGTCTGTCGAGTTATATTTTAATAGTAAGAAGAAGCTCCAAGGTAATAGAAAAATCAGACAGAAAATAAGCTAATCAGACTATTAACAATTGTTTCAAGAGAGAATAACAACTTACCACATATCTTTAGAAGGGTGAATACTGTAGCAGCAATAAAGAAGACCATGGATATTGAAATCCAGAAGTGCTAGAAAACAGAAGTACAACAATTTAGTGTTGTGCTTTTCGGATAATAAAAACAAGAGCAAGATCAAATAATCTACTGAATAAAATACTTCTTTGCTTTAATCAAGTCTTGAATAAGGCAAATATATTCTGAGGTTACATTATAAATACAATAACACTTACTAACTGCAAATATATTCCGATAGTGAAGTTAAATTGTTCTTAAGATTTAATTCCTCTGAGATTAAAATATAAAGAGACGACAATAGTGGAATTTGCATGTACGTTGTGCATCTACCGAAAATCCATAGCATAGTGGCTATCCATATCAACCAGGTAGCATTTTTTCCATAACCCAAAGCCATGCAACTTATAATGCACCCTTCAAAATCCTGGCCATGCAGGCAACTCAACACACAACATGGCTATAAGTCCATTCTTAAGAATGAAATGTGAAACACTATCCTCTTAAACATTGATCAAAAAACAAAATAAATGACCAAAAAAACGTGACGATGACAGCAACAACAAAGTGTTACAAGGACTATAAGGAAAAAGGAAAGGAAAGTTACAGTTCTTTATATATCATAGTTCTTGCAGGTTTATTTTAACCAACCATAAAGAAAACAAAGAGGATTAAATTTTAAATTCTACTGCATTTCAGCCAACATTAGGTAATATTTATCATCTAGATCCATAACATCATAGGCTTTGAAATTATGTATATTATCACAATCGTATTGCTGTTTCGCATTCCACATCCCTCTATGATAATTAACACTCTAAAATACATTAAGGATGTTGAACGAGTGTTACTTAAATCCATTAAAAGTGAATACTTCAAATCACCAAACAATTGCTAATACAGGCCATTAGGTGCTTATTTTGGTAGTATCACTAAGGGACCTTTATTCTATTTCAAAGCATGCTGCCAATCAAATAATTTAAATTTATCAACTAATGAATAACATCTTACAGGAAGAGTTTCCCATACTGCTTCATCGGTCAAATTTTCATCATCTCCAGGCATCAAAGCCCTACACATCCTATATATAAAAAGACATTTTTGTCACCAATATAGATGAACATAAAATAGTATTGCAACTTGTAACCTGTATAATTGATCAACATTGAGCATAATCATTCCTAGCCAAACCAAACGGTTCAACTATTCAAAACTTTTGATGGCACTTCTCAACTCAAAATCATTTATTGAAAGCAGACCCAAAATAGGCAAGTTACTTTATAAATCATTTGATAATGTTGAATGTTTTGGCTATTCTGTTGCCAATTTTTTTAAGACAGTTCCAGCTGATATTAGTATGAATGAGTTTAACTATAATTACAAGCTCCTTAAGAACTATAAATTCTGGTGAATTGATAAATGAAAAAATATAATTACCTGATGTTATCAAATAAAATTGCTGCTTCAAAAGCTATCAGGGGTAAGAAGACAATCTTTAAATTGACTGCTGCATCATTTAAATGCACAATTACTTAAACTGATAGCATCTTACAATCAAAAACCAATAAAAGAAGTACCACAATTTATCTTGATGTGAATAATACAGTGGTCAATAACATCGATGATGGTTAAGCCACCAGAAATGTTGCGTACCATAACTGCTTCCAAGATGTATACAAAGAAGTAGCTCAAATGCAACAAGTAATGGTGTTGCTATGATTGAATGACAAGGAGCCCACTGTCAATAAACAAAAAATAAGAAACACAAATATACTACAGGATAGATTTCCAATTTTCCACAAAAAAGGGAAGATATTTTCCAAGAAGAATCTTACTTGGCGACCATGAGGCATGTTAGGAGCGGGCAAGGAAAACCTGCCTCGTGCTATCACAGCATGGAAAAGCCATAGAGGGGAAAATATGACCCTGCCAAAAAGAAACATAAACAAAGATATAAATAATGTGACTCCAAATGGGAAAAATATGTTTTAGATTAATATATTTCTTCTACTGCCCAAAACTCCACCTCTCAATTATGAGACATAATTTGAAAGACTTGTCACTGATTTACATGGAATGATCATATGTTTATGTCCAATACACTTTTCAACATAAAAATATAAAATGGGCAGGATATCAACATACACCAATACATAATTCTGGGAGTGACAAACTGACAATGTTGTTAGTTTGAGTCATATGGTACAAAAGCTCAGGCGGACGACATAGAATGATGAAAGAAACACTACAATCTTCTTGCTTAGTTAAGATTTCTTTCTTTGAACAGGAGGCTTGTATCTAATCTTCAGCTCAGACGTACATAAAAAGACTAATCAAGTTCATCTACAATTTCAATGACAATTTAGATTTAAACGGGTCTCTCTGACTCTGTAGACTTCATTTTTGATAGAATGACATCATTTGATCTAGGTAACTGAACCCACTTGGGAGTACATGGCATTAATTGTGGTTGTATTATAATTTGGTTGAGAATGGTACCCGCACCGGAGAACTTTAAGAGAAAATGACAAATTACTGAGGCAATGGAAATTAGGACTCCTAATAGAATGAATCATGAATGTATTCCGGTTTGAAACTTGAAAGCCTTATAAACAATTCTAATGGGTATGGATAATGTATTAAGAATCTCAACAAGGTTTGCAAGGTAACAAGCAAAATGATGAGAAAATAACACACAGGATCTGCACTGCAGCAGGAACACTTTCTTGGGTACAAAACAAGGTGAAGGGGAAGAGTAGAGCACCCCATATACGGAAATTTAATCCAACCCTTAAAAGCAAAACCAAAGTAACTGATTCTTAATTGCTGAACCAACACTCTTTGACCATATATATATATATATATATATATATATATATATATATATATATATATATATATATATATATATATATATATCCAAATTTTAGTAAATGATTTAAATTTATATTCCCCGATGAAACAACGAGATTCTCTCTTCGGCCTTCGCATTCGTTGGGACAGATGAATAGATATTTAACCATACATGAGTCCCCAAAAACATTTTAAAGAAAAATAGTGTCAGAAAAGGAGCTACAACACTGAAACTTGAAGATGTCCCTTCCCATTTCCAGAGGAACAAAAGAAAAATAAAAAAAAATCATAATAAATAGATTCAAGCGACAAAATTCAGGGCATATACATACAAATGGAAAAAATTTGGCCAATGAGAAATATGTCTAGCTATGCTCTCAATTAAGGCCATTTTCTTCCAAAATTACAGAACAACAAAAATCCTCCATGCACGCATTGAACAACAAAAGGGGGAAACCAAATAGCACAGACAGAACCATAACGTTAATTTATTTAAAAAAAAATAACCTTGTCTACCACATAACAACTCAAACCTTCAAGATGAAGCAAGATAAGGTAATTCAATAGAAATCCCATACAAAGGTGAAATTTTGTTCATACCCTTTAATCCATTCCTGATTTTTCCGAAATGAGTAATCGAAAAGAACACAAAAAAAAACAAAGAGAGAGAAGAAGAGACTCACCACCATGAGGAGGTGAGGGCCTGGTCAAGCTTGAGAGAAAGAAGAAGAGTGAAGGAGAAGAGCAATGAATGAGCTAGCAGAGCTTGAAGGGACTTAGCCACCCTCCTCCAACTCATCAACCTCCTCCTAACCAGCATTTTCCCAGGAGAAAAATAAAAAAAATTGCACACAGAGAGATAAAAAAAAAATGGGACAAAGAAGAAGAAGCACTTGCTGACACCAACAAAAGAACACACACCCAGAAACACAAGCTCCTTTTCTTCTCTCTCTGTGTGTCTGTCTAAATAAGGTGTCTTATCTTTGCAAGGAAAGAGAGAAGAGAGAATAGAGATTGACGGGAAACTGAAAAAACTGGTGTTTTTTTTGTCGAAAATATCAAAGATGGTAAAATGTGAAAATTCCTCGGAGGTTGCAGAGAGTGTGACTTTGGAACAAAGTGAGCTACAAGCGTTACAGACACGTTTTCTTCTCTCCCCGGTTTTCTTCTTTTCATGTATTTGCCTTCTCTTTCACGCCACAAAGTACTGTTTTTATCTTGGTGTGGTGTCCTGTGGGCGAGAATAATGCTTGAACGGACGAAAGTACCCATCATGGTGCAGAGTTTAATCAAAAGCAAGTTGTGTGTGCGTGCGTTTTTCAATGTGGAACAACGGAAGCAATAATCAGATAAAAGATATTAAAGATATTACTTTTTTTGTATTAATTAAAGATATTACTAGTATTGCATAATTGAATTTCACATGAAAAAAATATTCCTCTTTTCTTTAATAAAGCTTCAATTTCCTTATGCACATGGATAAAGAAATGTTAACAAAAATTGAATGCTAGAAAGAACAACTATATTTTACAAAATTGTTCTTATTATTTGGTCTTTCTTTATTTTTTCTTTACATTCTCACACATATTCAATTCTTCCATTTATTCTCTCTTCTATATAAATATTTAATAAGGATATGAAAAATAATTAACAACATTTAGATTTGTACAAAAATAAAAAAAATTATGAAAAATAAAAAATTTAAAATGATCATCCCTCCTTTTTATTTCATCTGTCTAGAAATTAAAATAGCATATAGATTAAAAATAATAAATAATTTTTAATAATGGTAAAAGATTGTATAAGCAGACCGGATTACTCTATTAAAAAATAAAATTAAATAATGACACAATTAATTATACTAATAGTGGTTTTGAAAAAAATTATATTTAACGTTTCCTTAAAATATCAAATGGATAAATATTTAGAAAAATAAAAAAAATGGCAGATGAGAAAAGGGATAAAAATATTTATTAGAAAATAAAAAAAGTAATTAATTTGAATTCATGATTAAAATAATTTTGTATCAGCTTTTTGGTCATTCCGAAATATGGCTCAATTAAGTTGTATTTATTTCTGCATGACCAGTTTATCGAAACTGATGTGATTAAAATTCAATGATTTTTGGGCAGATGTCATTAATTATGAGGAATTGATTAGTTGGGGCAATTTAAAATTGGACCTCCACTGTCCTTTTTTTTTTTTTTTGGGGTATGCCCTCCACTGTCCTTTTTAATAACCCACTTAGCAGTACTCCGGTACTAGTAATTTTAAATAATTTAACACTTATTTTTAAATAAAATGTATTTAAAATTAGAATCTATCATTAGAAAAAAAAATATTATGAAATATTTATCGTTATATTGAATTGACTTGACTCAGATTAAATTAATTATAAAACAATAAATCTTAGATACTAATAATTTACAAAAATACCCAAGAAAATTTGTAAAATTTAATTTTTAAATTTTCATTATCTCAATTTTTCTTTTTCTATTCCAATCTCCTTTATTTTCATGCCTTATCGGAGTTTTTTTTCTCAAGATGAGAGGGCTTTTTAGGTGCTTTATTTATTATTAACTGCGGGGCAACATTTTAGGTGCTTATTAAGAATACTGAGGACGAGATAGTCTCTGTAGTCCTTAGAGAAAATTGGTCGTGCATCAAGAGTATAGTTTGATGTGTTCTATATGAACATTTTATGCTTGATTCGTGATAATGGGATAGGGGTAAATTTGGGAATTAAAAAAGGGGAAAGGAGGGGTCGGTGTCATGCCATCAGCTCATTATTCAACCTTGAATCCCATCTCATATTTTTATTATATTTCTTTATTCATTATTTTTTCCCTATTGCCCTTCCATGATGTTAAAATATCATTATCATATGAAAAGAAAGATTCTTTGTCTACAGAGTCACCCAACTTCTCTGTACGAAATTTGGTGCAGTGGATAATTATGAGTTGGTACGAAGAATAACTGAAGACCTTGCCTTCCTTACTGACTCAGTTATTGCTCCACATCTACTACTCATCTTCTATTTCTCTCCACTAACACGGACGACTCAAAATGGAACACCGTACACAAGTGGAGAAATTCTGAATTCATTTAATTAATGGGTATGTCTAAAAATGTAATCATGTGTATTTAATAATTATTGAAATCGTATAAATTATAATTCATAATATTGTAAACCAAATTTCAAGTTAAAAAAATTAAATCATTTATTAAAAATATACTATATCAATATTCAGATCATAAATACATGGTTGAAAGGATCGAGGTTATCCGGATAACCACGTCCTTGTCGATCACTATATGCTCCTTCATTTTTTTTATAAATTATCCTCATCTCCCTTAATATTTATAGAAATATAACTCATACCCTTTCTATTTATTATTTGACACTAAGGTCTCCTTATTAAATTTTAAGTATTTATGTTATAGTTTAACTCTTCATTCACAGAATCCTGTTAATAAACTTAACAGAATGATATTTTTATGATATTAATTATTTTAATTAATAAAATTATAAAAAATACATATACCTATTCTGTTAAGTTTAGGATATTTTTATAATTTTATTAATTAAAAATATTTAATATTATAAAAATATTATTATGTTAAGTTTATTATAAGTATTTTATAAATAATGAATAAAACTGTAATATAAATATTTAAAATTTGATAAATAAAAAAAATATAAGTTATATTTCCGTAAATCTTATAAAAGAAATGAGTGTAATTTAGGGTTCTTTTTTTCATACCTACTTACCTGGTACGGTGTACATTCTCCTTCTATTCGCTCTAATTAAGGTGGCAGCTTATCTTATTTTTTTTTTAATGTTATATAATAAACAGGCAGCTTATCCTCTGATTTTGGAAACAAACCACGTGGAAGAAGTTAGAAATCTTTCTAATCCAATGAAACAATGAATCCATAATTGAATGAATATCATGAATTCATGATCTTGAACTGGGTTGTTGCATAGAATATCATATTCTGTTTTTATTCCATATACGACACATTTATCTTTCCTTTCCATTTTAGAAGTAATTTATTTGGTATTCATTAGTTCATTATATCCAAAACATAATTATAATTAGTACTTTTTTCCCGGTAAGATTATGATTAGTACTTTAACATCTCCTTTCACCCCTCAAAACTAGCCGATTCAATCAAAGATTAAACATCTCCCACCTCATCAATCATTCCCCAAGGTTAAGTAGATTCCCTTCTCCAAATAACCCAAAACTCATGAGTTGTGGCAATCTTTGACTTTTGAATTAAATAAATAAGAAATAGAGGTAACGATGAAGAGAATTTATTGGTAATTATCAAGCAACCAATCCCCCACCAACTTGTGTACCTTATCGAAGTTATTTTCAACATTTTAACCCGTTCAGGCCAACAAATAGTACGAATTTATTCCAGGTCTGGCCTAATTAGGACCGTCACATTTCACTTTTATTTTTTTTTCTTTTTACATTTCCAGATCACAATTAAATTTTCAAACTTTAATCCTTCACAACTTACATCTAAATTACATATTTTTTCAACAACAACTATTATGAATATTATTATTAATACAGCATCAGTATGATACTTTTGATGTGCCAACAACACACAGAGCTTTTTAAAAAATCATTAATTTGCTTTTGAATTTTTTTTTTTAATCATCTATGAGTTATTGATTCTTATGTAACCCAAGTTATTGTGGGCTGAAATGTTAGTTTAAAAGAACAAGTCAACCGTACCGAGCATTCCATTGATGGAAGGAAGATGCAAATAGAAGAACACCACTCATTTAGAAAAGTTAAGCAAGTAAGGTCTGCCGACCAAAAAAAATAAAAGCAAGTGAGCTCAGAATCCACTTTAGTCTGCAATTGGAGAATAGCAAATGAAGGAAAAAGTTTATGTCCTAGCTTGTTGATTTACTGTATATGAATTGATTAATGATGACTAGTTATACAAATAGTAATAGATTTTTTCTTGTGGTGGATTGGCGGTGACAATGGTAGGCTTTCTGATTTTTAAAAATTGAAATAGATTTTGGGTAAAACATAAAATTAGTTAATGAAAAGAGATGAAAAGTGCTCAACAAGCTTTAATGAATACTTTACATTAGGTACGTTGCAACAATTTAAAATAATGATTATTTATTTATTTTTTATGTTTTTAATGTATTTGTGAGTTTTTTTACATATATAAAATAAATAAATTTGTATATTATATATGTACCCGAAGTGAAAAGAATTACGCATATGTCTTGTTTTGTAGTATAAGGAAATCGGGTTAAACCGATTTGTGTGATCACGATAATGTTTGGATAATGGAACAACACAAATTGAGTTGAACCAATTTATCACCTGCGAATTACTGTCGAATCAAATTGGTTGAAACCAATTTTAGATAGGGTGTGTCAGTGCGAGTGGATAATCGGTTTAAATTGATTTGGACCTCCACCAATTTGCTTCATGTGTTGCAGAGGTGTCAGGGGCGCTACATAATCGGTTCAAACCGATTTGTGTACCAAGTTTTCCTATTTAACAAATCGCAAAAGCTGAAATCATTCAAGTGGAGTTAGTGTGTTTAGAAACCATCTTTTCACTTGGGGTGTTTAGAAAATTTGGCTCCTATTGAGAGTGAAGTTAGTAAAGTAAAAGATGGGTGTTGAAGCTATTTATCGCTTAAATAATTGATCACATTGCGGGAAGATTAGCACACCAAGTTAATAAATTATTTTATATAGTTTATTATGTTAAGAATGTAATTTATTTAGATTAAATTTTTATAATATATTAATTGTTAAGTAGGCTTTATAACTTTAAAATATTGTAATATGTTTGAGTAAAATCTAAATATAGTTTAACATGTGGTTAGATATTTAGTGTAATTTTTTAGATAAATAATTAGTGAATAGATTGCACTTTGTCTTATAGGATGGAAGAATTTAATATATTCATATTTAGGTGGTTAAAATTATAAGACTTAGTGGAATTTATGGCTTGTTTGGGATTGTTTTAATCTTTTAGTTTTTGAAAATAGTTTTTAAAAGTAAGTTTTATTTTCAATTTGTAAAAATAAAGAAACAAAAAATTGTTTGTTAGATAAAAGAGTTATTAAATGGTAAAAAATAAATATGTTGTATGAATAATTATTTAAAACAAAGTTTAAAAGTAGTTAAACACAAAACTTGGTTGATAATGCATTTAAAAAATAATAATTATAGATATAAAATAAATGCATTGGTGTAAGTGATATAAATAACTTAACATAACTAGTTTGGTATATAATATTAGATTGAATAGTACTTAATTTGTTAAATTTGAACTAACAAATATAATATACATCCAATTTCAATTACCTATACTATTATAACATGATTTAGATAAACTTTCATATTCATATGCAGAAGTAAATTGAGAGACATTTAGAATAATCATACACATTTAATAAGTAGGTAGCTAAATAGGGTTATTCTTAGGCTCTGCAAAGTCGATTATTCATTCTACCAAAGTATTGATGACAAGTGCTTTAAAGAGTATACTTAAAATGTTATTGTTTGGTTGCTTTAGATTATAGGAATTTATGGAATCTGTTTGTATAGAATAAATATTATGATAATTATAATTTAAATTTAACTAGTTTTATATAAATATTATTAATTATTCACATTGGCAATATCTTTTTATTTTTGCAATCTACTCAAATTATAAAAAGTAGGCGTTATAATAAGATGATGGAGCCACATCCATTGATGGAGCCATATATGAGGTAGGCAGGGTTTTGGTATGTTGCACAAATGATTCCCATTTATGATTATAACAAACAACTCATTAGTGCACTTGTTGAGTGATTGAGGCTCGAGTCACACACTTTTCACCTACTCATGGAGAGTGTACCATCACGCTTCAAGATGTTGCATTCCAGAGGATTGCGTGTGATGGACAAGCTGTGAGTGTTTGCATAGGTGCATGGGAGAAATTTTATAGGGGCCGCAATATATGGACACTATATCAAGAGTTGCTTGGTGCAGTCCCACCAGGAGCACATTTTGGGATTTACTGGAACCTACCTTGGTTCACAATGACATTCCACAATTTGAGAGATGATGTTGTTGAGGCTCCAGTTATTCGGTACACTTAGGCATATATTATGGTTCTACTTGGTGGGTTCCTGTTCTTGAATAAGTTGGGGTTCAAAGGTCAGAGCATTGCATCAAAATCAACCAGAATAATGACTGGGACACTCTAGAACTGAGATTGAGGTAGCGACATGACTGTTCATCCAAGTTTTGAACATTAAATTTCTCCTCATCCTCCTCTTCATCATCATCATCATTTCTTGCACGATCAAGCTCCTCTTCTTCCTCATTATGGATACCCTCATGATCAACATCAAAATCAAAATCCTGAACTTGGCAGAAAGTGCTAATGGTGGGGGATTTAATGCCAATGGCTCTTCCACTTGCCTTGCAAGATGTGCAAAGCTTATAGAATTCAAATCTTCATCCGCTACATGTGAACTTTGCTCATGATCATGGGACACTTCAAAAGATGGGGATTCATGATGTGCTGCCACTAATGATGATGTACCTACATCTAACCCACTAGAGCTGAAAGGACCATCTTGGAGTTCGACAAATAGATCTATTCTACGAACATCGAAAAATGAGTGAAAATAAGAAAACATGTGACTTACGTGCTCATTTTTCTAATTTGAAACCTCCTATATTGAATCCCATTTGGCCCAATATTTACGGCATCCTATAAAATATCTTTGCAATTTGCTTATTTTTTCTATCAAACTCTTCTAGTATTCTACTATAGCTCTAACAAACTAATAGATGGATTAACAAGCCAAGCTTGATCGTCACTTATGAATGTCTCACCCTCTACTGGATTTACAATCTCTCCATTATAATGAACAAGAATATTTACACTACACTTTGCCATCCTGTCACTCAATTTCTTCAGTAACCACTCTTTTTTTTTGTTTCCTTCTCGAATGCCCATGGAGCGATATTTAAATAATGGTTTACACATTTTCAAATTGATTTGACCCGATTATGGATTCTGACATGTCAATCGGTTAAACCGATTACACTCTATGCATGTTATGCGTGTCAGAATGAGTGAGAAATCAGTTTAACCAATTTTAGAATTGGTTTAAACGAATTTGACCCTCACACGCCTACATGCCAAGTTGGTTTAAACTAATTTAACCAAATCGATTTAAGCCAATTTGTGAGTAAATGCACGTCTCCAGTTATTTTACACTAAAATCGTTTCAACCGATTTCTATTAAAATAAAAATAGGACAAATGTGTAATATTTTTTATATCAAGGTGTATATATAATATATGAATTTATTTGTTTTATATTGGTAAAAAAACTCTGTATTTGTTTTGTTTTTATGGAATTAATGTATTTGTTCTCATTTGATATTTTTACTTTTTGTTTTATAAACTTTTCTTACTCGGGTTAAATGATAAATTACCAAATGAGATACATATTAACTCAAAATTATGAGACATTAAATTTATAAATTCAATATATTGCTTATTTGATTTTTAGTTTATTTCCTTCAATTTCTCCTCAATTTTTGGAGAGATAAAGAGAGGGTCTTTGAAAGGAAATGGGAGAATTATTTCCCTTCAATTTTATTTTTTTTATGTGTTAAGCATTTTTTTTAAAAAATAACTCTTGAAATCCGTATTCATTTAGACTTTAGAAGTTCTTAGCTTAATTAGCTTTTTGTCAATGGAAATAGTAATCATATATGAATATCAGTCATTGTCATTTTTCTTTTTGGTCTGAAGTCATTGTCTCTAATTTTCGTTTTAGCTGAAATGTTGATTATAATGCCACATCCCACATGTTGTCTTCACGAGAGCCCAAAATACCAAAGAAAGAGCCTTCTTCTACATGCTTTTCTCATTCAGTTTTGAAAATAATCGCATAAGAGACTTGACACCATGTATTCACCTTAAACTTTCAGCCATTGTTTGCAAGACTTTTTTTCACTCCTCCTAGTATATGTGTAAAATACAAACGACAAATTATAGCATTGGGCTATAAGGACCTAATTTGGATAAATAATTTATTTAAATACTTAACAATTAAAGTGCTTGTTTTGAGTGTTTTAACAAAAACTTTTTGAGATTTTTGATATTTTAACTTTTTAAAAAGCAATAAAAAATTTTTTTTTGGAAAATAATAAATTGTATAGCCTGACAAAATGAAAGGTTAAAAATATGACTTTAATTTGACTTTCTAAAAGTTAAATAAAGTGAAAATAGTGTTATCCAAACGAATCATAGACATTAGTTTTGGGTAGCTATAGCATTGTGAAACACGGCCAATAGCTGAATAACTTGTTTAATTTGTGTGCCAAAAAAGATGTTCCCTTTTTTATTTTTGGATTTGATGTCTCTAAAATTAGAAAATTGGTAGAGTGAGAAGGTAAAGACTAAAAGGTTATAATTACTCTTGGATCAATAAACTTTATTTTATGTTATCCCACCAAATAATATAAATGTAATTAATATATCACTTTAAACTAGCTAAATCCATTTTTTTTGTTTTTCCAACTATTGTTACCGACCTTTTTTGGGTCTGGACATTTTGATTTGGACCAAAAAGTGAGTTATATTTGTTGTCAAGGGCCCTTTTTGTAATGTTCAACAAGTGGGCTAACAGTTTCGTCACCAGGGCCCAATTAACAATTCCAAACTTTCAATTGCCTACTGCCTTTTTCTTTTTTGGGGGGGGGGGGGGTTAAATTTTGCCTACTGCCAATAGTGGAGTACACGCAGCACAGGCTAAACTCAAATCAATTTTCTAAAATCTACTCTATCAACATTCATCTTTGCAATTGCGACATTTTCATTACCAAATTAGTATCTTAAAAACTTAAGATACCAAATTAATATTTATTATAAAGGACTAAAGTGATGAGTCAAAAAGATGAATTGAATAACTGTTTATTATCTATAATAAAAAAAAACCCTACTGCTTTTATTATCTCTGATCCATTAATTTTGTACTGTGTTGGCTTTCTCTGCTTTTGCTTCTCTTGATTGTGATGAAAGGTGGACGAGAAGCCTTTATGGTTTTATCATGCTTTTGTGGGGATGGCATAGATGTGAATGAATATATTCACAATACCCAAAATTCATGTGGATATGGATCTTTTTTCTTAGGCTTTAACTGGGTTGCACTAATTTGTTATGGTTTTCTAAGGAGTACTCTAGCTAGCTAAAACAGGCATTGCAAACATGGGCGTGCAAGAAAGGAAGGAAAAGCATGCAAATAAATAGGACATATACATTATGATCATTTTAACTGAAAGTACTTATGAAGTGAGAAAGTGAGAAATTTTCCCTTACATTAATAACTTGTATTTGTGTGTATACTCCTAAATAATTTAAGGATAAATTAAACTTTCACTTCCTTATCAACAAGAATTCTAATTTTCGAGGATTTAAATCCATAAGAGATGTCCTAACGCCTAATCAATTTTTCAGTGCGTTCAATGTGGCCATGTCTATACGTTAAAGAAATAGTAAGGGGAGAAAGAAAGACACGAGACATCATTTTCGGCGTAACAATAAAAGAAGTCACTGTGTTTACAATTATTTTAGTAAAACTGAGGCGTCGCCTTCATCGGCCTATTAGCTCAGTTGGTTAGAGCGTGGTGCTAATAACGCCAAGGTCGCAGGTTCGAGACCTGCATGGGCCATGGTTCTTTGTTAATCGTTTTTAGTTACTGTTCAATTGTTATTATTATTATTATTTCGTCTGAGTTTTTACTGTTACGTTTGTCGCGTATTTTATTTTTGTCAACATGTTTTTTGAGTCAATGTTTGTTAGTTTTTGGTCTGGTCAATGATTGTTAGTTTAGTGAATTTTTGGTCAGCTTAGCTGGGTAAGAGTGAACCTAATAAACAGTATCACATTTGATGTGATGACTTAATGATTTGGCCCAAAAGTGTCTCGAAAGTGAGCAAACCATAAGGCCTAACTTGTGAAAAAAAGTGAAAAACAGGACCTAACAAGTTCACGCCCAAAAAAATGATATAACAAAGTTCAGACCCATAAAGCAAAAAGATGAAAAGACTAACAAAGTCTGACCAAATCAAAGACCTAAGACCTGACCCAAAAAAAAAAGACACGGACCTAAGAAAAATCATCAAAAACAAAAAAAAGGAGCACAATAAAATTGAACAAAAATTTTCCACTCAAAGAAAATCCGTTGACCAAAATGAAAACAGGAAATAAAATCCGAAGTCTTCACTCCATGGATGATCTATATGATGACATAAATAAAAACCTGCACATCACATCATTATTACAGTGACAAATATTAGATAATTAGAATTTTTATTATAATTTATTTATCAAAATAATGTAGCGTATTTATTGATCTTTATAAACATTTTATTTTGTTCAGTAACTATTTTTCGTTAGAAATTTTAACATTTTTTTAACTACGTAACTACATATAAATTTCTAGCTAGTACGTACAATCATATTTAATTTATAGTGCATTTGTGCACACACAGCTCTGTTAGTGCCATTCTGTTGAGTGTGATGGAAGTGGAGGAGAAAGCTCTAGGTGTAGCATGCTATGCGAATATCTTATCAATACCTAAAATATTCATGAGGGCAAGAATATTCTCTTTGGGTCTAGTGAAATAGAGTTGTTAAATGGCAACCACTGCAAAATTGAAGAGAGGAGAGATTGGATACCTTTGGCTGCATGCAGAGAGGAGTTCAGTCTATATTTTCATCCAGCCCCACCCTAGGCATAAATCATACATGTTTTGATATATTTATATGGTGATTTCTATTGTACCCTTTCTAAATGAAGGGGTTTTCAAATCCTCTTTAATTGTTCCAATGCAATTTGTCCATGTGTTAATTTTTGTTCCACCTACTAATATAATGGAAGTATTTAATACGTCTAATTTATATTAAGACCCATCATTTGACATTTTTATTGCAATTTTACCCCAAAACAAAATTAAAATTTTCTATACTCAAATATCAAATCAAATTACCTATTTTAATTTTCTACAGCTTGTTCTTAGTGTTACTACATGGGATACTCTCTTGATTTCTTTTACTTTTGTATCGGTGCTGTTGAACATTGTTACACAGTATTTTTCTTAAGGCTTGCCTCTCCTTTGGGAGTGCTTAAGTATTTTTAAATCGAAAAAAAATTGAAAGATCAACAACTTCAATTCACTTAAACAATTCTTACATTCACGTACAACACAAGTAGGTGATTTATTGAATTCTCACATCATGTAAAACTAAGTCTTACCTTCACAAGTACAATTTGCGATTTAGGGAAAAATACAAGTGATTAACGACTTCAATTCACTTAAACAATTCTTGCATTCACGTATCTTGATGTTACTCTTATTTATAAAGGAGTTGATGTTCATAATTTATTTAGGGTTCTTGCAAATTTGGGGGTAAAATGCATTTTAGGTATGTAGAAATCAGTGTAATTCATTTGATCTGGTATTTAATTTTGTCAATAGATCCTACTGTAAAATTATAAGAAAAAAGTATAAAGTGGGTGTAAGTATAAATTTTGAAATCACCACTTAAATATATACAAATTTAACACATGGATTAATTGTATTGGACCAATTAAAGGGGGTTTAAAACCCTTTTATTTAGAGATGGTACAGTAGGGATTTAGCTCCTTTAAGTGATGAAGTTGATAAAGTGTAAAAGTGAGGGGTTAATCACCTTTAGATTAATAACTTCCATCATGTGTGTATCATGTAAGGATCTCAATAAATAATGTAAGGGTGTTTAACTCTCACTTTTACATTTTATCAACTTTCTCACTTTAAACGAATCAAATCTATAAGGGACAAATCACCAATTTATATTTATGTTCACTCACCTCATGGATAATCAATAAATTTGCATTATGCTTGAATTCTGTATACTTAATGATGCTGTTCGTTTGTTCAAAACAACAAACCAATATGAACCATTCTAACTCATCTTTAAAACCAAAAGTTGCAACAAATGGAAGAATATTAGCTAGCTGTCCAGCATACATTCCAAATATACCTATGAATTCATAATTTTCAGGCACGTTCAAGAGACATGTATTTGATTAAGTTGACAATCAGGAATAATTAAGCGAAAGGGACAGAAGAAAAGGTTCTACCAAGGGAAGAAAATGAAAGAGGTTTGTATAAAGTTATTTAGTCATTCTGTCGTAATCTTTATCATTGCTTTCAAAGTATATGAGGTTTCCTCATTCTAATGGCATGACACAAGTTTTAATTAATAATGCTTAAAGTGATACTTTTTTTATTCAGTGCTTAAAATGATACTACTTACACATAATTAATTAATTACATCAAGAAGTCAACTAATTCAAATCTAGGACTTATTGGTCGATGATGCTCGAGGCTATCATGCTAAGCCAACTCTCACTGGTATCATTGATTGTTTTCAATTATTTCAATCTTTGTGGTGTCATGTTGAACTATGTTAAAGTAACTAAACGTTTACTTATTGTTGCACCGTGTGACAATGAGAATGATGGAATTCGCCACTAGCAAGTTTCGATTTCTACAAGGTCAATACTAATGCGGCTGTAAGAGGGGAAAATGCAGCCAGCAGTTAGTGACTTATAACATGTTTGATTTAATTTTTGGCACTCTCAAAATTGTACTTTAGTCAAAAGTCAAAAAGAGAGAAAAAAAAACTTTAAACCAAAGTTTAGAGATTTTCAAAAGCTAAACTAAATATACTATTAAGCCTCCATACACATAAACATGTATGAATGAATGAATGAATGAATGATGAACTTGCAAAGTTTGCATATGAACATCTTGAAATCTATTAGGCTATTAGCATTTGTGAATGTTAATGTGATGAACCATCTCTCCCAAAATTTCAAATTGATGGGTAGAGATATATAATCAATGATTTTATAGTCCTTTCATATGAGAGCCTTTTTTTTGCTTGAAAATATGAATAATTTATCATAATGAAAATAACAAGGATTAACTCCTAACTGATTACTTGTTATATTGGCTCTCTCATTTCTCCCTAAAAGAATAAGTAGAGGCACATAAATAATTTTATATTTCAGAGTTGAAATTGTTCTTTTGTCTTATCATATACATTATTCATTTGTTTTTCTAGCTAAGGATGAAAAGTAATTATTCATATATTAAATATAAAATCATTTATATATTTCTATTAATCAATTTTAACTTTTGGAAGAGATACTTTATGACATGACATTCTTTTTAATAGTTAAAAAGGCTTAGTGCTCAAAGAGAGAAGTTAAAATGAACTCAAAGTGTTCAATAGATACAAAAACAAAAGACCAACCAAAAAACATTCCAAAAACCAGCCACCAACAAAAACATAAAAGACCAACAAAATGAAAACTCTACAAAAACAGCCTGCAATAAATCACAAAGTAAAACAAAACCACCAACACAAGGATAGTGAAAGCAAGATTAGCATTCTTCATGATCAGAGATTTGAAACTTTGCCATGGCAACCAATACCTCAACCTCATCGATCAACTGAGGATAATGCCAAGCTCTTGCTCAAGTCATCCCAGTCACAACGACCCTCCATAAAACGATCCTGCTCCACCAAAACCGCATTGTCCATTTCAGATCCAAGACAACATGGAGACTTGGCAGCACCAATTTTTTCTTATTCTTGACAGCATCCATAATCTTCTTTTTCTTTCTTGTTGGTTTCTTCCCCAATCTTTTCTTTGCAATTTCATGACATGACATTAGTATGTATCTGGTAGCACGCTCATTTTTTCTTTTTCTTTTTTTCGGTTACAAGGTAACACGCTCAATTTTAAATGCCCGAGAATTCAGTTTTTAACTATTTGGGTTCATGAAATTATTAAAGAAAGTACAAGATATTGAGAGTTTAAGATTGAAGTTTGATGAATCTCAAGTTCTTCGTGTATATACAAATAAGGCAGACAGTTTTCAAATGCTCAATCGTGTTATTACAAAATAATAGAACAATTAATATTATTTGCAATGGTACAAAGAGCAAACTCGGCAACGGCATACGTTTGAATTTTAGGAAAAATATTTCGTTAAGAAGAAAAGCTATGTAGAGAAAATTTTATGTGAAATGCTTACTAAGGATGCATTCTATGTTTGCCCCAAATTACATGTGGTTAGGCAAAAAGTGGACAAGAAAATAAATGAAAAGAGAAAAGAGATAAATTAATAGATATAAACACATGAATAATTTTATATATAATAATATATTATTATATTTATATAATTAAATATACAAATTTTAAATATTTTCAATGATATGACAATATATTATTAATTAAAAGATTATGCACCATCTTTTATTTAAAATATCACTCTAGAAATGAATAGAACTATTTTTAATTAATATTCCCTTCATTTCAGAATAACTTTTATATTTTAACGTTTTATGGCTCAAAATATTTGTCCATCTATAATATATAGATATTCTTAATTTTTTGCTTTATTTATATCCTTAATATAAGTATGTTAGTTAAATAATTAATATATTTACCAACAAGACAAGTAATAATGACTATATAAAGTTAGTTTGTTATCTTATATAATTTTCTATATTTACTAAGATATTTTTTATTTTTCTTAACATTTATGTTGTTTAGTTTTTAACTACTTTGTACGCTTTCAAATAAATATATATATATATGGCTGTCGTTCTCTCAAATTAAAATAGAAGCTGCAAGTGTTTATGGGCTACCTTCTCATCAAGGAAGATCAAGCCCTCATTTTCATTTTCCATGTTAGGATTTTTATAATATATACTAGTTTCTCTTACCACGAAAAAGATCCTTCCCTGTTTTTCTCGATCTCTCTATCCAAGCAAATTTAAGCTGTCAAGCATTAAGTAACATGTACAAAAACCACATTATCATTACCTCATTGCTTGATATGATGATGTTGATGGAGAGAACATACATTATAATGACATTTCTCAGCACACCATGAAAAAAACAAAAACAACAACAAAACACATACAACCCCAAAACACAAAAAAGATTAAAATATAAATATTGCATATCAAAAGATATATAAATATATAATAACTAACTACCATAATGATAATAATAATACTAGGCCTTTAATCAACTAAAACTTTATAATTAAAGACCTTAATTTTTGCTCTAGGATATCGATATTATATTGGTCCTTTGTCGCTTGACATTTGCAGAAGCAGTCTCATTCCCAACACTCTTCTCCATCACTGCCCTGAGTGCTTCTTGTATTGAGCTAATGCAATACTGTTGGTGCTGCTGTTGTTGGTAGTGGCCATGCTCATCATCACTGTTACTGCTCGAATATTCCTCTTCACCAGTGATGAACAACACGTTCTTGACACGCCCTCCAAGCGTTGTGATATCAGCTTTGAGGGTTCTAAGCCTTAGAGCTTTCAGGGTCTTGATGAGTTCAGGCAATAGATCTGACCTATCTTCACAGCAAAGCGAGGCCTTGATCACAAACTTGCCATCTTCATCTGATGCATCCACTGTTAGCTCATCAGCTTCAGTGGGAACTGGGCTTGTTTCTGCTATCAATGATGTTTGCCGCTTCAATTCCTTCACATGCTGAATCACTTCTGCTAGCAACGATGCCTTATCTGTCTACAGGAATTGAAAAATACAAAGAATATAATATATATTAGTATATATGAAATGGAAGAAAAGGAAAGAAAAAATATCATATATGATCGTACAATAAATTAAAGAAAAGTATTATTTGTATATGGATTATGAACATTGTGTACATTCTAAAAAAAGGGAATATAGCACAAAACCTTAGTCACACCTACCATCACTAAATACTTTGTGCCATTTTTTCTCTGGGCAGCAGTTCTATTTGGTACGATATAGTTTTCATACCAAAATCATGAATGCTGTTTTAACCAAAAAAGCACCAATAGAGTTCAGAGAGAAAAAGTGAGGTGGGTACAAAAACGCAAACAAGTAACGAGTAATTCAATAATTCAGATATAATTTTTTTTGCGCCAATCACCATTTCTCTTCTCTTGGAGTTCATAGTCTATATAGAAAGGGCGTTGGTCTAAATTAAAGCTGTGAAATTGCACGACTGATGAGATTAATGAGATTACAGTTATAGTAGGTGTTATGGCATCTAGATCGATCCTTTCATGTCACTTGTTAACGTGAGAAGATCACATTAGCAGAAAAAAAATATATAACCAAATTGATTGACATATATAATGAAAACAAAAATCATATTTATAACAAAAATTGTGTTTTTCTTTTTCTTTTTAACAACAATACTTTATCATGATAGTTTGTATCATAAGAGAATCTAATCAAGATGATATATGGAAGTTGGTAGGTTTTGGCATGATGGATATTGCGGAATGGAATTAGTGGGTGTTTTTGAATGGTGGAGAGTGTCATGCAGCATAATATTATAGTAGATGAGAAATGAGAGAAGCGTGGGCATAGTGTGTGTGCTTGTGACTGACAAGGGTGCTGACTTGTCCCTGGCTTTATTTCTTTTCATTCTCGAACTGAGTTTGACTAATCAGTATTATCCAGCAAGAATTTTCCATGCGAGCCTTTTCACCTGCTTCTTGGTTCCTCTTTACCTTATCAACCCTGCGACATTAACGCTAAGACCCTTTTCTCTCCTCTTTTTATTACCTTTTTCCCTAGCTAGCTATCTCCTCGGAACTACCACACAGACTCCGAGAAACAATGCATTTTTCATAATTAAAGTTGTTAATGCGAAGAAAACAAAAACACAACAATAAAACGATGTGTAGAAAAAGGAAAAACAGGAACTATAGCAAAGCCGAAAAAGGAGGGTGGTGAAAACAAAAGCAAGCAAAACAAAATGAGAGACTATTTGCACCTCATTTTCTAAAAGGTTAATTCTGTTGTTATCAAACCAAAAGTAACGGAAAGAATCTTGAAAGGATTTTATAAATTAAATCACTCTTTCAATTGAAACTGCATGAAGAAAGGATACCCATATATATACTGTTATGATTTTTTGATAGAATAATAAATTAATAATCTTACATGGTTCTATTAGTAGCGGTTATAGTAATATACAAAATCTTTAATTTTTGTTTTACATCTTGGAGCCATGACGATTAGTTAATTGTAACTATATATTTATGATTCATAATCACAATACTTTTTAATAAATTTGAATTTGTGGATATTATGGGAATTAATTAAAAATTTAATTTCATCAATTAATTTTGACTTACTTTGGTTGTGCTAGGCAACAAGCTGCGCAGCTTAGCAAGATGGTTATTGATCCTTTCTCTGCGCCTCCTCTCAGCTTCACTGTGACTCTTGGATGCCGCAAGAGCCTTAGCCTCCATGATTTCCTGAGCAGTCATCTTTCCAAGCTCAGCTTGGAGCCCAAAGGGAGCTGAACCAGGTTGAAGGGTATCTGATATGATCCTTAGGTGATCAGAAGAAGGACCCTCATATGCAAACTGCAAAGAAGGAACCCTTCTGTTGAAGAAGCTTGCATAAGGTGAAGGTTGAGGAGGGACAAGAAAAGGGTCATGGTGTTGGTGGTGATCTCTTACAGGGTTATTGAAAGGGTGGTGAACCTGTGGCATGGACCATGGTGAGACTTGATCAGAAGGGAACATGTTCAGCCCTCTTCCAAAGACATCACTACTGTTTTGTTGTTGTTGTTGTTGTTGTTGCATCATGATTTGTTGTTGAAGTAGTAGCTGCTCTTGATAGGTGTGGAAGTTGTTGATGGCTTGAGAAGAACACTGCCCTTGATCTTCCTGTTTCATTTCCCTGGTATATGATCTCGTTTGTTTTATATATAATTGGAACTCTATTGAAGAATACAAACTCCAAGGGTTTATATATAGATTAGAGTGAAAAATAAATTAAAGGAAAAAAAATATATTGGAGATTCAAATTATGTCAGAAGCTGAGGTATAGGGGTTTGTATGCATCTACAAATTCTTTCTTTTTTTTTTTTCTGGTTTGTCTGATGTGACTGAGAAAAGGGGGGATTGGAAGAATAAAAGCTTGGGGAGGTTTTGCTTTACACTTGCACAAGGAATAAAAATGAAAAGGGAATTCAAAGGACAACGTGGGTTAGTGAAAAGTGGGAGAAGGGGAAAAAAGAAAGTGGGACACAAACCTCCTTTTGATGTGTGGTGACTGATTAGCATGGTCTTCTAATTCTGCTTTCTAATTCTATCATGCTGGAGGATCAATCAGTTGCATTCTAATTTGTTTTTTATACACTAATATAGGTTAGCCTCATCTACTCAATTGTTTGTTTATATATCACTTTAGTTTACAGGGTATTTTTGGAAAGAAGGAATTGAATTCTTTTTCCTAATTTAGAAACAATATAATTCAATAAATGAAAATCTAATAAGAATTAAAATTCATCAAAATCATGGAATTAAAATCAGACCCTGGAGGAATTGAATACCAACAAATAAAAATATCAAAATAACTTTATTTAAATATAATATTTTGTTTTTAACTTATATATTAATGAAAAATAAAATAATAAAAAAATAAAATTTATTATTTTTAGATCATTCCAAATTAAGAAATTAAATTCAATTCTTTAATTTACAAATTCATTTCAAACATAAGAATTCAATTTAATTCCATCTTATTAAAGGTTTCCAAACACCTTGTTAAATTTGACTTCAAGATCTTTCTATTGACAAGGGATTTAACATTTATTCCTTCAATTTCAAAATTAATGTTTCTTTCACTTTTTTTTAATATATTCATCAATCAATGTATCTAAATGTGAAATACCAAAAAAGTGAAAGAGGCATTTATTTTAAAATTAAATAGAGAGTAATATTCAAGAAAATATATACCTCAATCTTAAATTGAAGAGAGGAATTGAAGATACTGAATGATTTTATATTTAACAAAGTCCCAAATATGAATATTTTTTTTGGGATTAAATTGTGAATAATTTATTGAAATGTAATAGGAAATAATAAAAACCGAATTCAAAATTTAAGTTGATATAGAAAGGGAAATGAATGATTTAATATCTAATAAGTTAATAATAAAAGAAAAATGTTTCTTTCTCTTTGTGGGGGTGGTGGGCTGTGAAAGAAAAGGCCAAGGGTTTAGATCTTCCTATCTCTTTCACTTGGTAGGTTTATTTTTGATTCCACAAACCTTTGTGCGGAGTAAGGTGATGGCCCTTTTTATCCTTTTACCTTCAACAATTAAAACTTTGCTTTCTCTTTGTGCCTTGTTGGCTTCTTTTTGGTTTCCTTTGCCATTTTTTTTTACTTTGTATTTTTTTTATTTTTTATTTTTTGCCCTGTTCTGCTCACCATCACTCCCTGACATGTGTGGAGACTTTTTGAGTGCTGCTAGTCCACTTTCCTTTCCTCTTACGGCAATCTCTCTATCTATATCCTCCTATGTAACTTTCACTTTAAGTGTGCCTGGGGATCTTTTTTTATTTTGAGAATTTCATGAATTTAATTTCGGGAAAGTATAAATATTATGTTATTATATTTTATATTCTTCAAAAGTTAATTTTATAATAATGAAAGTGTAATATAAACTAAAATATCATTAAATAAAATATAAAAATTGAACTTTAGATTAAATTTAAAGTACTCAAATTAAATTAATGTGTTTGAATTGTTGCTTGAAAATTAAAATTTATATTAGTTGTCTACTCGGAGATTCATCTCTTATCTATCAAGTAAGCAAATACTTTGATACATTAAAAAAATAAACAATTTTGCTTAATATAAAGGAATTTTTTTTACTTTTATTTAAATCATTGTCTAAAATTCAAAATCATGGTTAAACATAACTGAATCATAATTTTATCAAACATATCACGATAAATTAAATTAAGTTTAGGCATCCTAAGCTTGGGCTTGAGACGTGAAAACTCAACCATATACAATCCAGGCTTGCTATGTCTATTTTGTACAGCACATTTTGTATATAGAATAATTAACCGTACACATTTTTGCTAGCTATATCTATGATTGTTTCTAAGTGTATAATGACACTAGATATGTGTAAGGGAGAAAGATTGTCGACACAAGCAGATTGTCGACGACCGACCAAGGACCTAAAAAGACTGATAGTATCATCATGATTAATGGCTTAGCCAAACCTTTTCCTTTCTTTCGCGTTAAGGGTGATCGAAGTATCTTAATTAATTTTTTTATGACAAATTATTATTATTATTATTGTTATTAGACTAAATGTCTAATTTGGTCCTTGAATATATATTAGAGGATAAATTAATCTTAGAATTTAAAATTCCAAATCGGTTTGTCATATTTCAAAAAAGGGAATAAATTGGTCCTTCGGACAATAAAAAAGGAAAATTAATCCCTATATATTGTACAGATGATCAATTTGTTCCCTTTTGAAATATGAGAGACCAATTTAACATTTTTAAGTTCTAAAGGACTAAATTGTCTTTCAATATATTTTTGAAGGACAAAATTAGATATTTTTCTCTTATTATTATTGAAAAGCTCGTTTTAAGGGATAGTTTCCTTTCTTGATAAAAAATACTACTCAAAATCAAAACAATTTCCACAATAAATAAAATGGTTAAGTATGTTTTATGCCTAAAATATAAATATAATTTAATTTTGATTTTTTTTTGTTTTGACCTTAATACTTTTAAAACTATTTAGTTTTAATCTCTATGTTACTTTGTCTTTATTAAATGTTGAGTTAAGTAATGAAATGTCAAGTCATCTAATATTACATAGTAGCAAGTAATCCAACGTGACACATATAATTATGATATGTTATGTAGTATTATTGACTGTCATTTAAAATTGGATTGCATAACCTTTTATTAGCCAACTTAATATTTAACATAAACAAAAACTAAAAACAGTGAATAACATCAAATAATTTTAGAAATAATTGGAAAAAAATGGAGATCAATTCAAAATTCACACACTGATGTTAAAGATGGATTGAAGATGATACATAAATGAAGTTTCGCGATGAAGAAAACATTTCTTCTATCATCAATTTGGTATATAAGTAACAATGATAGAGTAAATTTTATTGATTAAATTTATTATGAGTAAAATTTAATAAAAGCTTAAATTAAATCTTTAGAATTTTTAGCTACAATAGCTCTATTTTGGCCCCTGATATTTTAGCAATTCTTCGATTTCATCCTAAAAGTATTTTTTTTATTACTTCATTCATAATGTTTTGATAAAGTCTCAATATTATTTTTTGCTAATATCATCAATTTTATTAATGAAGATTGTTGACCTAGTACAAACGTGTTTATTCTTATACAATGTAGAAGGTATGTTTTTATATTTGATATTCTAAACTTTAGTGCTTATTGTAGTTAGAAATTGTCTATAAATAAGATGTAGTTCATTTCAATATGCATGATTAGACAACGATAACAACAACAACAATAATAATAAAATAGAGCTTTTGCATGTATATATAACATAGCATTTACATGAGATAAGGATGAATTCAAAGTCAAATTAGTAGAATTCATTAATAAAATTGAAAGTAATAGCAAATATAGGGATAACATTGAGACTCTATCAAAACATAAACAAAATTGAAAAAAAAATGACAAAAACATTGAAATATTAGTAAAAGGTTAGAAACATAAATAAAACTTTTGCCAAATTTTAGCTATATTTGAATCTCAATATCAAACATAACGTTTTTCTTTTTTTTCTTTTCCCTTCTTTTGGATGAACAAAAGATTAGGTAAGTTTAGCGCCAATCATCCCATCCAAAACCAATGCATAGCTCCTAAATTTAAAAACACTTAGAGTGGACATACTATTATCAACTAACAAGATCCTCAATTTTTTTTTTTTACGTAAACAAGATCCTCACATTGATGGTGGATACGAGCCATTTTATTACCAACAATTGTGTCAAATCTTGCCTAGTATACAATTCTCTGTAAAGGCCAATTTTTATATTAGGTCAGTTTTTAGAACTTGAATTTTACCTAATAATAAATTGAGTAATGACTAGTTCAAACTGGATTGACCAAATCTTCAAACAACATGCGAGGGTTTAAATATTATATATATTTAAGTTATAAAATTTTATAAGTAAAATATAAATTTAAAAGATATTTTGTATTATGTTTTAAAGCAAACCATATGATTAATATAAAAATAATGTTATGTTATGACAAATATACTAACAAAAGTATAAAATCTTATAATATTTTTTATAATTAATTATTGAAAGAATTATTTAATTTTAGGTCAAATTTGATCAATCCAAAATATAACTTAATTCCTCAGTCAAATTTTAGATCCACACAACCTAATAAATTTCGGATTAGGGCGGCCATGAAGGCTGCTAGCTGTTTCAACATCGGTTTTCCCCGTTATTTTTAGTTATAGTTAATTTAATGTTTTTAACTATATTCTATTATTTATTTCGGGGGAATTTTTTAGCCTTCGGCCTTTTGGCGTTTCCTTTTCGTTCGTACCTCGGTCAAGCTCTCCCCACGTTCTTCAATACTCTTGCTATGTCCACGCCACCCTTTCTCCAAGACCATGTAATCATTGTGTCTTGGAACACACTCCACCATCCACAGTTTCCACTTCTCTCTCTCTTCTCTCTCCTCCTCTCTCTCTCTCTCTCTCTCTCTCTCTCTCTCTCTCTCTCTCTCTCTCTCTCTTCTAGATAGCTTCTTCGCATATGTGCCTTGGTTTCAGTTATGAGTAGCTTGGAGCATATATTCATCAGCTCATTTCCCTGTCCTTTTATATAGTTTGTATAGTATATATCATATTAATTATTCACATATTTGATCTCTTTACTAGTATAGTGGAGGGTGTGGTCCATGGTCCATAGATGAAGGACAAACGGGAAAACAAGAGAGGAGAGATATCTAGTGCTAATCGAGATGTCTAGCTTTTGATGTCAAACATTGCAATAAATAGAGAGAAAGTGAGTGAGCGAGCAAGCAAGGCATTGCCTTAATTTTTACGTGGGCATGCAGCACTAATGCCTGACTTCAAGGATAACCCATGCTTAAAGTTTCATCTAAATCAAGTTCGGATCATTGTGAGGCTTTTAACATGATAATTAGCAACTCCTCATATCATATTGCAAGCGAACGAAGATGGAAATCAGACGTTATTAATTATCACATGGATTTGATTTCCATATTTTCCGACCCTTTGATTTTTCTCAATTTGAACAAATAATTTACAAAACTAATTTGATTATCACGATGGTTATAATAGTAATTTTCTCCTGCAGAATCGATGTTATGCATATGTCGTTTTTGTTGTTATATATGTGAAAAAGTATATTTGCTTCATCAATTCTGACTAAAAATCCATTTTTTTCTTAATAAACGACAGTAAATAATGCAGTTCAATAACCATATATGAGCTTCTTAATTGGCAACTACTTCCTTTCTTTGTTGTAATTTTTCATTGTTTTCACCTACTAGTGGACGCAATTGATGACTCAGAGTCAGGAGACACAGCCAATAACGTGATTTTATGACCTAAAACTATACTATTATGCCTGTTAATTAGACAAAGCCAAAAGATCATCGCCTAAATTTATTGTGAAAAGAAAGAATACATAAATATGTCACTTTGGTATTGGTTGGTAAGATATTGTCCACTAGATTGTTAGAACTTGCTGAAAAGGCCACACAATCAACACGAGGGAATAATGGATGTTTCCATCTACTTTTTGACGAATGGCACAGATTTTCAAGCTCTGTCTAGATCTCTTATATTCTAGCTTCACCACACCTTGTACCTCTTCAATTATATGTAACAAAATTAGTTAATTGAAAAACTTAAAAGTGAAAATAGCTTTAATAACTCAATAATATTAGTATTTTTTTTTTTTGGCTTTTGAAATTTCAACCGTCTCCAGCTTCTTTCAGAGAGGACTCACTGCCATTTCTTGCAGCAGGAGACGTGGTTGTTGCTCGCTGGTTGGTCCAAAAGAAGTTCATGATATTGGTTTCTGTTTCAATCTTTTTATGACAAATGCATGGCAAAAAACGAGCCGGGTCATTAAGTAGTCCTGGCTTAAAAGGCAAGTCTTAGATCTCTTCAAAGGCAAAGCCTCGATTTCATAAGCATTTTGGCTATCAAAAGTAAAACAAAAATCATTAAGCCTATACACCTTTCATTCCCCTATTCAACGTTATAATTGTTGAGTTTCTAGAGATAATGGATGACTAAATTTTCATAATGTATATTTTTCGTTTTGAAATAATGTTCTGAATTTTAGAATCCAGTAATTTTTGTTAAAAATTGTTTGTATTTGCCTTAGTACTTGATTAGAAACAAACAATTTTAGAACAGACTGAATTTCATTAGTTGATTTATTTATTGACTTTTTTTTGGTTGTATGGTTAATTTAAACATTAAGTTGTGAATTTCTTTGGAACTGTTGGCATATGAATAAGGTATGACATGGTAAGTCAATACAATATATAATGATTTTAGCCGTTATTTGATGCGAGCAATATTGTATAATATTATCCATTAAACTTCTCTCACATGTTAAAATAATTGATTACTTAATCAAGTTCAGAGAGGTAGGATATATAACGTCAATTAACTTTTAATATATAAGGCTTATTTTCCTTATAATTAAATAATAAATTATAATTATTAAATAAGTAATAATAAGCAAAATAAAACAATATAATAAATATTTTAAATAAATAATGGTTAAATAATATATAAAGTAGTACTAAAGACTTAAATAAATAATAAATAATGTTCAATATAAAAATAAATTATAAATTATAAAATAGTAAAATAAATAATAAATAATATGTGATATATTAAAGTAAAGATTAATGATAAAAATATTTTTATTAAATTTAGTTTAAATAAGTGTGATAAAGTATTAAAAAAATATCAAATTATATAAAAGAGAGTATTTTTGCATTCTTATAATTTATTGAAATGATGAACAGTTACAAATATTAAAAAAATATTTAATATAAATTTAAATTTTAAATAAAATTATATATTTTTTAAATTATATTTAAATAATAAATTAAAATTATCATGTATTTTTTATTTAATATTTATTTATTATTAAAGTTATTTATAAATAAATTATAATATTATATATTTTAAAATTATATTTAAATAATTAATAAAAATATTATTTTATTTTTATTTAATATTTATGTATAGTTAAAATTATCTATAAATAAATGATAATATTATATAATATAAAATATAATATCTTATATAACTTCACACCAAACATTGTATAGTATTCTATATATGAAGCACGAACGTATCATTTGGGTATCGTGTTTATTTGTTGGACAAATGTCCATCTCTAATTTTACATGACACACTAATGACACATATTTATATATATTTAATTTAAAATTTATTTATTTTACTCTAGCATAGAAGAAAACACAATATTAATAAGATTATAAGAATGAAATAATATATAAATTAAATTTTTTAGTTAATAAGAAAATAAGATATGAGTAAAGTTTATATAAATAATATTTTAAATAATTTATCATTTTCTTTACATTTTTCGTTATATATTTACCGTGTTTATATCCTGTATGTAGTTTTTCAACTATGGCGTGTCCCTCATGTCCATGTAATGTAATGTCTCATATCCATGTTAGTGTCGTGTTTTATAGATAGTATTAAAATTTCATTAAATTGTATACTATTAGACTATATCCTATCAAATTTCATACTATCATATCATATCTTATTAAGAATGTCAAATGGGCCTTATATATGCATCGTATGATAATTCCATGAGTACTATTTGTTTATAGTAATGGTAGACAACTATAGATTTAACATATGTAAAATCATTTAAATAAATGGAAAATTTAATTATATAAATAGTGAATAATCTATTTATAAAAATAAAAAATATATGAGATAGTAAAAAAAATTATGGATTTTAATTGCATAAGTGATAAATATAAAAAAAATTTATAATGTATTATCAGTTTATCTTATCACATTTACTATAGATGTAATTAAAACTCTCCATTATTTACACATTGATCCCAACTATCTCGAGAAATATCTTTTATTTTTTGAACATCCAAAGAAATGTCTACAAAAAACTTATCTACAAATAACATTTTGTTTTTAGTTCTATAGAAAGATAGATTTTTCAATGCTTTATATGTTCATCCGATAGTTGACTTTTCGATTAGCTTTGACATCGTTATCTTACTTGATGTGCTTCTTATATAGTTTTCCTCTTCTTTAGCATTCTAACTCTTCATAAACTAAACATATATCTTAAGGGAGGCTTGATGATTGATTTTAAAAATAGTTTTCTATTTTCATTTGTTTTTTTTATTTTTAGAAAATTGTGAAAAAAATAGTAAAAATTAAGAAAATTAGTCTTTAATTTTCATTATTTCATTATTTTTTTTACAAAATATTAAAAAATAAAAAAAAAACCGAAAAAAAATGAAAGCAAAAACTAAACAGGCCCAAATTTTCACTTAAGGGTTTCTATATTGGTAAATTATAACTCTACCGTAAATCCTCAATAATAGATTATAAACACTTTGAAGAATAAATGCCCCTTTTTAAAATGAAAAACAATATTATAAAAAGGCCAGAGAACTTATGTTTAACAATATTTTTTAAAAACATCTAATAATAAATTTTATGTCCATGTCAATATTTTACAATTTTTTATAATTGCTTTTTTTTCTTTCAAGGACAAATGAACTATTAAGATCTTTATAATTATATCAGAGTTGAAATATTGATGACTTTAGTTTCAGCAGCTAAAGTTTGGTTATTGTGTATTTTGCATAAAATATTCATAGCGGCTAAACTTGCATTCGGGCATTTTCTTTTCAAATTTTTTTTCCATTCACCTCTAGGTTCGCGATTTGGGAAAAGATAACAAACATTACAGCATAAGTAACCGAAGGTCATAAAATCTAACATTTTAATTGCAAGTACACATAACCATATTACTATGTCTCCTCTCACGCATCATTTCACTATTTCTTTTGGGAAAGAGGGTTATCTTTTTCTTAATAAGGTCTGTCACTAGGCACTGTTTTCTTTTCTTTCTGCAATGTTACTATTAACATGCTTCAGCATGGAAACCCCCCCCCCTCCTCTCTTCTTCTTTAAGCTTTTTATTTCACTTAATTATATAATACATTTTTTTTTTCTGTAGGGCATGGAAGCTTAAAGAGAAAGGGTACTTGTTTTCTAGGGCACTTTAGTGGTCACACGCATGTCTGCTTCGGTCCCATTCTTCATAGCTTTTTCATTTCCTATCTTTTTATATACAATTTGCCTTTTAGGCAAATGTACATTTTTTTAGTCCTTCGTATAATTTTTTAATATAGTGTTAGGAATTTAAGTTTAGAAGAACCCTATTCAAACATTTGATGATAGCTGCACCACCACTACCAATACCATAATCCACGACAAGCCCCTTTGAGTGGAGCTTATGATGACATCAGTCCCACCTCGTCATGACGTGTGCTCATATTCAATCTCAGTGCCTGTGGCTTCTGCACTTATTTTGCTCTAGCATTCACAACACCAACTCAAGGAGACTTTGGCTTTTGATTAATGAGTGGCCTTTGGATTATTTTCTGGCTTTGCTACCAACACAAGCTTCATGCATTTTCATTTCCTATCATGAACAAGACTCAGGGGAATAATTAACATATTCAAAGCAAGGCATATTCCCAAGGAAGTTATGCATTTTGTTTGCAGTATATATTTTATACTGGGTTTAATTACTTAAGAATTGAATATGTATGGTTTCTGCTGGTTAATCACCAGAAGAAGTATATATCTAAGTGTATATTATGCAAAATTGGAATTCTTAGGTTAGTTTTCAATCCTAGACTATTTTTCTCAAAAGCTTAAAGATAGGTATAGATACATGAGTGATTTTATATACACTATTAACACGATGCCTCTTTTTGAGCTTGGAATGCTAATAATTTATCATTGTGAGGAATAATAAGGATAAAATCTTTAACCACTTAGTCATAGGGACTTGATATATACTATACCATAAAACTATCTCTCAGAGAAATTTAAGCTTGGGTAGAGGCATATAAATAATGCTTCAGCTGTTTAAAAAGTTTTACCTATACTAAAGTCAATATCACATAGTGAGTGCTTGATAGGAGATGTAGTTTGAGGACACTACATTTAGAATTGAGTGGGTTTAACTCAACTCCAAAAGCTAACTCATGAGAAGAGGATATGTTCAAACTCTTATAAAGAATATCTATGCTATATGCTTAAACAATATGGGACCCTAATAACATGTGTTGATTTCTCGTTAATGCTAATATCCCTATGCTACAAATTGGTGATTAGGGGCAATCGATTGCCTTACAACAAAAAAGGAAAAATAGTGGAAGAAGATTAGAGTGCGAATAAGACTACACTTTGACATGCACGTATGATGATGGTTGCTCTATATATGTGATTACATATCTATTTGTTTAATTTATTTTCTAGCCTGGGAAATGATTAGGGTGTTTGATAGCAATAAAAATTACTTAAAGAATGAAATAAAATTAGCAAGCATTGAGACATGCATGTATTTATGATGATGGCTTGCTATCTCTGATTATGTCATGTTTATTTATTTGTATCAAGTACATTCTAATCTCACTTGAGATTAATTAATCTAGCGTGAAGTAGCTTTGTCGAGTACAAAAACAGGTAATGATGGTAAAGCTAGCTTGCTTTACTGTTATTCTTTACTTCCTTTTCCAAAAAAATAATAAATTATCGTATGATCCATAATCAAGCATGTGACAAGTGAATTTGAGTAGTGCTGTTTATATAATATCTACACCCAATTAGCTACTATTGAAAAAGTGTTTGTATTTGAGATTAGTAATATTATTTAAGTGGCAACTGGTTCTATCTATGATTCTTTATTTACAAACTCAGCAGGACATATTTTTAATTTATACATTATTTAGATGGTGTTTGGTATAATATATTTGGTATGATAGTATAAATTAATATTATATGTTATGTCACTATCTATTGTTTGGTATAGATAATGTATTGCATAACTTTATATATCATAATCTCTTTATATATCAAATGCTATATAACTCAATATAGTATGAGGAGATTGTATTAGGCTTATTAGTTTTTAACATATAAGATCATTTTTAAAATGTGTTATTAAAATAAAATAATTCTTAAATAAATTATAATAAAATAAATACAAATAATATATAATATTAGTTTAGTTATATATAATAAAAATAAATATAATTGATAAACAATAAATAAAATAAAATAATAAATATTTAATAACAAATAAATATTTTAAATTAATAATATATAATATAAAATTATAAATTATCAACTAATAAAATATATAAATAAATAATAAATAATATGTAATATATAAAAGTAAGCATCAATAACTTAAATTTAAATAATTATGATTAAAAATATAAAATATATAAAATATTATTTTTTATTCATATATATTATTGAAATAATAAACAATTATAAAATATTGAAATAAATAATAAAATTTAATAAAAATTCCTATTTTACTATTATTTGATTTTATTTAATATTTAACTAAGATATTAGAATCATTTATAAATAAATAGTATGATATTACTGAATATAAAATCGAATATTTTATGTAGTATTACACCAAACATTATATAATATTAAAATTTTATCAGACCTTATACTATAAGTTATCCTATCAGATTTTATATTATCAGCACTTAGATATTATTTTAGACATTTGATAAATTGAATTAGAAGAGATAAAATCAAAGTTTTGAAACAATTCCAAGTGTTTCTAATTATTAATTATTATCTGTCATGAATCAATTATTTCAAAAACTTAATTTTTAAATAGAGGCACATATAAAAATATGATGATACTATGTTATAAAATATTTATTCGCAAATGTACCCTAAATGATATTGAAGATTGAACTCTGATACATCGCTATTCAACTAACATAGCCCGGCCTGAACACAAATATTAGGTAGCATTATAGAACAAGTTGCTTGTTAGGTGATACGGAAGGTAATTGCAGTGGGAAATGAGGTGGCAGTACTTTCGTGAGACAATTGGGCTGCATATATAGCAGACTGAGACTATATGCATAGATTGAAAATCCTTGGAGATAAGTATGGTGTATGTATATATATTAATCAAATTGCATTCTCTCTTTTGTGTTTCATATCAACGATAGACATGTAGCCTTACAAACCAATATTGTTTGTGGAGGAATCTTCAGCCGTTTAATTTTGATGTTATCTCTGCCACTAACCAAACATGAAAAGGATAATAGAGGACGTACGACACAACATATATTCCACTTGATATATTTATGCCATAATATCAATGAGCCAAAAACAAAAATGCCACTGTTTATTTTTTATATATAAAGAGAGCCTCGCTCCAAGGAGTAATTGTGTTAGGTGTGTGTGGATAAATATTCATATATATATATATAGCAGCACTTTGCATCTGCAGTATAGTTTGATATTCTTTTTAATTTGAAGTGAGACTTGACACACAGCTTTTCATTGTCTTATTTGTTGGAAGGAATATATATGAGAAGATTTGGCTAATTGGGATAAGGTAAGAAGTTGAAAATTGAGGCTTAAACAAACCTGAAGGTTTTTTTTAAGCTAATAAATTGATGTTAAAATAAGTAATTAAATAAAATGGTAATGATATGCCTAAGTGGAGCTTCTACTACATGCTTGTTTTCCTAGAGGCATGTGTTTATGATCATAGCTTAGTGCAGGCCAGTTCCTGTTTGTCCCCCTAAACCCTCAATTTGAATTGTGATTATATGTGGTCGATGGAATTGAAACTATAAGCAGGCTTGCATCATTCTCATTTTCTCTGCCAGTAGATACTTTTGATTTCTCTATATTCATGATTTTAACCATGGTCATTGAAGTCTCTATCAGTTCACTTTGTATCTTAAATTGAATTGATGACTGATGAGCCTGTTAGGAGCATTAGCTAGTTGAGTTAGTTACGTTATGGTGAGATTATAACCATTTTGTAACAAGCTCTCTAGTTAGTTAGCAACCTGTTAGTAACCTCACCCAACCATATATTCAGGAACTGATGTATGTTGCTGAAAATAGAATGATAGAATACACTTTACTCTCTCTTTCTGAGCTCTCTTTTTCTTCCCCAATCTCTCTCGCGTGAATATATGGAATATTTCACAGCCATGAGCCTCGGTCTTCATAGTTACTTGCTACTTTATGTGCGTCTATATTAAGAGCATTGTTAACTTGTTATCTGCATATATATATTGCTTTCTAATTAATAAACAGTCTACATCTAGAGATAAAGAGAAAACAAAAAGTTATACAATATAAAAAGAGAAAAAATATAATATAAAAGGGTGTCAAATTAAATATGTCTATCAGAAACCGATGTGCAAATCAACTTTCTCCTGTATGAAATTAAGTATTATAATTGGGATGATGCCTCAACTGATTTTTTACTTGCTTGCACATGTTGAATTTGACAAGCATTATTTGTTTTAGCTTTAGATTTTTTTTTTTCCAATTTGAATTATTAGTATCAAAATTCACTGGATTTGGATTAATTTGGTTTAAGTCAATTTAATATAACTGTTGTAAGCGCTTTTTTTTTTTTATATATATATGCAAAACTCTAATATAAGATTTTAATTTGTTTAAAAAGAATAAATGTCTAATTATTTGATGAACCAACTAAGTATGGTCATTTAGTGTCTAGAAAACTTTGAAATGGTAAGATATAAAATTATATACGTGTCTCTACTTATTAACTTAAAATTTTAAAAGAAATTATCTAAGTTATGACATGATATAATTAGTGGTTTGATTGTTGTTATAAAAAATATTCACACTTAATTGTAGGGATGATTTAAGACAGAAACAAGCAATACATGAATTTTTTTTTAAGTTTCTTTGAAATCACAATTTAGTTAAATTCAATTCATTTACAGTGTATTATCATTAAGAAATGATCCAAACACACATAAATTCATTAAACATACAACACCAGATTCCAGGTCAAGCTGTTCCACTTCCTCATTTATGGTTTACAAGAAGATCAATCTAATATGGGGCAATGCTAATCATCATGTAACAAGAAAGTAAAATATCATATCCACAAGTTCTCATTGGATGATCAGTTTCGTCCAGTTTCAATATATATAAATAGTTATCGAGGGTTCCACTGAAGAAGCAATGTGGTCCCAAAAATAGAATGAAAAACCGCGTGTAGCATATATATTCAGTATGTGTAGCTAAAATAATATCTAATATGTATGATATGTCTGTCTTAAAACACAAATACCTTTATACAATCAAGGAATGTTCACTATAACACGTGAAAGTTTATCAGTATATATATATATATATATATAGGGCTATTGGCTTGAATCAAGTTATGAGCATCCATATATATCTCATACATGCGCACATCGTTTTTGCTTCTAATTAATTAAATAGCAAACCACTTTGTTGAATAAAAAATTCCTAAGTTGTTTTCACTTTCTGCTCTTTCATACATAGGCTTAGACTAATGAGTCAATTCAAACATATGGAACTTTCAATAGATTTTGAAAACTGCTTAAGCACCACAACTCATTGAAAAAGTTTGTCTAACAGTGAAGCAGTCGCTGCAATCATTTCAGAGCAGAAATTACTCCACTACCAAACTTTCATAAGATTGCTCGTGCATATAATATATGAATGGAAAGCATACAAATACAATTTTCAAAATTGAGAAGACAAGATGCATTGAATCTTTCCCTCACACTCAGGTTGGGAATATCCAATTGATCTCCTCCAATTGATTGAGCTAATATTTCTATGCACCACATCAACATTACCTAGAGTTAGTCCCCTTTGTGAGAACTCTCACAAATATTAGGAAGCTAATCAAGGGTAAACTTGTCGACATACTGCTATAAACAAAGCCTTATCTAACACGTTGGTCATTATGACTGTCCATGCATGTAATTCCTATACAACTACTACACAAGGTGGTAAACAAGACCCTCTTTGTTTGGATTTTTTCAAATGTCAGCTGGCGCTTTTAGGCAAAGATAACTATGTGAAACTTTGCACAAAAGTGCCTAGGAAATTAAATTGGGATTATTTGGGTTCCAAAACTAACATGCTATAAGTTGTGCACCTTTTCAGTCTAGAATTTGTCACCCAAATCAATTAGCTTGTGTATTTAAAGGGGAAAAGCTTCCTCAATTTGTATGAAAGCTTCAATTGCTAGGAATTAGCTCTCCACTCTCTAATTTTCATGCCAATTTGATCACACTAGCTATGGACTTCAACAGATGTTTCCCTCCTGCTTGCATTGATCAACTAACATGTCTCATATCATACTCCATTACTTAAACGAGTTTAAATTTTATCTATTTTAAAAGGTAAAATTTTAATACTACCATTTTAAACATAATGTTTAAAAGCATTTAACTATCAAAATTATTTATGAAGTTAAATACTTTAATTTTAAGTATACATATAACATTAATATTTTCTTGGGTAATTCAAGGGTGATATTGTCTGCAATGTTATGTTACCTTTATTCGTTAATAATAATCATAGTGAAATACTGTGATTTTGGTAATGAAACTAATGTATTAGATTTTCAATATCCAAAATGACACAATATTCCATCACGACTTATTAAGGAATGGAGGAAGTATTTGTTTTGTTTTGCATCTTGGTCCTCTTTTTGACAACACAAACTTCTTTACATTACCCTTGCACCTAAATCTTATTAATATAATATGATATTAATTGATTAAATAATAGTATAAAAATATTTACAATAATAACATTTAAAAGTTAAGCCCTTCTTTAGACTAAGAGTGCAAACAGTTATATTAAAGATATGTTTAGTTAGAGTCAAAATTGAGTGAATTTTTCATAATTAAGTTTTATGTGTAATTTTACACATAAAATTTAATTAAAAAAAAATCTTATTCTCAATTTTATCTCTTAATAAAAAACACTATGAAATCTTATACTTCTCTGCATTCTCTCATGCAACATGCAACTAAGACTGCTTTTTTTTTTTTTCCATGATAAGACCTCTTTTTTGTCATGGAACTAGGTCCTCACATTGCCCATTGTTAATTTTGGGGCTCCTTTGAATTTGAAAGCTCTCACTTGGAATGTTTTCATGAAAAGGGAACCTCTAATTTGGTTTTGGTCAGGGTCTGAAGACCTCTTGCCTTTCCCTCTTGTATTTTTGGTCAGGCTTGCCTTTCCATTTCATCATAAAGCACAGAATGAAACTTGGGCTTGCTTTACAGCCAAAAAACCAGGGCTTTGTAAAGTACACAGACCATCGGTATCTTGTCCGGATGATTATTGGGTCCAATCTTAGTCCATTTGAAGAGATTTCCCTTCTTCGACCAAAAAGGAAGAAGAGAGAGATTATTTATTCTGACCAAATAATGTAATTACCATAAGGTTGTGCGGCTTCTTAAATTTAACCACAGCAAGAAAAAAAAAATACATTAAGTATAAAACGAAATTCATAAAAAAAAAGTTCACAATCCAAGATATCAAAATTGATCTCTTAATTTATTGCATTAGATTTTTTTAATTCTTTTTTTTTATATATATATACATTAGATTTGATTTGAACACATTTTATAATTTATTAAAAGTAAAATTATCACATCTCGTATCATATGGCGAAGAGTCTCCTTGTCAAATCGGTGCTTCACCGATTCCAATAAAATTCACAGCAATTGTTAGAATGCAGAGGCAGCAACTATAAATCTAGAACCCACTGCATTAGAACTCTAATCCGGATCGATGCGATGGTCGAACACTACAACAAGTACGAATCTCTCTCTCTCTCTGTGGTTCATCACGTGCATCCATCAAAAATCAAAAAGCGATTTCGGAACCGCGTTTCGTAATCAAAATGCCTTTATTTTTTCGGGTTATGATTTGATTGGAGAGTGAAATTTTTGGTTTGCGTAGGTTGGTTAAACTAGTGGCAAGGGCTTTCTACGACGATCTAACGAGCAAAGGCGATAATCAGCTCAAAATCGGAAGGAGCGATAACCGAGGAAGCGCCGTTGTGGTCCTCGATGCTCTAACCAGGTTCCGATTTTTCTGATTCTCCAATCAGAATTTTCCGACACGTGGCATTTTATGCAAATTGCAAAGGAACCAAAATCAATAACTGAAGGAACAAAAATGACAAAAAAAGGGTTTCGATTTTTAATTGGAATTTGAGATGAATGGAGAAAATAAATGAATGTGAATTTAGCTAATGCTGAAAGATGATTGATTGGAATGTGGGGTGCATAACTTAATTATGTAGGCTAATGAGTGTAACTAACTATCAACTAATCTCTAACTGAATAAACTAACTGTAACTAATTTTAACTGTAGTGTAACAGTTAGTTTGCCTGGACCAGTGGACATTGAAAGTGTGGATTTGATTTTGAGGTTTGAGCTTTAATAGGGTGGTGATTGGTGAAGGAATGAGAAGAATGATATTGGTTGAACTTGAAAATGCATAGTTGGAAAATAGCAGGTGCATTTGTTTAGTTTTTGTTGGGGTTTTAATTGAATTGGTCTGTTGTCTATTTTGTGCAGACGGCAATGGGTTAGAGAAGAAGACTTGGCCAAGGACCTCAAATTGCATACGAAACAGCTTCGTCGGACTCTGCGGTTCTTTGAAGAAGAGAAGATAATTACGCGAATCATAGGAGAGAGGTAATTGTTTGGTTTTGTCCATGTATGGCTTTGCTGTGATTTTTTGAAATTGTCTTGGCTTATGAGTGTTAGCCAATCAAATGGGCATAAGTGCTGTTTTGTTGTCTCTATTCTGTTTTAAATTCAAATGTTGCATAACTAGTTATTTAGTGGTTCTGATTTATAATTTTCATCTGTTGATTTTTTTTTTTAAATTATTATTCGCCATGGTGAGATTTGCATGTATGAGAGTTTTGAGTAAATATATAGAGTCATGTTATCATGTTCTTGTTCTCTCCATCCTTTACATATTGTCTGATTTTACAACAGACAGCAAAAGGTGCCAAAATTTATAGTGCTGCTGTAGCTGCTACAGCTGATGGTCAAAAGACAGCAAAAGAGGGAGAAGAAAAGGTCAAGCTGCACACACACTCTTACTGTTGTCTAGATTATGCGCAGGTCCATCTCTTCTCAATGATTCTTCTATAAATTTAGCTTTAACAAAATGATATTTGGGTGTTCTATTGCACAGAGAAGGAGAACTCATTGTTTTTTGTGCTGGAAAAATAATTGTTGCTGCCTGTTCTCCTGACAAATTTTTTAAATCAATATAACCAATTTCTGGGTCCTCCATATGCTGAAGCTTTTGCATTGAATTTCGGTGCAGATATATGATGTGGTCAGGTACAGAATTCATCGCATGAAACATAAGCTGAAGGATGAATTGGAGAACAAAAACACAGTTCAGGAATATATATGTCCAACCTGTGGGAAAAGGTTTCAGTTATTCATTGTAGTATCAATATAGCAAGTTGTCATAGTTATTCATGTTGATGTATTTCCATTCCATAATACTGTGGATTTGAATTATTTTAGATACAATGCTTTAGATGCCCTTCGGTTAATATCTTTTGAAGATGAGGACTTCCATTGTGAAAATTGTAATGGAAAACTTGAGGTTGAAAGTGATAAGATAGCTGCTCAAGAAGGAGGAGATGCAGATGATAATGCAAGACGACGACGTGAAAAGTTAAAGGACATGCTTCAAAAGATGGAGGTTCTCTATTTTTTGGGTTCACCTGATGGATCACATCACTTTATTTAGATTTGTCATTCTTGATGATAATTAATGCTTGCCAGAAATGAGGAGCTTTATAAATAATGTAGTGTTCTAGCAAGTAGTGTTTGTTTCACTGTGTTTCACGGGGTTTGGTCATGCATTTATGGATTAAACAAGCTGAGAGGAACTTCTGTAAAACCATTAGAATTTATCATACATAGATCTTCTTTAGTGCCAACTAGTTTGAATTCAAATCATATCAAGTGATAATCTTTGAGGAGAATGATTCATAGATATCTCCTTAGTATTTATACTGCTATCAATTTGATGAAACAATTTGAATTATCATAGGCAGCTGCTTGAGCACCATTTAGTTTGGTATTCTATCCGTCTCCATTAGTTTGATTATCAATTTTCACACTCAATTCTTGTTTGCCCCTCTCTCTCTCCTCCCCTCCATGATTGCATTTATCCCTCTCCAACAACTGAATGCTCTTGACACTCCCATTTCCATGCTGCCATGTAGTCAGGCTATTACGTGAGAGCCCCTTTTGCCTATTTCCCTTTGGCAGCTCACTCTTGCTGATTTGGGCCATAGCCAACCCACATTCCCCATATTTCTTTTCATGTGAACTTTAGTTGTTTGAGGATATTTATTAAAACGTCTTATAGGTTTTAAGTTTATCAACCTATCTATGTACCACGTGATTGCTAAATGATAGCCACCGCCAAAGATAGAGACAATTTCTTTCCCTTTTGTTTTTAGGAAAAAAAAAAAAAACCTGATGCTATTTGCAATGGGGAAATTACTGACTATATCAAAGTAGGAGAAGACCAAGAAAAAAGAAGGAACCAGGAGATAGCATCCCTGTTTTCATTCTCCTGCGTTGGTCCATCCCTAATTAGGAGAATTTCTGCCTGTTTAAGCTTAAACACATTGTTGTGGTGCCCGGAATTTAGTGGACTGCTTGGTGTTGCTGCCCCTATGTATAGTCCACCTTAGAAATGGCCTAAGCCGGGTACATTTTGGAGCTAAACTTGGCAGACTTGCAAGTGTACTGGATGTCGACGACTTTATAAGTTTTGACCAGTAGTTTTACTCCATCTGACTGTATATGTTTAGCCGATTTTGTTGGGGTGAGTACTAAGCAAAGACATAAACTCAGTTCAGTTTATGAGTCTAATCACAATTTTGACAACCATGCTTTTAAGATTGAACTTTTATTTTGCTCTTTGAAATTGTATGTGTACTTCACTTTGATCTCTAAAATTAAAAAATTAACAATTTTGTCCTTGAAGATGCAAAATGTGATTCAAGTTGGTCCCTAGAGTGATGTTTGCAAGGACTAACTTAAACCACTAAAAAACCTAATTTGAATTATTCTTTTAACTTCATGTACTAAATTGACAATTTCTTAATTTTAAGGACTAAAGTGGAGTACAAATATAATTTTAGGAACCAAAATGAACTTTTATTCTTGCTTTAAGCTTTAATCTTGTTTGAATTTCATGATATGTGTTAGATTTCATGTAGCCTTTATTTTTTGTTGCTGCTTGTCCACATTTAAATTTGCATGTGATGACTGATGTAGTTCTTGTGTAAATGCAGGTACAGCTCAAGCCTTTAATGGACCAACTCAGTGGGTAAAAGATTTGCCTGTCCCAGAATTTGGCAGTCTTCAAGCATGGGAAGCCCGGGCTAGTGCTGCTGGGCGTGCAGCCAATGGAGATATCAATGCTGATAAAATATCTCAGCTGGGTTATGATGGAGCATCAATCCCTTACAGTGGAGATACTAAGGTAATATTCTCCTGTTTTATGGGAGTTGATATTTCTGGCAGGCAGAGAGACTGGGCAGCCATGATGCTTTTTTTTTTTTTTCCTCTTTCTGCTTTTCAATTATGTTGTTGTATTCTCCCCCTGCCCCCCTCCCTTTTATGGAGGATATCTCTTATCTTCTTTAAGTTGTACTTTCACTTTTCTCTCTAATGATATTCTTTTTCTATCAAATAAAAGGTTCTCCTAATTTTAGTTTGAGCAATATAATTTTTCTTTGCAATTGGTGGTCAATGCTACCTATATATTTTATCAATAAAAACAATAATGCTGATAGTTATTATGCCTGCTTATTTTAGCTTTTCTATCACTTTGTTGCATTTAAATCTCTGCTGATATTTCATATCCTGCAATTTTTTACATAAAATAAGAAATATTATTAGAATGAAGAAAGAAAGAATACAATAGAGGAGGAAAAGATATAGTACTTAACAAAGATTGAGGAGTAAAAAAGAGGAAGCAAAAAAAAAAAAAAAACTGTATAGGATAAAGCTTTTCAGTCCCTTTGCATATCTGCCAGTAATCTCCCTTAAAAGAAGCCATTTGCCAAGCACCTAACAGAGGCATGAAAATGAAATGTGAAAAACGAGCAAATGAGCAGCTGTTTCAGAGCTAGAACCACATCACATAGTATAAATACTGTTGTGGAAACCACTGTCCAAATAGAGATTTGGCTTTGGACTTGGGGGGAGCTTTAGATTTTCGAAGGGGGTTATCCAAGATAAATTTCTGTTTATAAGGGTGGATAGTGGATAAAAAAAAACTTACATGAATAATCAATAGAATTATGGGTTACGCTCCTAGGCAGAGTGTGATTATGGATTATTTTGACACTTGTTGATGATGAAAGATGAAAGACTGTTTGGATTGGCATTGGGATTATTGCTTGATTTTCATCAAATAATTCAATAGGTGGAATTTCTATCTCTGAATTGTGTATGATGATGATTTATATAAACTGTAGAAAAGCTTGCAAAATTTATTGTTAGGAGGTTTATTGCCAATAAATGTATGTAATAATAAAAGTTCAAATTCTTATATATTATCCATGAAGAATATATTTTTCTACGGATGGATTATTTTATTTAGAAAGGTTTTTTTTTTAATGTAATATGATGGTTGTTTGAGCTGATATTATGAAATTTTCCAGAAGCATTATTGGCAGTAACAAAATGAATTGTATTGTGCAGACATTTGAGCATATCATCAAATTGGCCTGACATAAATTTTCCAGTGTATCATGAACATGTTTGTCAAGTTGCTTGAGTATGTTGGCTCTATTTGCCCCCCTCCAACCAACAATTTTCTGTTTGCACTTCTGCTTAAATTAGTTTGACCTTTTTTTTTCATCTTCAAATAAGTGACAAGTGAATGAGTAATTAATATGAAGCACAATGCTTGGGTTATGGAGTTATATTACAATTAATTTCCTATGCAGCTTTTAATTTTGTCATTGGATGTGTCTTTGCTAAAACCTTTAAATGCTAAGTAGTCTATTTGTGGATGCGGACAGGTTGTAGTTGACTTCAATGGGACTCAAGGGAAAGGAGAGGGTGTTAAATCTGAGGCCGAAAGTACATCCATGAAGGTTCTGCCACCATGGATGATTACATCAGGGATGGTTCTTACAAAGGAACAGCGTGGAGAGGTGAAGCAGGAAACTAAGATGGATGGGACTCCAACTTCCACAGCAACACAGTACCTGGATGACAAGAAGTCAACAATTGAGCAAGATGATAATAAAAACTTACAGGCTCGTAAAATAATTTGAACTGTCATTTTCTTGATATTTTGATTCTTTTTGCTATAGCTTCTTGCCCCTGCTTCCCAGAGGCATTCTAATATTTATATTCAGCAAAGATCTCTGTTTTCTTGTGCATTTTTATAGGATGAGTATATTAAGGCTTATTATGCTGCTTTACTTAAGCAACAACAAGAACTTCAAGAAGCTGAAAAACAACCGGAACTGTCAAATACACCCACTGCTGCAGAGCCTTCTAGCAGTACTTGCAATCGGCAGGTTGGTGAAAAATCAAAACGTGAGGATGACACTGAAGATGATGATGGTACTGAGTGGGAGGAGGCTCCAATTGGAGGTATTTTCCGTCCTTTTAATATGATGATGGAACTGTTGGGGCAGATTCTAGCGTTAAAATTTGTATTTCTTTTATAGAATTTTTAAATTTTGTGATTTGGCCCCCTCTAAAAAAATTATTGGAATGATGCTTATCATTTTTTTTGTAATTAAATGTTTAAATATTATAGTAGATCATGTGTTATATGTATATATATACATGTGTATTTTTTTTTTTGGAATTTTGATTATCAACCATTTATTTGTTTTATATATGATGTTTTTTATTTAAATTTTTAAATAAGAATAAAAATTACAAAATATATATTTATTATGTAAAATAAAATGTTAAGTATTGGCCCTTGACAGCATTTGGGAGAGGGATAGGGATAAAATCAGGGACAATGGAGACAAGTAAAATGGAGACATAAATAATAAGTATGTGTAGCGATATCATTAGAAGAGAAAAATATTAAATTTTCTTCGTATCCTGTGTCCATTTTTTTGGAGGTATAGAAATTTTATATTTTCTCTTTGGGGATTTTGTCCTCTGTTCCGTCTTCACCACCACAGGTTTGGATCTTTAGTATCTTTATTTCTGCTCTTGGATCACTAATCAAACACTACCTTCTTGTCGATTTGGTCTTGCTCTGCCCCTGTGGGACTGGTTTAGATTATCAAAAGAAAGTGTTTTTTCAAGAGTGGTTCTTGATCAATAGGACCAGTGAACCTGAAAATACAAAATAAAGAGGGATATTTGAGAGGCCCTCTTAACTCTCCTGTTCCTTCACTCACTCTTTTAAGTGATATCCCCTCTACCCTTTTCCTTCTATTTAGACTAACTCTTAAATCAGAAGGCCTGGCTCCTATTATATGATTGGATTGAAATTTGGATCCTTAAAGTTTAAATCTTGCAAACTTGCATATGACTGATAATATTTGCAAATATATGTTTAATATCCCCTTTCCCCACTAAAAAGAATCAAACAAAAGAATGAAAAATATTTTAAACATTCATGTGATTTCTTCTGAGTTCAATTATGTTTTTGCTTGAATTTTTCTTAGTGTATTGAAATTATATTCTTATTATATGTGATGGATCTCCTTGGGAGCCATGTCTAGAGCTTTGTTACATATGTAATTTAAAGATTATTTGTTTCGACAAAGATGACAATTACGAAGACTGAGGAATGGGGATCCTCAACATCTTTTTGCTTTTCTATGCTTTTTTCTTGGAATCTTAAGATGTTGATGGTGGGGCTGTTGAGTTGGAGCTTGTTTAGTATTGATCTAAAGTATTTTTTTACCTTGAATTTTTTGTTGCCTGAATTTCCAAAAATTAATAGAAAAATTATCTTGGTAATGGTGACTGGTCTCCTGAATTTTCCTTTCTAAATTTTTTATTGTTTCCTCTATCTTTTCTTTATTTCTTTTTGTTCTTTCATTTGGTTGCTAATGCCAATTGTGTCCGCTCATTTGTGCTCTGGGTATATATTTGAAGGCAATGGAAATGGAAGTTACAAGGTGCATGATTTGAATGTTCATGCTGTTGAAGCACCAGCAGACGGTGATGATGATGACGACGATGTTGATTGGGAAGAAGGTTGATGACATTTTCTGGTCGGTATGATGTAATGGTTTGTTGTGATCTGCAAGAGTATAATCATGCTGCTCCAAATTATGTACCATAAGACCGGAGTTGACTGTTCATATAATACCATTGCTTATGCATGCTGCTGTGGTGATGCTTCCTTGATTTTTAAAGAGAGGACATAGTTGGCTGTTGACTTAAAAGGATTGGTAAACATTAGTTTTCAACATACATTGATTAACCAACAACTTTACTTCAAAACTGCATGTAATGACTTTCAAGAATAATGCCGCTAACTTTATTTCATCGTGATGTGCTATACTAAGGGGAGAAAAAGAAAAAAGAAGATAAAACTTCATTTCATTGTGATCACATTACCAATTGATACATAGATTTGTGATTAGTGAGCCATCACATGTTGCCTGCGGTGTTGCGGGCACCAATGTAGAAAATGGCGATGAATAGAATCAACCTCTGCTGTCCACAGCGACAGATTGAGAAAAATTAGGTGATGGGGATAAAAATAATAAATAAGCATGATGAAAATATTTCACATAATTTTTATCTTGATGTGGGGTCAAGATTATAAAATAATGGGACAAAATGATTATATATTTAAACACTTCTAATAAAAATTTTAGATCATAGTGAGAGCATGAGCCTCCTCTCCCTTGTGCCTAGATTCACCCCTGTCCAAGTTGTCAGTTTTCCGAAGATACACAAAAATTCAAAGAGAGATGTGTAGACAGTTCATTCTTGATTTGCATCTCAATTGAGGTCAAATTTGATGTATGAAAATTGGGGTTGTTTTTTTAATTTTATAAACAATCCAAATTTATTCCTTTGAAAAGATCTTGAAAGGTAATTTGTAAGAGATCGTTCCTTTAAACGTGTGATCGCTGATCATTGAAGAGAAAAATACTGATGCTTTTGAATGTTACAATATCGTTTTAATTCAATGTTTTTTTTGTCGGAATTTTTATTCAATATCTAAAGGTTTTTGCTTTGCTACCCTAAGGATCGATACCTTTTAAATCTAAGGATTGTGATTTAGTTATGAATGTTTAAAATATAAATAAATTTAGTTAGTTGGATATGCAGTAAATTTTCACAAATTATTTAAAAAATATTTTGAATACTTTATTGGGTCTAGAAAATATATATACACACACATATATAGATGTTGTTTCTAAAAAATTATTATATAATTGTATATGATTATTGTAATTATTAGAGAGTTAATATATTTTAGAAACCTACAGTTTACTTTCTAAGACTTTTGTTTGAACGCTTTAATTCTTAAAAGATTAAACACATATACTTTAGTCCTAAAAAAAATTCACATTATTACATATTGATCTCTTAATAAGAAAATCATATAAATATTAATCCTTAAAAGATTAATTCCATATATTTTAATTCTCCATACATTTCATGTTATAATGTATCTCTTAACAAGAAAATTATATAAACAATATGTACTGAAAACATAAAAAATTAAGAGTTTAATTTTGATATACTAATAATGTAAAAATTTTTTACATCATCATCAAATCAAATATCTCATTTTGTATGATTTTTCAAGTAGTGAAGGTGGAAAGTACCTTTATTTGCTAATATTTCATTGTATGGTTGGATGATTATATAAAATATTTTTATATGATTCCAATTAAATAAAAAAATTAACATATTAAAAGCCAATTTTTTTTAGGGACTAGAAATAAATATGCTAAAAGTTTAATCTTTTAAGGATTGATATGTTAAAAATCAATATTTCAGCACCTAATGCATCTATAATTTCCCTATTATAGGGATTAATGTATATTAATTTAATCTTTTAAAAGTTAGAGTATTAAAACAAAAACTTTTCAGCGACATATACTCTATATCTTATATCAGAAGAAAAAATGCCTCCTAATATATAATAAATAAAAGAATTTTTTGACCCTCACTCACTTTTTTTACCATACACACCATCTCAAGAGTCATAATAGAATGACCTAAAATTTTTCCTCTCTTTTAAATTTCATATTGTTTGCGCCCCGTAAATTTTAAGTCATCCTCCTCCGCCACCGGTCATGGGTGGTTTTTATTAAAAAATTAACGTGCTAGAAGTTGGAAATTGTTTTCTTGGATGTGAGATATATAAAGGGTTTCAAGATGGGGATTGAGACAGAACCAACTCATGCCAACACTTCGTTTAGCATTTTACTTTCAGTTTACTTGCTTTCCCATTGTAATTTCCTTTTAGCCTTGTATCTCTTAGTTCTAAGCTTCTCTGCTTGTACTCAAACAACTATGGTGTAATCTTTGTTGGTGACTAGTAAAGTTTCTTCCACATTTGCCTCTGTTTAGAACTAGTTTTCCTAGTATCTAAAGTTCCCATAACTGAGAGCCAGATTTCCCTCCTTGCTGCAATAGTCTCTATTCTTATGTTAGGATTCAGGTGTATTTGTTTTTGGTTTCATTCACTCTTGACTCTAGTTGAAGCAATTCGCGGTTTCACTCACTCATGCATACATACACACACACATATATATATATATTTTGTTACAAAACAAAATATGTGGCTTATAATGATATAAAACATGATTTTAATTTTGATGTTCTATTAGTATAAAACTTTTTTACTTTATCATCTAGTTGCATTTTGACACATCAGCGAAATTGGTTAATTGCTGGCATTATTTCAAAAGTCATGTAAATAGGAGGATTTGATTGGATGATAGTGTAAATTCATGTATATCAATTAAATCCATCAAATATTTATATACTAGTGATATTATTTGTACATAATTTGCATGACACATTTGATTCATATCTATTCATCATTGGATAATATGAAGGTCTTCTTTGAATGGATTTACACTTTATTCAATAGTAAATGAGATGTAAGTTGACATGACATTTAATCCAAATAACATTTTTTTTAAATATATATTTACAATTTCATCATTACTATATTAAGAACAAATTATTGATAGTAACAATAATTTATAATAATAATATTTGAAAGACAATATTAATTTTTTTTTATTGTGAAATAAGAAATTCCTTCCGAGTTCAAATATAGAACCATTATCCATGCCTCCTTATGTTTTCAATACATATAAAATTCAGTGCCTAAGGTAGAACTTTAAATGAAAAAACTTAACCTATAATAATTATCATCTTTTTTATTTAGTCGCAAATCATTTTACAATTATTTATAAATATATGTGTTTATATTTGCAAACATTTTAAGGTATAGTATACTTTTTCCATTTTTTTATATTTTTACTTATTAATGTGAATTGTCAGAAATATTAAATAGTTATGATTATATTAATATCTAAAAATTATAAAAATATAAATACATAAGTATATTAAGTTAGATTAATATTTTAAAAATAAAAAGACCGTCATACCTGTTAACTTGCTAGTACATATAGAGGAATTTTCATAAAAATAAAATAAAATAATTATCAATGTTGTCTTTTTTTTTTTAACAATAATATCCTGTTTTTCGATTATTACATAGAAATCGTTGTAGGCGGCATGTTTCGGTGGATTTTGAATTTAAACCAAAATTATTTTGTTAAAAGAATTTCGGTGTGGCATAATAATATGCGCTTGGCTAGTTTAATTGGTTTGTGCATTAGGGTTCAATTCTCAATTGCACATTTTCTTCATGTTTTTATTAGTATACTATTACATTTCTTTTATATATTATTCATCAATCCTTAAGTGTATGTTTGACCTAGGATTGAGCATAGAATTAGATCTTTGAATTGGATTTGCCCTATTTCAATTTATATGTTTGGGATAACATATAGAATTGAAATGATAATTTCACAATCCAATTCTATGGAATTTGAAAATTAAACAACTAAAATGGACTCTTTTTGAGTTCCTAATATATACTTTTTGAATTGTCAATTTCACATTTTATCAAATTTCTACCCTCATTAAAGTTTACATAATTTTTTCTTTCTCATTTATTTTTCAACAATCATATTATAATTATAAAAAAAAAATCATGTTACAATTTTTTAATGGACCTAAACATAAAATTTAAGATTCTAAATCAAGTTCTAATTCTCAATTCTAAAAGATTTGTAATTGGAATTGAAATTAAAATTTTATATCACAATAGTAAATGTCTTTTGATAGCACAATTGTATGGTGTGCTGCGCATTAGGTTGAGGTCCAAAGTTCAAATTTATGTTTTCCAATTTTTTCTGTTTTTGATAGTTATTTTATTTTTTCAATAAATTATAAAAAAATTGTCCTAGCTTTGTTAATTTATTGTTTGCTTTTTTTTTGTTATCTCTTTATTAATTTCATTTTTATTTTAATGTTAATAGTTTTTTATTTATTTGAGTAATAATATTACTCTTTTAAAAAATATTTTATTCAACATTCTATTAAGAATTTATTAAAATCAAACAAAAAAGATTATATATTAATAATTAAAATAAAAAAGCAATAGCAAACAAAAAAAATGGAAAAGAGTTATGACGAAATTATAAAACAAAAAATAATGATGATTGCACTTACGATTCCGTGATTGTTTTGAGTTCTAACGGTACCTTTAACTGTTGAATGAGCTGAGCAGTGAATGTTTTTAGTTTTTGGGGTTATCTAACATGCTAACTACAAAACAAAATATAATTTTAAAAAACACATCACCCATTCGCATTTTTTTTTCTCTTCTTATTAAGTAAAGAAACGCGACAAGAAAGTTGTATTAAATAAAATAAAAAATTTAAAATAAAAGGTTTTATAATTAATCACATTAATAAGTATAATTAACTTTATTATATATGGTTAACATGTAGCAGTGCAAACTTACCAATTTATCAACACACAATATTTTAGTAGATTAATGTAATAAGTTAAACTTGATTTGATCGGTGATTCTTTAAAACAATATTGATAGGTGGAGCCTGTAAATAAAAACAATTGTGAAAAACCAAAATGAATTTGATATTATAATTAACTATTGCTCTCCATAAATATGTCAAAAATATATCAGAAACAAAACGTACATCAATGAAACCATGCCTCCTCTTTAACACACAGAATTACCCGCCAAGACAAAAGAATAAAAAAATTCTACAATGGACCAAGTTCATGAGGATCTGTTTAGTTCTGATTTTGTACATACTGGATTACACTAAAAATGGAGAGAAATTGATAGTTAATGGCATACAGTCTTCTCACACAATAAAGGGTCCTTCTCTTTGTTTTTTGTTTTTTTTCCTCCCTCTCTTTTCATTTATTAATCAATTCTAGCAAACAACAAATAACCAAGAAATCAATCCTGAGAGTAAAATAACTATTTCCCTCACACCTTCTTAATTATAAACGGCTAACAATACAGAATACAGAGTTATCACAAAACGCTAAACTTTCGCCTAAAGCCCTAAAACAAGCAACTGCTGCATGAACAAAGAGCCTTATTCAGCGACTTCTATGTACAAAGCTCCAAAGGGAAGCCAATTCGGAAGACCCAAGTCAAAATCACCAATGAGGGTCAAACTCCACAGACATTTTTCTGCTTTCTAGCGTCTTACATTCACTGAAGGTACTTTTTGTCTACTTGAAGAAACAGCACTCTGTGACCAGGATGATGGCTTAAACTTCCCAACCAATAAGCCAGATGCTTCACCAGCAGAAATTTTTCTTCTTTTAGACTCTAGCTCCAGTCTTCTCCTATCAGACGCAGAAGAGACAGACAATCCAGGAAATATGGACGAAGCATTGATCAATGCCCGCTTGTCCTTCCTACTTTTGTCAAACTTACTTGAAAATTTCACTTTGGCCGCACTGGCAGCATCTTGTTCTGAAGCTGGAAGCAGTCGGATGCCAAGGCCCCTTTTCCTGGAAGCAGCCTCTTCTTCAGCTACTCTTTTCTTTTGATTCTGAGAAAATTGAAAAACAATAATCATTCTCAAAGCAAGACAGAAATATTATACTAGAAGACGGAAAAAAAAAAAAGCTAAAGGGAAAAAATAAAAAAAGATGACCCAGTGCATGAGGCTACCATTTGGTGGAGTTTAGGAAGGGTAGATGTTCGAAAACTTTATCCCTGCTTTGCGGAGAAACTGTTCTAGAATTTGAACACGTGACCTTCAAGTCACAAGGCGGTACCCATTGCGACAAAAACAAAATGAATAATAATACTAGAACAAATTTCATGAGCTAAGCAACGTACTCTAAGCTGCGCCCTGAGACTCCTATTTATGGAGTAGTCATCTGCACGTCTGGCATCAGATAGTCGCTGGAGACGTACAAGCACTGGTTCAGCTTCTTTCTTTTTTCAAATCCTGTTCCTGGTGTTCAAGGCGGTAAAAGGGATCTGCAAGCTTGCCTCTCTCTATAATGCAAAATTTTAAAATAAAGCAAGTTAGCTACCATTTGCAATAGTGGATAAGTTGATACACTAAATCAAGCTGTAATGCCAACAAAAGGTACAGCACGAAACTTATAGGTGATGTTCTCCCTGATTCAACAACACGACTGGTAGGTGCAATAATATGTGCCAAGCTAGTTGGAGCAAGTGTAAACCAATTAATAAAGAAGAAAACTAATAGTAAAGATTTCTCCCCTAATCCATACCTTCATCAGCAGGCAATTCAAATGTTTCTGCATCCTCAACATCAAAATCCTCAGTTTTTCTCTGAGCACCACTAATGATCACATACTCGCAATTCTTTGGATCAGTCTGAATGACGATCTCATGTTTACAGCATGCAGACTTCATGGTAAAGCTCCATATCTGAAGAAACCCAGATGAATTTGTTAATAAGCAATAGACAACGCAAGATAGGTTGAACAAAAGTGCTAGGGAAGTCTCAAAAGAATGTAATGCATAACCACTTGAATATAAAAAGGTATAAGATATACATGTTGTAAAATTGGTTACAACATCAGTAAAGAAGTTACCACATCATTAGAATAACTCAAATATTTCAATGTAGTGAGACTTTTAAAAAGGTTGAAATATGCAGTACCAAAAGTTCTATTGATAGTGCCAAGATTAGACAGTCATTGGATCAAAACTAAATCATATAAGAGTTTGTACAAGTGCTCAGGTGCTCCTCTGCCTGCCTTAATCTAAAAATTCAATAACATAATAATGGAAAACCTTTGCCCCTTCAGGCATAACCAACATTAGATGTTTTTGCAATATACTACAGCATACCTTTGTGGAATAGTAATTCCCAACTTGCTTTTTCTCTGCATTGAACCGGACACCCTTTGCAATCATAGAATTGCATCCTCCACACCATACATTAAAAGGCATCTCAAACCTGAAATCAGGCAATTAGATAAAAGGAGTTTAAAATACAAGTCAAGCAATCAACATTGCATCCTATGCTAGCCAATTAAGCATCATTGAGTAAAAGGATGCCAACTTAAGATATAAACAGAACCATTTATAATAAGGGATCATTACAACATACTCATAAATCAGAATGTGTATCAAGTATCAACATACTAGTCTATTAAATTACTATACACCTGAACTCTCTAGTTTATAACATACTTATCATCCACATCGTTCCATTAACCAGATTACAGCAACCCTAGAATAATGAACTTACTGTTGGAGACCCCACTTTCAAAAAAAATTATGGCCAAAATGAAATAGTGGAAATACCCCAGCTGCTTTTAAGCTGATTCATTACCTTATAATCAGAATACCCTGATCTATCTTCCTTGCTCTCTCTCTCAAGGCATGCTGCCCATGAAATTTGTTCAGAGAACCCTAAAAAGGAAAAACAGTGCAAGAGTAAGAATATTGATACTAAATAATCATTGAATAAAACTGAACGTCTGTATGAAAACATACCTGACTTGGGTCCCATTCTGGCGGATAGTAAAAGTTGTCAGCTCTGGCAGCTGCAAGGGAAGACTGTAGAAAGGCAAATAATGCAAGGTTAGTAGGGGCTGAAGATAGAAAGAGAAAGGCTTGAGCCTAGAAATGCAAAAGTAATCAGCTGCATTACATGGCAAACACAACGCAGTAAAGAGTGTACATGCAAAGTTCTATCAAACGTATGTACATAATATGCTGTTGTAATTGGGAAAGTAAAAGAAAAGTCCACAATTTGTATATGACTAGCAACCCTCCCCCCTTTCTTCCGGGGCAGGAAAAAAAAAACTTTCAATAGAAGCATTACAATACATCAGTATGGCAGAGTTACACCATGAGCATGCATATTTTTCAAAGTAGAAAGAATTCTAATCAACGAAGCACAGACAATTAGGTTTGGAATAATCAATGTTGGACAAGGCTTCAATGAACACCGTCAAATACTCCAAGCCTTCATCCTACAATTTTTTTTTCTCCCTTTGCTTTCTCAATTTTTCTACAAACATAGGTTTAGATACCACATGAATTAAGATCAATATCAGTATTTCAGGTGTCAACCATAACTAATGCAGACTTTGCAAACATTGATATCTCTACTCCATATGTTAGTCTTATATATAGCTTTCAAGGCTTTTCCTATTCTCGAATAGGTGTTGTATCCATTACAAAAAATGAAACCCCTTTTCACTTTCTTCCAATCAACACAGAGACAACTCAAATTCCACGATTCCCCCAAACTCATCACAACATCATCGAACAATTCAAAAACAACAACAGTAAAATCAAACACCATAAGGATCCAGATCCATCAGTTACAAATCGCGTTAAACTGAATAACAAAGATGCATGAGAATTAAACCGAAACCCTAATTGACATCATACAATAAAACGAAAATTCAAAAAGAAAAAAAAAGGGAAAAAAAAAACAAGATTCTCACCATTTTGATTTATCGTTCTTCAAAATTCTTAGCTCTCTGATTTTATTATTGGCACACACTGTTCGCGATTGTGAATGCGTAAGTTTGTTTGCTCAATAAAGATTGATTTTCTCTCTCCGAGTTTCCGTGTTTCGATCCGAATGGATAAGAGAAAAGCGTGGTTAAGGGGTTTCGCTGGATCGTCCTTGCGGGTCGGGTTACTTTATTACTGGGCCTAAGTCGGTTTGAAGGACCGCCAGAGGCCTGGTCCAATAGACTCTCGTATTGGGCCCGAGATAGGCCCAATAGATTTTGAATATCACAAAAAGAAATTATGCTCTCTGACAAAAACATTGAATAAATTGTGCTCTCTGAGAAAAAAAAAATGGAAATTATGCTCCGAGCAAAAGCTTATGGTGCATTTGTTTCAATTGTTATTAAAAAAATATATTATAAAGCTTAAATTTTATATATAATTATAAAATTTAAAAATTGTCCTAAGCTACCTTTTTTTAGCTTCCAAAAAAATTGAAGATAATTTTTTTGAGATTCTGATCATTTTTAAAATAATTATTTAAATATAAAAAATTTCTTTCATATACGGCCTTTCACTTCTTCTTTTTCAAAGCACAAGTTCTTGATCTTTGTAAGAACCCAGACTAATCATTAATTTTTGTTGTAAAAAATTGGATCAGTTCATATAAAAAAATTGAAACTGGTATTGATTTACGCAAAAAGGTTTATTAATATCACGGTTCAAAAGAACAACATTTTGGAAATGAAGTAATCTAGGTAAACTTTTAAAAAACATAAATTAGAAAAGGATCATCATCTTGGCGCGGATTATTGCTGACTTTATTCGATGAACGGAGTATTTGTTAAGTTAAACCACATTATACGCTGTTGAGTACTAGCTAGCTGTATAAAAGTGTATATGCATGCATGCACTATAATGCAGTCTTTGAGTAGTATTAGCGTGGTACAAAAATAATAGTCTATTATAAACCTATAACTATCTCTTAAGAGTTAAATTATCATCAATGTCCAAACAACAAAAAGTTATCATCAATCACTCGTGAATATTAGTTCATGTGGTAGGCATATCATTTTCCTCTCATTAATATCTGGATTCAAATCTCAATTTTATCCCTTTGATTTGAGATGATCGCATATATTTGATTTATAATTGTAACCAGATCGAACGGGGAAAAAATTATTTGTTAAAATTGGAGTCGCCACCAAGTTTATTTAAATTGGGAAAACATGGAAAAACTCGTTTTATTAAAAATTGGTCTTTGAAACCAACTTTAAGCTTGAGGGTTATGCATAGGGAAGGGTCAGGATTTAATCCTACGCACCCCTAGTACACCATTCCTTAACGGTACCTTAATTGATTTGTGCAAATTATTAATAACCTTTCAAAATATTCATTTTTATATTTTATTTACAACAAAAATTTAAAAAAATTGAGAACAAAGTGTCACAACTAGGTGTTAAAATACTGTAACAACCGTCACGGTTAAATTAATGTTTTTATTCAAAATACAATATTTCACAAATAAGTAACAAATTTAAACTAAATATATGGAAATAAAATCTCTTATGAATTATAAATATTTACAAATAAGATAAAAATTTATTTTGATATTTTTTACAAAAATAAAATAAAAATATAAAAGAGAACATGCTTTTAAAGGAAATTTGGAACATCAAGTTGTCACAACTTAGATGTCCAGAATATGGAGTTAACAATTACGGGCTAAATTAACTTTTATTTGAAATAAAATATTTCCTAAAGAAATGAAAATTAAATGAAATAAAATATCTCATAAAAAATTTTACAAATAAGACAAAAATTATAAATATTAGATTTTGACTTGACGGGTTGGAACTAGCACTTCTCATTACGTATAGTTCAGATGCAATGGGGAATTCAAAAGTCACGTGTTAACCTTAATTATTTGTATGTTGATTGATTTTATTATTATTATTTTTTTTTTAAAAGAAATTTTGAATATTAAGTTTCAAGGTAAAATATTCAGAATGCAGAATTAATAAGCCTCGACTCAGTAATTCTTATTTATTTATTAAAACAATTCATCAATTAATAAATTAAATAAAATTCCCTTAATAAAACAAACACTCGTGTATTTATCTTATGTACAAAATGAATGAATCTTTGTTTTTTTTTTTTTTATCTTAAACTTTAAATTAAACCAAATCTTAAATGACAAGTCTAAAGTTCAAAAATTAAATAAATACTAAATTAAATAAATAAATCCAAATTTAAACAAACAAATATATTTCAATAAAATGACACAAATTCAGAATGTAATTATAACTAAAACTAAAACTTATAATTAAAAATTCCTTATTTATTTTATTTTATTTTCATTTAACTAAAATTATAAATTTAATTTTATTAACTTAATCCCATCAATGTAATTCTACTTTTAACACCCACACACTAATACTAACACAAATACACACACTAATTCAGCTCACTATCACTCTCTTTTTTATTTTATTTTTGGATTTAGATTAATCCAGATCCTGAACAACTAAAGAACAAAGGATCAAAAATAAAATAAACTCTAATCAACAAAAAAAACTTGAATCCTAACGCACAATCAAAATCTAATTCAACAAAAATAAGGTAACACTAACTAAGAGTACAAATAATCAAGATAAATAAAATTATTTATTTTAAACCTAATCTAATTTCTCTAATCTAATCCCTTCCCCGCTCAACTCACAAAAACACACGCACCCGCTCGATCACTCATTAACACAAATACAAACACACTCAAATAAGCTCCTGGAGGAAGAAAAGGTTAAGAGAAAGAATTAGGAGAAAGGGAAAGTGTGAGAGAGAATGAAGAGAGAGAGAAACAGAGGAAAGCAAGGGTGATACGGAAAGTGAGAGAGGGGAGAGAGGAAGGAGCCGCGGATGGGAGATCCAGAGGGAGGAGCTCGTGGGGAAGATCTGCTATGCATGATGGGGGCGTGGAAAGGCGACGCGTGACGCTCGATGAGCGTGGGATGGGTCGGCGCTGGGATTGGGGCCGCGCGTCGGCGAGTTGGACGTATGTTCACGGCGACGTGGAGGAGGGAACCAGTGCGGTTGCGGTCGTGGGGGCTCACCGATTCTGCAATGATTAGCTGCCTGAGGTGGGGGAGGCGCGCGGGTTCACGGTGTGAAGAGTATCGCGGTGGTGTGCGGGCGGCCTGTGGTCTGGGGTGGTGACATGTGAGTGGGCTGTGGGGGACTGCGGCGAGAGGGATTGGGGTGCATGCAGTGGGGTGGCGGAAGGGGCGGCGCGGAGTTGGAGGAGAAGGGAACGGGCGCCTCGCGGGCGCTGACTGAGCCAGATGTTTCGTCAGATTGGGACGGGGTGGAGTGGCGTGGTGGGCCTCACGAGGTCCTCTTTCCTCGTTTTCTCTCTCTCTTTTCTAGATGATGAAGCTGGCTTGAGGTTATTGGTTTTGGGCTATGAATTTCGAGGGGTTCTTTGGCCTGACGGTGGTTTTAGCTGTATTGCACGACGATGATGGTGGTTCAAAGCGATGGTTGGCGGAAAGCTACATGGGTGATAAGGAATATGATAATGATGTGGGGAGAATGATGATGATACGTGGATGATGATGATGCGGCGAGGCCGCGTTGGTGGTGGGAGGAGCAGGCAGCGGCCTATTTGTTCTTCCACCTTCTTTTAATTTTTGTATGATGATGATGATACCATTGCACTGTAGTTTACCTTGTTCTCTCTTTTTGTTGTTTCTATTGTCCTTCAATTCTTTCCAAAAGCTAATTTACTTAAAATTCTTTTCAGGGCTCCTTGAATATTCACCTTTTTCTTTTTGGTTGATGATGTATTTTTTATAGCCATTCTTTCCTAGGTCATTGAAAACCTCCCCATTCAGGGTTGACTGGTTGGGATCCAGCTTGTATTGTAATGCTCCGCTCCGGCTCATCAGGAAAAGGAGATTCATCTCTTGCGAGACTGGGGGATGTTTTAACTTGTAGTGGTGTTCGGCATCTACATCATCACCATTTCCTGTGGCTTCACGGGTCCTTGGCATGGAACGAAGGATGAAGGCCCAGTTTTTGTCTTCTTTTTGTTTTTTTGTTATTAATATTTTGTTAACAAATGTACACTCACAAGAATAAGATTCGGTCCCTTTATTTATTTATGAAAGCATAATTGAAATTGGTGCACGAGTACCAAAATCAATATCATTTCAACTTCTTCTTCTTTTTTTTTTTTTTTTTAATTAAGGATCAACAAATTATCCAAGGCTGTAATTAAAATGGGTAAAAGTGAAAAATGGTTGAAAGAGATTAAAATGGAAATGAGTTGAACAAAACTTTTCTTCAAAAGAACTAAATGAAAAAAATTATAAAGGAAATTCATTTAAATTATGAAATATGCAAATTTTTGGATTTTTGTTTAGACTTGGACAAAATGGTGTTAAGATTGCCCTCTTTATTCATTTCTTATAAGAGAATATGAAAAACCTAAGTTTTATATTGTCTTCATAAAATAATGACATGAACATTGATTTTGTTCGGCAATGCATGAAATGCAAATGCAAGAAAGATTGAATTCTAACTTTGAAAAAGTCTAAACATTAAGAAAATTACATGCAAACAATGCAATTTAGAAATCACCATGCAAAGAAAAGAAACTAACTTGACACAAATTCACAAATGACAAGAATGTAAAAACCAAACGGAATTAACATGAACTCAAAAGGATAAGGGGCTGAAGTAAATAAAATTGACAAGACGCAGGAATTTAAAAACCTTGCGGCCAACACAATCCTGGTCCACAACAATAGGAAATTAAAATGGCAATTCTGAGCCAATGGAAAAGTAAATGGTGGCGTCTGAAGCGACATGAAATGTAAATGGCGGTTTGAGCCGACTGGAAAAATAAATGGGCAATCTGGCGGGCTGGAAAATAAAGTGGCGGTCTAGAGCCGCTGAAATGTAAATCGTATAAGGCGCTGGAAAGTAAATGGTGGCAGTCTGGGGGCTGGAAAATAAATTGCGGTCTGGCAGAACTGTGGAAATAAATTGCGTCTAAGGCGTGAAATGTAAATGGCGGTCTGAGGCTGGGAAGTAAATTGGCAAGGTGGCGAGTCTGGAGAATGTAATTGGCGGTCTGAGGCCGGACTGGAAAATAAATTGGCAATCTAGGCCAGCTGAAATGTAAATTGGCGTCTGGCGGGGGAAATAAAGTGGCGGTCTGAGGCGCTGAAATGTAATTGCAATCTGAGGCGCTGGAAAGTAAATGGTGGCAATTCTGAGGACTGGAAAGTAAATTGGCAATCTGAGCCGACAGGAATGTAAATTGGCAATCTGGGGCGCTGGAAAATGAGTGGCAGTGGCGCTGGAAATGTAAATTGGCAATTCTGAGGCCGACTGGAAAATAAATTGGCGGTCTGAGCCGACAGGAATGTAAATTGGCGGTCTAAGGGCTGGAAAGATAATTGGCATCTGGCGCTGGAAAGTAAATGGTGGCGGTCTGGCCGACTGGGAAATAGTAATTGGCGTCTGAGGCCAACTGGAATGTAATGGCAATCTAGCGGGCTGGAATGTAAATTGGCAACTGAGCCGCTGGAAAATAAATTGGCAATCTGAGGCCGCTGGAAAGTAAATTGCATTGAAAACAATGATTTGCATTGCTCCTTCTTTTGTTTTTTGTTATATGCAAAAGTCACAAATTTATCACTCACTTGCAGTTTATCAGACACATTCTTGAAGAACTAACTGTATCCAAATCAAGCAAGCCTCGAGGAAGACTTTAACCGATCAAACTCGTAATTCTTGAGCTAGACTTCCTGGCACAAGTAAAGTTTCTTTCTTCTTGTAACTTTACCACTTCTTCCATTCTTTCTTTTTTCTCTTTCCCCTTTTAAAGGATGATGATTGCTTTCTACAACTTAATGAAGCTTCTAGAATTCTCTTGGTGTGATGCTAGTCATTGATGTATTGCTATAAACATTGTTAGGTTGTATAATTTAAACTTAAATATATCCTACTTGAGACATCATAAATAAACATGCATTCAAAGAGAAAGTGGAAGAATTAACTGAATGGACATATTTATTGCTTGGTGTATTGGATGACAAAATATTTGGAAAGAGACAACCACAAAATGAAAGATAGGATTGTGAAAGACATGAAAATTTTGCCCAAGTTTAGGTTCTTTGTGACTCATTCAATTGATTTCTCACAGCAAATTGGATGCTATAACCATTGCTTTCCTTGACCTTCAGTCTTTCCTTTTTAATTCCCAAACCCAGCTTCAACACCTGCTTTGCTCAGAGGATGAACTTATCACCAAAAATTGCCCAAGTGTAGATTGCTTGAGATGATGCTTTGCTCTAACTTTTGCTTAGGCGCTTTGAGTTTTCAACCTAACGCTCTTTTTTTTTTTTGTTTTGCCCTAATTTTTGCTTAGGTCGCTCTTTGAGTTTTCAACCTAACGGGTTTTTCTTTTTCTTTTTTTTTTTTTATATTTTCAAGCATAAAACCTTTTGGTACCATCAAGTGTTGATTGGTTTAGGCAATTCTTGTCCATCCATGTTTTGCAAAATCAATGCTCCACCTGAGAGCGCTTGTTTGACAATGTAAGGACCCTCATAACTCGAAGCCCATTTTCCAGTGCGTCCTCCTGGTTCGGGAAATTTCTTCAGAACCAAATCTCCAGGATAAAAATTCTCAGGACGAACTTTCTTGTTAAAAGCTTTGGCCATCCTACTTTGGTACAATTGGCCATGACAAATAGCTCCAATCTTCTTTCTTCTATCATGTTCAACTGTTCACATCGAGTCTTCACCCATTCAGATTCCTCTAGCTCGACCTCCATTAAACCCTTAATGACGGGATTTCCACTTCTATGGGGGATACAGCTTCTGTTCCATATACCAATGAGAAGGGAGTCATCCCTATGCTCGATCGTATACTGGTACGATATGCATGTAAAGCATAGGCGCATCTCATGCCAATCTTTGTAATTTACCACCATTTTGGCGATGATTTTCTTGATGTTCTTATTTGCGCCTCACGGCGCCATTCATCTAGAGGTCTGTAAGGACTGAGTTGTGGTGCTTGATTTTGAAAGTCTTGAAAAATTTCTGAACTTCGGCACCATTGAGATTAGGAGCATTGTGATGATTCGGAATTCCATATTATCCAGATAATGTCCTTCTTGATGAATCTAAGAAACACCTTCTGTGTGATGCTGGCATGCATGAAGCCTCTACCCACTTAGTGAAATAGTCTATTGCCACCAAAATGAAGCGATGACCATTGGATGCCTTGGGATTAATTGAGCCGATCACATCCATGCCCCACATCGAGAAAGGCCAGGGAGATACCATGTTGTGTAATGGAACTGAAGGAGCATTGATTAAACCTCTCTGCATATATTTGGCATTTGTGGCATTTCCAAACATGATTGATACAGTCATTCTCCATGGTGGACAGATAATAACCACTTCTTAGGATTTTGCGTGCCATCATGTGTCCATTGGCATGAGTTCGCAAATTCCTTCATGGACTTCAGTCATGATTATTCGAGCTTCATGAGCATCTACACATCTAAGGAGAGTGGTGTCATGATTCCTCTTGTAAAGGACTTCCCCATTCAGAAAAGGACATAGCCGGTCGTCGGATTGTCTTCTTGCTTATCTCATTTGCCCAAGCTGGGTATTCTCCCTTTGAATATCCTGCTTGATATCATGATACCATGGTTGACCGTCTGGTTCAGCCTCTACATTACCAGTATCCTGGTTCATCTTGTACCTCTACATGGATAGGTTGGACATTGGTGTGGACTTCCAATTTAGTCATTAAGCCAAAGTCGCCAATGCATCCGCATATTGGTTCTTGTCTCGAGTTAAGTGAGAAAATGATATATCATCAAAGTGCTCAATTAGTCGAGACAAGTGCTTTTGATAAGGTACCAATTTGGGATCCTTTGTACGCCATTGTCCATTAACTTGGTAGATTATGAGTCCGAATCTCCAAAGACTTTTAGTTCTTTGATTCCAAGTCAATTGCCACTTGCAAACCATTTGCACATGCCTCATACTCTGCAATGTTGTTGGTACATTCAAAATCTAATTTGATGGAGACTGGGTCCTGTTTTCCAACTGGTGATCTACGACAGCTCCTACTCCACATCCATTCATGTTGACAGGCCCATCAAAGTACATCTTCCATGTATTCTCCTCTTCTACATCTTCTTTTTCCACCACCAATACCTCGTTCTAGGAAACTCGCCGTGGTGGGTTGTCCATCCTCCAAAGGGTTTTACTAGGTGATCAGCAATTGCACCTCCCTTGACAGACTTTTGAGTCATATACTTGATATCAAATTCTCGCAGTCTCACTTGCCACTTTGACATTCTCAATGACACATGGGGACTATCAAATATGTATCTCAATGGATCCATTGAGAGATTAACCAAGTAGTGTAGTATAACATGTATTGCCTTAGCCTTTTAGAGGCCCATGCTAATGCACAACAGGTCTTCTCAATTGCCAAATAGCGGGATTCGCAGTCATTAAACTTCTTGCTCAGATAATAAATAGCTTGTTCCTTCTTTCCATACTCATCATATTGTCCCAACATTGCCCCAAGTGACGTGGGCAACACTGTGAGGTACAATATTAGAGGACGACCTGGTATAGGTGGGGTCAAAGTGGAGGTTTTACTAAATAAGCCTTTATTTTGTCAAAGGCTTCTTGGCACTCTTCATTCCATTCTCCAGGTTGATGTTTTCGTAACGCTTGAATATCGGCTCACAAGTGCTAGTCAAATTGGCAATGAATCTAGCAATGTAGTTGACCTCCAAGAAAACTTCTCACTTCCTTCGGTTCGAGGAGAGCTGGCATCTCCTATATCGCCTTTACTTGTTGGATCTACCTTATCCCCTCTCTCCTGACAATGAATCGAGCAATTTCCTGTAGATGCTCCAAAGACACATTTATTCGGCAAGGCAGGGCTTATATTTTCAGCCTTTCAAACAACTTTTGAAGAGTTACATGACTTTCTCCCTCTTAGACTTGGCGACCATGTCATCCACATACACTTCAATCTCTTTATGCATCATGTCATGGAATAATGCAACCATGGCACGTTGGTAGGTGGCACCAGCATTTCAATCCGAATGGCATGACTGTATAGCAGAATGTTCCCAGGCGTTATGAAAGTAGTTTTTCCTTTGTCGTGAACGTCCATAGAACTTGATTATACCCTGAGTACCCATCCATGAAAAGCGGTGATTTAGGCTATTCGACTAGGACATCAATGTGAGGGAGTGGAAAATCGTCTTTGGGCTAGCTTTGTTTATATCGATAATCCACGCACATTCTAACTTTTCCATCCTTTTTAGGCACGGGCACAATGTTAGCCAAGTTCAGTGTGTCTTGACACCTCCAAAAATCCGGCCTAAGCTCTGGTCACCTCCTCTTTTATTTTCAATGACATTAGGGGCGCATCCTTCTCAACTTTTGCTTTTTGTTCAACTCCGCATATAAAGGAATCTTATGTGAAGCTATTTCTGGATCAAGCCCTGGCATATCATGGTAGGACCACGCAAAGACATCCAGGTATTCTTTAAACAATGCAATCATTTCTAGCGTTCTGGATTTTCCACTATTTTCAGCTCCTTTTCTCTTCTTCAGTGCCCATGTTAATCAGCTCGATCACCTCATTGTCTAAGTCAAATCCCTTTTCTGTATGTTCCAATAGGTCTGAAAATTGCCCAACAATTTCTTGATCTTCATCAGATTCATGGCTATCACAATCAATAAGCCAAGAACCAATTGACGAGTTTTCAAATTCCCTTTCATGAGGCAAAATTTCTATAGCATTTAGATTCCTGGAAAGCAATTGTGGTGGGTTGGAAGGCCAAAACGGATAGTGGAAAAATGCAAAATAAAATAAGAAAAATAAAAATTAATGAGCTAAAAATGATGATAAAGAGAAAGCAAATAGAGGGCTGAAACAAGAGAATGAAAGACACCAAGAAATATAAAAAATGCGGGGATAAGAAAGAAAAATCAAATAAACACACAAGTTTATTTATGATGTCTTCAAGTAGCATAAATAAAAGCATAAATAGTCTTTCCTGATACAACACAAATAATTACTTTGCAGCAATAACATCAATCACTTGGTTCAGTTCCAACATGAGCATTTCATCATTGTTGGCAGCATAAATCTTGTTGCTCTCTTCAGTTGTCTCTATGTCCAAGGTGTTGATGGTGAGAATAGCAAGGGGAATGAACTTTTCCACATGTAATCACTTCGCTGGACTAGGAAATGTCTCTTCAAGTGAGGATCTGTTTTATTTTCTTCTCATGTTTCTGTTGGAGGGCCATGTCATCCATTCCTCTTCTAACGGTGCATTATATCCCAAACCAAATCGATTAGGTTTCTTGGAGCGATATAGGTACTCTAATACCTTGCAACTGTGGTCCTAACCCTTTACCATGTAGGTATCCATTCTTAGCCATGATATGAGCCACTATTTGATTAACATTCTGCATTATGGACCCACTTGCATTCATATCGGGCTTCACCAACTCCAGGCTATGCCACAAGTTATTGTCTATCGACTCCACATTCTCCACATATGGTAGTGAGACTGGTTTGGATACAATGATGTCCCTTTCTCCATGGATTGTGACGAACTGATCCATTCTCAATATATTTAACCTTTTGATGCAAGGTTGAAGGGACAGCACCGATATCATTAATCCACGGTCTTCCTAGCAACATGTTATAATCTGAGCCAATCTCCATCACCTGGAATAACACTTGATTTGCTTGGCCCAATCTCTAGTGGCAACACCACCTCACCTAGAATGTTTTTCGTAGCTCCATCAAAAGCTTTTACAACCATCACTTGAGGTGATATATCATCCACACTCATTGATAGTTGTTTCAAAGTGGACAGTGGTAATACATTTAACCCTGATCCTCCATCAATAAGGACTCTAGGCACTATGTGGCCTTTGCATTTGAGGGTTATATGTAGCGCTTGTGGGTTAGCCGTGATATCACTTCTTCATCTAAGAATGTGATCATATTGACACGTTTCACTGGATCCACCATACTTATCATGTTCTCCAATGAAGTGTCGGGCTTGACATAGGCTTCCTTCAGGACCTTCAATATTGCCTTTTGATGAGATTCAGAGGACAAGATTAGTGACAGAAGAGTATTCTCGCAGGAGTCTTCTTTAATTGTTCCAAATATCATACTCGCTCTGTTTCATGATTTTAAGGAACTCTTCTTCCTCTTTTCTTCTTCTTTTCTTCCTGACTCTAAACCTTTTTACGTTCCCTTCATCAACAATTTCCCTTTTCCAACTCCTTGGGTCCATACACCCTTCCACTTCTTGTTATTCCTTTTACCTCCATGATCCTGGTCACTTCCTCACCTCCTTGAGCTTTTGAGGTTTCCCTATGTCACTTTTCATTTCAACCTTGGTCTCATAATTCCAAGGTACGGCATGTGTGTCCTCATACACAAAGGGTGTTGGTTTCTTCAAGTGATCACCACCCTGGCTTGGTGCCTGATTAAGCGGAGGCACTCGAAGTACAAAACGCTCGATCACATTCACCTCCTCAAGGACATTTTGCTTCTTTTTTGCTTGTATAACACCCAAGTTAAGCAATCCCTGTACATGAACCTTGAAATCCCAACAGTCCTCGAAATATCATGCCTTCCACAATGGTATGCACAACTTGATTCCTCATCATGTTTCTCATTCTCCATTGTTAGGAGGGTGCTGCCTGCTGTAACCAGCCTCCTTCAAGGGATAAAATTTTCTGCATAGGGGTTTGAAGATTCAAAACCTTCTTGATCAGTGGTTCTTCTACCTCCAAAGCATTTACTCGACCTCCTCCTTCATGATTTGGAATTGGATTATGGACAATATTTGGTTTTGACTCCTCTTGAAAATCCAGCCTCCACAAGCAATTAGCTTCTTCACTCCGTCTGAAACCTTCACAATCCTCGATGGAATGTCATGCTATGTCCATATGATATTTGCAAGTTAAGTTCGGGTTATACCAAGGTATGGTGGTTCTAATGGACGCACAGGATATCCTGAGATGAGATGAGCATCAACTAGTCGTTGAAAAATCAGCATTTGAGATGGATAGTTTCGGGAAAGGTGGTAAGTTTGGGAATCGAGAACGACTTTGGTTTTGGGTATTAGGCCGTGGTGTTGTGGTATTTGGGTGATTCTGAGGATGTATGGTTGGGTTGTAGGTGTATGTTGGGCGAGCTGGTTGGTATGGGCGTATATGGATGTTATTGACTTGAGGTTGGTGGTATGGAATTGTATTTGCATTTGGAGTGACTTGGTATAGTGGGTAAGGAGAGATGGATGGTATTTGGGGTCTTGGCCGTGTTGAGGTATATCTTGGAATGAAAGGTTGCTGACCTTGCACATAACTTACTGCCTCTTTTTTCCTCCAAGAAATCCTCTTCTCGTGTCCTCATTGCTCATAGGAAGTTTCCGCTTTAGCCAAACTCAATTCTTTCACCTACGGTTACTAGCTCAGAAAAATCTTTGTATGCTGCTCCTGCATTGTCCCAATATAAGGAGATCCTAAGGTCCCCAAAAAGTACGAACACATTTCAGAAGGGATGAGTGGGGTTGCCTGAGCGGCTAAAGTTCTCCATCTTTGAGCATATTGTTTAAATGACTCCTCCTTCTTCCTTTGCATTGTGCTTAATTTGCGCATGGGTGCTATTTCCATATTGAACTTGTCCTGACTCATGAATTGATCAACCAATTCTCTCCAACAGGAAATTTTAGAATGGTCTAACTGGATATACCATTCTAAAGGCAGACCACTTAAGCTTCATGGAAAAAGCTAATGAGAAACTCTCATCTTTGGACCATATCGCCATTTTAGTAGGTAACTCTTCAAATGGAACAAACCGGTCCCATCATATTTTGAGAAGTCGGGAACCTTGAAGTCTTTGGGAACTATCAGTCTCAGGAGGACATAGTTGCTCAATTTCCACATAACCATAGGTGTTAGGTCCAATGGCTTTAATTTAATCCTTCATCTTCTTCTCATTCTTCTTCTGTCTCTATACCTCTAAGATGGCTATTCTTTTGAATGACAACATGAGGTGGCTCCCAACAGGGTAGCATGCAGTGCCTGTCAGTATGAATGTTCTCTAATGGACGATAGCCTTCCCCAATTGGGATCACCAATGGCATTGTTGGTGGTGGCTGTCCATGAAGGTTATTCAAATTTCATCCCCTCGTTCACCCCTTGAGTGACATTTCAGCCACATTTGATGTTCCGGTATGGCTACCATTGCAGTGCTTGGTTGTACCCTCCTGACAAGTCACTATGTCTCAACTTGGATTAGCTCCTAATAAATCCAGTGACTCCTTCATGGCTCTCATCATTTCTTCCATCTTTGCTTGGTTATTTGACATTTCATTCAATTTCCCTCTCCTGCATCAACTTCCATGCTCAAACCTTTTACTTGGTCAGAAGCACTTTCTGGTTCATGATTACCACCAGCCATCTTAGTCAAGCTCTGGTATTGTGAATACGAGTTAAGATCGATATCTTCCTCCTTGGGCGCCCAATTGTGACACAGTTTTACCTATTGTTAAGAATAAAAGAAAAAAAGAATTAGTGAAAAGATAAAAATATTGCAATTTGTTAGAGAGCGGCAAATATATCTGGTCTTGACGTGAGTATCTTTGATGATAACTGTTTCCAGAACGTCTCGTTCAAAGGTACTAAGTTATAGTTATTGCCATGAGACCAACACAATATGAAGAAGCAACCATTCTTTTATTTATCATTTATCATAATCATCATTTTTCATACAACCATTCAAGGAAATACATCATAAATGTCGACAACAAACAGAAAAGCCTTTATGTGTCTTCAACGTCTTCCGCGATTATTTGCTTCATTCTCCCAATCAAGTCCTTACAATAGCCAATAAAGCTTGCTAATTTCAGTTGGGGTTTCAAAAGGGATGATTTCCTGTCAAGCCAGCTTTAAGTGTCTTGGAACGTCTTCTATTGCCGCATTAGCCAACCCTGCTAAGTTCGAAAAGCGAATCTTCAACTCATGAATGACATGATCTTGGTGTTGCACCTCAAGATCCAAATTTGCAACTTTTTCCTTTTCTTCTCCTAGGGCAGCTGATACTTAGGATCTCATTTTTCATGTGTTGATTTAATTCCTCGGCTTCCCCTTGATATTCCTTGCTCATTTCTTCTATTTGTTGCTTCATTTGTTCCTTTTCTGCTAGCGCGGCTTCTCAGCAATCTTGGCCTTTCGAAGTAGCTCCTTTATTTGTGATTTTCATTATTGCCATATCACGTTCTTGCCTTCGAAGCTTTAGTTCTTTATTGGCAGCTTCAAAACATTCTTTGGTCTTTACCATGTGCTCGCCCCATTTTTAGCCTTTTCCTGGTCCCTTCTAGAATCTGTCTTCAGCAATTTCTCGCTTTAAAGTTGCATAATCATGCTGAGCGTTTTTCAACTCGAACTCCACTTGTACCTTTTCTTGTTTAGCCTTGTCCAACCTTTCTTTCATTTCTTTGATTTCTTCATTTTCATCAGAATGCAAGGCCGATGTCTTGTAGGGAATAATTGTTGTCAAGATTCTGAATGGCAACTTGACCTCTTGAGCCCTACTTTTCACCCATTGGCGGTAATTTTCTTTTACCGCAAGCTCTAGACTCCAAATTCTTTTCCTTTTCGGATGACATTGTTCCAAGCAAATCGGACCTTCCGTAGTAGGCTAATGTCATGGGAATCTAGGTAATAAAGGACAAATGGAGTAATTGGCTTCGGAAGGCGGTCCCATCATGGGGTAACCAAGCTGGCGCAACACCAATGCTGGATTGTAATTTATACATCCTCGAGTACCCATAAGGGGTACATTTGGAAAGTCTCAGCGGTAAATCAAGTTCTACCATCTTCCCACCAAGGGTACCATCGAATCACCTTTTCATTCAATTTAACCAGGTCTTCAACCCATTCTCGCCCACTTTTCTTCTTGATACGATGCATTTTTAGATCATCAAGGGGACAAGATGCCTTGTAATTTCTTTGGAAGATATGCGCTGTAACCCACACATATAGTATTGGTAAACAACACAAAATTCTCTTACCATTCCTCTCATGACAAAAATCCAAGGAACGGTGAGACATCTAAGAGGGCAAAGGATTGTGACCATGAAACTTTCTAGCAAGGAACACATCAATTCCTCAGATCTATGAAACCGTCAATATTGGGAAACAACGGTGCCATAAATGGTGAGGGTCAACACATCTGAAAAAGTGTCCCAATCTTCGGCTAAGCTACTGCAAATGCTTCTCCAAATAATCTCTTGTGAATCCCTTTGTCCAATTTCTACATTTCTGGGCTTCATGTAAATTTCTTACATTTACCTTTAGGACATTTGCTATAGTGTGCAAAGAAGCATAATGTCCTTGGTAATTGTAAGGTTTTTCTCCTTCCAGCGGTAACCCCAGGATTCGTTCAAATTCTTCAAGGGTTGGTGCCAACTGAAAATCTTGAAAGGTGAAGCATCGGAGTGGAGGATCATAGTCCTAAATGGTGTGATTGCCTCTACCTGTATTTCCACTTCTAATAGGCTCAAGACTTTTCCATATTTTCTTGTGAGAGAAAGACGTTGCGGTGCTTTGGACAAGCTGACTCAAGGATCTCAGGCTTTCTGTTTAAGGTTTCTTGGTTTTGAGTTGCAAAGTCTTTTTCAGTTTCTCTTCATGATTGTTTGGTCTCATGTTTGCTTCCATTTTTTAGATACTCACAACAAGACTTCAATATTGTTCTCTAACAAACACCTGTAGCAACGAGAAAAAGTGAGTTTTTTATTATATAAAAAAAAGGCAATAAACACTTGCATGTAAATAAATTAATTTATGTACATAAAAAATAAATAAATTAATCAATTAAAGAAAAGGTATGCTCCCTTTGTGTCCTATTTGAGGTAAAATATGGGTGTAGAACTGTGGTCCTATGGTTGTTCTATTTTGTGAGCACTTTCACCAGGTAGGTCTATGATCTCAGGATTCTACAGTCTGAGTTAAAGGCTCATTTAAATGTTATCCCAGACGGCAGGTGAACCGCTAGATGTAGGACATTCAAAGAGTCACACTCTAGACGAGATTTCGCAATAACCAAACAGGATGTACATCCAAAATGGCTACCACTACACAATCTCTTACCTCTCAAGTTGCACTAGAACTGATAGGCCCACTCGTGTGTGATAAATGTGTGAGTGTTGTGTGTGAAGGGAGCATACAAACCTGAAATCCTATAACTACCCATGGTAAAATACCTGCAAAATAAATACAAACAACATATACAAAACCAACAATAGTCGCCTACCCTAAAGTTTTCACAAAAAAAAAAAACAAATAAAAGTCGTCTACCTTATGGTTGTCACAAAGAAATAATGCTGACAAAATTCTAGCATAAAAAGAAAATAACAAGATAAAAATATAAAATAAATAAATATAAAAAAAATAAAATAAAATAAACTAAAAAAGTTATAATAATGTGCACAATCAATTATTTAGGCTTGACTCTCACAGAATTCCCAGTGGAGTCGCCATCTGTCGCACGGGATCGCGACGGGGGCGAAAGATTATTTGTTAAAATTGGAGTCGCCACCAAGTTTATTTAAATTGGGAAAACATGGAAAAACCCGTTTATTAAAAATTGGTCTTTGAAACCAGATTAAGCTCGAAGGGTTATGCATAGGGAAGGGTAGGATTTAATCCTACGCACCCCTCATACACGGTCCTTAACGGTACCTTAATTGATTTGTGCAAATTATTAATAACCTTTCAAAATATTCATTTTTATATTTTATTTACAACAAAAATTTAAAAAATTGAGACAGAGTACACAACTTAGGTGTTAAAATATGTGCAAAGTAACGGTTAAATTAACATTTTTATTCAAAATACAATATTTCACAAATAAGTAACAAATTTAAACTAAATATATGAAAATGAAAATCTCTTGAATTATAAATATTTACAAATAAGATAAAAATTTATTTTGATATTTTTTACAAAAAATAAAATAAAATATAAAAGAGAACATGCTTTTAAAGGAAATTTGGAACATCAAGCTCACAACTCAAATGTCCAAAATATTGAGTTAACAAGCCGTACGGGCTAAATTAACTTTTATTTGAAATAAAATATTTCCTAAAGAAATGAAATTAAATTAAATAAAATATCTCATAAAAAATTTTACAAATAAGACAAAAATTATAAATATTTAGATTTTGACTTGACAGGGATTGGAATCGCCACTCCTACGTATCCTTAGGATAAATGGGGAATTCAAAGTCACGTAGTTCTACTTTAAAATTATTTGTATGTTGATTGATTTTATTATTATTATTTTTTTTAAAAGAAATTTTGAATATTAAGTTGTACAAAGCTAAATATTCCAAATAGGGAATTAATAAGGTCTCAACTAAAGTAATTCTTATTTATTATTAAAACAATTAGTATAAATAATAATAAATAAAATTCCCTTAATAAAACAAACACTCATGTTTTATCTTATGTACGAAAATAAAATGAATATTTATTTTTTATCTTAAACTTTAAATTAAACCAAATCTTAAACTGACAAGTCTAAAGTTCAAAAATTAAACAAATACTAAATTAAATAAATAAATCCAAATTTAAACAAACAAATATATTTCAATAAAATAACACAAATTAGAATGTAATTATAACTAAAACTAAAACTTATAATTAAAAATTCCTTATTTATTTTA